>CM052895.1:68291687-68488994 GCA_028534135.1 Potos flavus | reverse complement strand
GGAAACAAACTTCAGAATGCAGAGCCAAACAGTCAGAGGGTAGAATCAATGCAGGAGAGATCAATACGATTAGGAATCACTCCAAGGGAACAGAACTGGACAGTAATCAAGGAATACTCTGCTCCTAGAAGAGGAAACCCTAATAACCTATATTTAGCTAGATTTCAGAATCACTATTGATAAGAGTTTACTAATATCTCTCACTCCTCCACTTTTTGAAAGAATTCAAGCAGCTTTTACAGTTATCCTGCCTTTGCCCAAACTTATAGAGTGGATGCTTGCCTATTTGTTTGGTTTTTGTTTTGAGATCTTAAGATCAAGAATAGCTACAATTGAGAAGCCTCATAATCCAGACCAGATGAAGATGATCAGATTATGGAATTCAGGCATGATAGTGCCACTGTTCTCCAGCCAAAGACTACCAGATACACCTTTAATGGAACAAGGTGGGCTTATCAACTCACCGCACTGAGAGAGAATGCATCCTATGGGGAACTGGGGACATCTCAGTAAGAGGATATTAGAAAGTACTTATTGTAGGTTGGGCTTGTATTCTGTAATATGATGGATTCCAGAAGTGATATTTTGCTCTGAATTTAATTCTCTCAGGAAGTGGGAGTGATTTTAAGACTTGATATCTTAATATCTACAAGGAGGCAATACTAGAGTGAGGCTGAAGCTATCATTGGTAAGTAAGGGATGCTAATTTTAGGGAAAAGAGGATATTTTCTATTTTTGTGATTTCCATAATGATCTTGTTCTTGTCTATGTTTAGAAATAATTATGTGATGGTGCTTTGTTTGTTTGTTTCACCTATGTTTTCTTGTGTTTGTGTTCTGTGAAAATGTTATTTTCACCAGAAGAATGCCACAATCTAGCTGAAAATTCCAGGATAGCTCCTAAAAGCACTGTGGCCTACATGTAAGTATCCAGGTCAGTCCCTGGTGTCTGGGGCTGATTTTCTCTTTCTTCTTCGGTTGTCTCTCCTCTTTCACTACAGCATTCTTCTAGATAATATTAAAATATCCAGTTTAAAGTTATTCATACTTCCTGACATCACCAAATTCAGAGCAAACCCCCATTTTCTTGAATACCATAAAGAGGTGAGATATTTTGGGGATCCCGGGAGAGTGTGAGTGTATTTTGCATATGAAAGGGTCTTTAATCATTGGGTCCAGAGAACAGGTTGTGGTAGATTATTACATTCATGTTTCCCAATAAATCATGCCCCTGGGCATCTATGCCCTTCTGAAGTCCATTACCATATTGATTGTGAGCTTGGTCATAGGAGCTCAGTTATAATTTATTAGATATGGTTTTAATAAATGTCCAACTTATGAATAGATGCCAACATACAAAGCAGATAATTTAATTTTATTATCCTGTACTACCTGGCATTTTTATTTGCTATCTTCTGAGCATACTGACCCATAAATGAAAGTGCAGCTGGTTTGGTACACATGCTTTGGTTTCAAGAAGCCCTTCTTACCCATTTGTTTTATTCTGTAATCCTTATAGCTGTAAATATTACTCATTTCTCAATTTTTCTATACCTAGTTCTCTTATTTATAACACGTGATTAGGAAACCCCAAATCTTGGCTGCTTTTCCAACATTCAAACTATGAATGCTCCGTTTTAATATAGCAACATTGTGGATGAATTTTCCAAAGGTATCCCATAGATTTGCTTGTCTAAAGACCTTTTGACCTTGGTTATTGCCCCTAAAGAGATATCAGATTATTACAAAAATTGTTTTATGAGGTAGCATATGAACGAGGTTTTGAGGCCAATGAGGGAGTTAAAGGTGAAACTGTGTGGATTCATCACTTTGTATGCCTTAACATACTGTGCATCACACTCTCTGTCTGTAAAAGTGGGAATAACGATGTCACTCATGGTTTTTATTATAAGGTTAAATAATATAACACATGTAAAACTTTAGATATTTTATATACATAGAGTTAAATATATGTTATTATGAAGAATGGGTAGGATTTGAAGAGGCAGGAAATGAATATTAATTCTAGGCAGGGTAAGCACATTAGCACAAAGGTGGGAAAGTTTACAGCATATGGAGAGACCAATTTGTATGAAGTAGAATTTATAGGGCAAGCAATAATAGCAAGCTGGAGTGGAATTATTAATTTTATCTGGGATTTGAAAAGTGCTCAATGTTACTTTGGCATTCCAAATCTTTCTTTTCTAGAAAATGTCATTTTAACTAATTGAATGATATCTAGAGAAGCAAGTCATGGAGCACAAAGTTTCATTTTGCAATATGAAAAGGACTATTGGGTGGGAGAGATTTTTTTCTGTGTTGTTCAAGACAGCAAACCTAGCGCCACCTGTTCAGTTTACATGTAGACATATTTATCCTCAGAATAATAAATTATTTACTGCAAATATATGTCTGTCAAGAGAAAAGGCTGCTACATATAATAATGAAATGTTGCTCACTAGGATTAGATCGGCAAAGACTGGAAGAAAAACAACAGGGGCTAGAGAAAATATTAATATAGAACAGAAATTAGGATTTTATGTGTATACATTAGCCTTGTTCATTTTCCCAGAAAGGGGGTACATGATTTCATCAGACTTTGAAAAGGATCCATAAAATGTTAAGAACCATACATATACAATATTGGACTGAGATGCCTTAGTGAGACTGGTAAGGTCCCAATAGCCAGTCAGTGTTCATAGAGAAACATATCAATGTTTCAACCTTGGCATAAAAACTGATTTTGTTATGGCATAATCTGATTTTCTTTAATTCCTCACTCTGGTGGTCTTCTCTCTCTATTTTGATACCTATTGCTGTGTTTGCTTCATCCACTTATATTTTAATTCCCATTCTGATCAGCTGAGCTATCCTTTAGCATTATCATTTTGTGAGATTTAAAATTTATCTCCTGACTCTTTAACTTCACAATGGTTTTTAGACTGGAATGACCGAAAGGTTCCCTTCTGAACCTTTCTCCTAACCTCCCACACCCTCACACCTCAATACTTTTTTTCCCCTAATCTTTTTATTGCTTCAGTGACAGGTTTTACTTTGGTTGTCACCCTTTTGAAAAGGATATTTTTTTTAGGTCCAGCAATTGTTAAGTCATGAACCTTATCTGTAAGCCAAAGTCTAGGGAAAAATAAAAAGATTCTGAAACACAAAGTAAGGTTAGGGGAACAAACCGTGACTCTTTCATTTGAAAATTATGTTAACTTTGTAGGCAGGGACTTTTATTTTTATTTTATTCAGTTAATTTAAAGGGATAAAATAAAAACAAGCTATAAATCCAAATCACAGTGTGATACACTGAATCAGGCAGACCCAGTGGTATATTTTTCCAGAGGCTACTACATTAGGATTCTCCTAGGGTGTTAGCATGTCTATGATACTGTAAGTGACTCCTTAAACAATCCAGTTTCGGAACCAATGGGAATGGCTTCATAATCCATAATAAATTTGTAATCTTCTGTAACTCCTTTAGTGATCTGAAAGCACTCAGATCACCATGCCCTTATATTCTTCCTGACCTTTAAAATCACCAATCTTAAGCTCATTCTTGTCGATTCAAGACAAGTCAGACACAAGACTGTTTCTATGAGTCAGAGTGAGAAACACTTTATCAAAGTTTAATTAGATTTTTCTCTTTACAACCAGTGATTCAATATTCTTTTCATAAAGCAATGCTGAAATAATTTGTCCACACCGGATCAAGGGGGAAAGGAGTAGGTTACCTAAGCCATTCACTGACATTGTGGAATCAAAGAAAAACAGCTCAAAGATAGGGCTCAGAAGCTGATTTTACATGGAGTAGATAGTGTTTCATTTGCAACACAACATTTGATATATAGATTCATGGCATTATGTTTTTATCTTGCAATAGTGACAGTGCTGGCAGCTCAATCTGCTATTCCATTAGAACATCTCGTAGGAATTCTAGAAATTATCTGCTGCCCACATAAAAACAGATAAAGCAAAGAAAAAAATATTAAGGCTTATTTTTATCACTAAAACAGCACTGCACCTCCAGAATCAAAGCTTTTAAACATCTATCATGAGTAGTCTGAAGGAAACCTCATGTGTAGTAGGACCAAGTTGAGGGACAATGCAAAGAAATGCATATGAACAGTATCTTTTTTGTGCTGACACACTCTATTCAGTTTAATATTTCCCTTCGAAGTCACAGAATAGCAAAAGTCTTATTTTGTCCCCATTCTGAACCTGTAGCTACAATGCTCTTCCTAGAAAGTGGTAAAGACTAAAGATGGCTAAAGTAAAATCCTCTGAGTTGATTGCAGGAAGGGAGCCTCTGAGGGACTAGGAAGACAGAAATACACTTTTAGAGAAGGTTCATCCAATATGGACTACAGATCCTATGTAGCCAGTGGGTTTTAGGGAAGAACTTTCTTGAGATAATGTGAGCAAATAAAAAGTTTATCTAATTAGCCATTAAGGTCTAGAAAACTAGTGTCCAATGGAAATTTATGAGACGATGGAAATGTTCTATATTTGCACTATTCGTAATAGTGGCCATGAGACAAGTACAGCAATTGAGCACTTTGAAATATGACTAAAAAACCCAAAATTTCAAAATTTATTTAATTTACTTAATTTAAATTTAAATAGTGACATTTGGTTAGTGCTTGCTATTGTACAGAACAGATCTAAAACATAACTAACTAACATATAAAACTTCAGTTTGTGAAATTAAAGGGAAAAAAGTTCTAGCAGTGTAGGTAATTTAAAGAATTTGATGGACCCACTTTCTACTGTATCTTTTCCAAGTCAGTTTTATTGAATGTTTTATGCCTTTAAACATCACCTACTTAGGGAATGTTTGAAAGATTCTGGTGCAGAGAGAGGCTTTTAAAATTTTATTTTAATGAAGTCAAATGATTGATAAAGGGAGACTGTCAATAAAACTGACTGACCTGTTTTCTAAGATCTCCTAATAAATGCACCCCTTCTCAACTCCAGGGTAGTGGTCATGGGAGAATTGGTGATTCTTACAGACCAGTCGCTGAACTGTCAGTTCTTTTAGTTGAACTTTTTATTGATATGTCAAAAAAATACATTGAACACAAAACAGGAATAAAATTCAAAAAGGTAAAAAAAAGGACTGGAATTCTAATTCAAACCAATAATATGGACTGAAGACATGCAAACAGATACTATACTATACTTATTTCCATTGTTAAAATACTATGAGCTCTGTGGAATCCCAAAGGGGAAAAGAACATTATTAGTAAAGATGGTCAGATTTTAATGAGAGCCATGTTTTTGGTTTCTGTAATACCTTTTAGATATGTTTGAGTATGACTCCGCTTCTAAAGAAAATATTTAAGTTCCTTCTTTACTTTCATCTTTTTCATTTCTTTCTCAATTATTTACTGAAAAACTAATATTTAATATATACCATGTATGTGCTAAATTGAAAGTGACCTATGCCTACAAAAGAGTTTCTGCACCCCTAATCAAAAGTGCTTGATTTCCACTGGTTCTATTAAAAAACAAAACACAAACAAACAAAAACTGCCCCCCCAAAAGCCCTTCTACTTTGAGAAACAACAGGCAGTGAACTGATGTAAACCTGTATTTATAAATATACTAAACTTCTTAAAAATAGTTACTTGTTAAATGTTCTTACACCAACTAGTTAAGTAATATCAAAAAGTGTACATTTTTAAAACTAAATAGGATGCAAGCAAACTGGATACTCTAGATGAAATGGAAGATTCCTAGAAAGTTGCGGCTTAGCATGACTGAATCATGAAGAAATAGAAAAGCTGAATAGATCAATAGCTAGCAAGGAAGTTAAATCAATAATCAAAAACTTACCAAAGAAAAGCCCAAGGCCAAAAGGCTTTATTGGTGAATTCTACCAATCATTTAAAGAAGTTAGTCTTTAGATTGAGGCCAGTAATACCTGAACACAAAGTCAGACAAAGACACTACAAGAAAAGAATACTACAAATCAATGTCTCTTATAAATACTGATGCAAAAATCCTCAACAAAATACCTGAAAACTGAATTTAACAGCATAACAAATGCATTATAAACCATGAAAAGGGGGACTATTCCTGGAATTCAAGGATAGTTCAACACACAGAAATCAATAAATGTAATATGCCACATTAATAGAATGAAGAATAAAAACCATATGATCTCAATAGATGCAGAAAAAAAACACTAACAAAATTCAATATCCATTCATGTTAGAAACTCTCAACAAATTACGAATCCAAGGAATGTAATTCAATGTAATAAAGGCCATATATGACAAATCCATAGCTACCATCATACTCAAAGGTGAAAAGCTTTTAGCTTTTCCTCTAAGGTCAGGAAGAAGACAAAATGTCCACTCACACTACTTGTATTTATTATTGGAAGTCCAAGCCAGAGAAATTAGGCAGGAAAAAGAAATAAAAGGCATCCAAATCAGAAAAAAAAAGGAGTTAACCTTTCTCTTTGTAGGTGACATGATCTTATATGTAGAAAACCCTAAAGATCACCAAAAACTGTTAGAACTAATAAATGAATTTAGTAAATTGCAGGATACAAAATTAATATACAAAAACAAGTCATATGCCTGTACACTAATAATAGACTATTCGGAAAAGGAACTAAAAAAACAAAGCTATATAGAATACGTCAAAAAGTATAAAATACTTAGGGACAAATTTAACTAAGGAGGTAAAATATCTGTATACTGAAAACTATAAGACATTAATGAAAGAAATTGAAGAAGACACAAATAAATAGAAAGATATTATGTGTTCATAATTTGAAAGAACTCTATTGTTAAAATGCTCATACCACCCAAAGTAATCTACAGATTGAATGCAACTTAGCAAAATTTTGACAAAAATTTTCACAGAAATAGAAACAGCAATCCTAAAATTCACATGGAACCACAAAAGACTCTGAATAACCAAAGCAGTCTTGAAAAATAAGAACAAAGCAAGAGGCATCACACTTCTTGATTTCAAGCTATACTACAAAACAATAGTAAACAAAACAGTATGGTATTGGCATAAAAACAGACATAGATCAGTGGAACAGAATAGAAGGCCTAGAAATAAACCCATGGCTTATGGTCAACTAATCTTTGAAAAGAGCATCAAGAACATGCAGTGGGGCAAGTATAGTCTCTACTACATGGTGTTGGGAAAACTATACATTCGCAGGCAAAAAAATGAAACTGGACCCCTGTATACTATTAAAAAAATAACTTGAAATGGATTAAAGATTTAATGTAAAACCTGAAATCGCAAAACTAGAAGAAAACAGAGAAAAAAATGTCTTGACATTGATCTTGATAATGATTTTTTGGATATAACACCAAAAGTATAAGCAACCAAAGCAAAAACAAATCAGTAGAACTATATCAAACTAAAAAGCTTTGCACAGCAAAAGAAACAAGAAAATGAAAAGGCAACCTACAGAATGGGAGACAATATTTGCAAACCATATATCTGATAAGGGGTTAATATCCAACATATGTAAGAAACACATACAATTCAATAGCAAAATAACAAGTAACCCTATACAGAGTTGGGAAAATGTCCTGAATAGATGTTTCTTTAATGAAGATATACAAATGGCCAACAGGTACATAAAAAGGTGCTTACCATCCCTAATTATTAGGGAAATGCAAATCAAAACCACAAGGAGATGTTACCTCACACCTCTTAGGATGGCTATTATCAAAAAGAGGAGATAAGAAGTATTGGTAAGAGCATAGAGAAAAAGGAACCCTTGTACACTGTTGGTGGGAAAGTAAATTGGTGCCTCCATTAAGGAAAACAGTATGGAGTTTCCTTAAAAAATTAAAAATAGAACTATCAGGTGATCTAGCAGTTCCACTTCTTAGTACAAAGAATTGAAATCATTATCTCAAAACAATACTTGCACTCCTATATTTATTACAGTATTATTCAAAGCAAAGATATGGAAACAACCAAAATATCCATCAATGGATTAATAGATAAGGAAAATGTGATGCAATAGAGTATTATTCAAGCTTTAAAACGGTGGAAATTTTGCCATTTGTGATAACATGGATGAAATGGAGGACATTATGCTAAATGAAATAAGTCAGACTTAGAAAACAAATACTACATGATACAACTTATATGTGAAATCTAAAAAAAGTAAAACTCATAGAAAGAACCGAACAGAATGTTGGTTGCCAGGGGCTAGAGGGTTTGAGAAATAGAAAGATATTGTTCCAAATGTACAAATTTTCAGTTATTAGATAAATACATTCTGGAAAACCTAATGCACAGCAGGGTAACTGTAGCTAATAATACTACATGTATATTGAATACTTACAATTTTCCAAGAGTGTGTATCTTGTGCTATGGACTTTAATATTAATGTATCAATATTGGTTCATTAATTGTGATGAATAGGCCACACTAACGTTGGATGTGAAATAGGATGTGAAATAGGATGTGAAAATAGAGGAAACTGGATATAGGGCATATGGGAGTTCTCTATACTCTATTTTTCTATAAATCTAAATCTATCCAAAATTTAAATATTTATTATTTTTAAAACATATCAAATTACAAATTTAAGTATGTGCTGTTTATTATAGCTTATTTATACCATAATAAGTTGATAAAAAGTATTCAACAAAGAAGTCAGGATAAATAATGAATTTAAAATAAAGAAAGTAGGGGTGCCTGTCTGGCTTAGTTGTTACAGCATGCAACTTGATCTTGGGGTTGTAAGTTCAAGCCCTATGTTGGGTGCAGACAAGATTTAAAAAAAAAATTAAAAAATTTACATTTATCTATTTCTTTGACAGAGCGAGAAAGAATGCAAGCACACAGGAGGAGAAGGAGAGGGAGAAGCAGAGTCCCCACTGAGCAGGGAGCCCGACATGAGGCTCAACCCCAGGATGCTGGATCATGACCTGAACCGAAGGCAGATGCTTAATGGACTAAGTCACCCAGGTGCCCCAAAATAAAATATTTTTTAAATTAATTAATTAATTAAAGGGAGCAGAAGGGAAAAACAAAAAAATATGAGTAGACATGAAATAAGACACAAAGTTCAAATAAAATGAACAAAACCAAATGCTGGTTATTTGAAAAGACTAATAAAATAAGCAGGTCTCAGAAATGATGAATAAGGAGAAAAAAGGAAGAATAAACAGAGAAATATAAAATAGGGAAAATCTTTGTGTTAATAGTTTGAAAACTTAGATAAAATGGTAGTCTCTAAAACCTGTCATTTATTTAAAGAAAAAAGAGGAAATGTAATATGAATAGGATACTTAACATTAAATATGTTGAATTAGTACTTAAGATCTATCCACTGTATTTTAGATTGGTTCAACAACTTTGGAAAACTGGTAGATTCTATGATCCAACAATTCTACCCCTATACATATCCAACAGAAAAATATGTTCACACATAAGGCATGTGCAAGGTTACTTATATTCACATTATAAGTTCATATTAGTCACATTAATCAGAAAATGTAACAATCCAAGTGCCTATCTAAATGGAATAGATAAATTGTGACATACACAGAGGAAACATTTTTACTGAGTTATGAAAATAAACTATTGTTAAACACAAGAATGAATTTTGCAAACCTAATGTTGAATAAAAAATGCTAGATATTAAAGAGTTCATTATTATGAAGTTAAACAAACAAAACAAAATGAAAACTGGTCACAACTAATTGATCTTATTTTAGGTCACAACAGTCATTATCCTTGAGGAAGAGGGAAAGTAAAATCTAGGAATAGGGAGCAAGGGAGTTCTAGATACTGGTAATATTCCATTTCTTTGGTGGTGGCAATTGGTGCATTTTGTAATAATTCAAGAAACCATATTCTTAAAAAGTATCTGAGTACATACTCAAAAAACAAGGCTTTCCAGTCTTCCAAATAAGGGAAGATTTCCCACCCTCGATACCAAATCTATGCGATGATAGCGTGAAAAAGGACGTTTATTGGCCAATATAATTTTGCATATATATACGGAAAAACCCTAAACAAAATTCTAGTAAATGAACGAGCAAAATAATTTATAGTTGTTTATAATAACTATATATAAGAATTTATAATTATTTATAATAATTTATATTGTCGGTTTATTTATTTGGGAGAAGGAAGTGATACATTTTTTAAAAGATTTATTTATTTATTTTAAAGAGAGAGAGAGAGAGCACAAGAGGGAGGGGCAGGGAGAGGGAGAGAGAACCACAAGCAGACTCAGTGCTGAGCTTGGAGCCCAACTTGAGGCTGGATCACAGGACCATGAGATCAGGACTTCGAGATCACGACCTGAGCCGAAATGAAGAGTTAGGTGTTTAACCAATGCACTCAAGTGCCCTGAGATGAGGCATTTTAAAATGGATTAACAGCTTTATTAAATAGCATTTTAGACAACACCAAAGATAGAAATTTAATGAAATGGAGAACTAGCTAAAGAAATTAACTAGGATAGAATACAGAGCAGCCAAGAGATTAAAAATAAAGAACTCAAAAGACATGGAAGATAGAATAAGAAGGTCTAATATTTACTTCTTCAAAAAGAATATATAGGTAAGAAAGATGCATTATTTAAAGAATTTATTAGCATAATGTTTTTTAGAGCAAACTCTTGTTAGTTTCTTTAGTTCAATAACAAAATTGGTTTTCTGTATGTTTACAAGTGAAAGGAAAACTCCAGGATATACTGATCCAACTGCTGGGTTAATGTTGAGACAAGTGATACCTGTGGGACATAACATGCCCTGAGGTGACACAAATATCTCTATGCAGTAAATATCTCTAAAGCAACTAAAGCAATCACATTCTTTTATTTGCTCATAGGGAAAATATACTAGGAAATCATGTGAATACTTAGATAAGATGAAGGAAGCTAATGTTACTTTATCAGTTTTTCTATTAAATAAAACATATTTATCAGATAGCTTAAATGTACTGTGTAAATTCTCATCTTAGATAAGATATAATAATGGCATTTTAATAAATAAAATATTAAGTATCAAATCTAGCATTCCTACACTAACTTTATTTATTATAACAATTTCTTTGAAGTATATTAAATAAAGAAAATTTACTTCAGTGTTTAATTCATAATTTTCCATACTGAATTAGACACTTTCAGAGAAAGAAGAAAGCAACATTCTACTTGAGAACAACTTTTATCATGTATTCACCCAGAGAAAAGAAAATAAACATTGTCAGCATCCAAAAGTTATAGTGCATAAAAAGGTATGTTTTGTTTGTTTTGTTTTGCTTTGTTTTGAATAGCCATTAATTACCTTAGGGTAGGAAACAAATCCAGTGGAACTGCAGTAAGATGAAGAATAACAAAAGGGCTTTTAGTTAAGTGTCAGAAGTGAAGTTATTGTATTTGTTTATTGAACTAGGGATGGTCTTGAGCAACTGAAAAAAGTAAAACCAATCTCATTCTCTTCCGAGAATTTTCAGTGTTTCAGTTAGAAACGAGCAGTAGTAGATGAACACAGTTACTCTCAGGGAGAAGACACACACAGACACAAACACACACACACACACACACACACACACACAAAGAAAAGATTATCCTTATTTGCTGTTTAACACAACAGCAATCTGTAATAACAACAAATATACAGTACTACTCATTCATTGAGGTTAACAATAGCAGACTCTTCAGTAAATCTAAACTATAATCTTGTTCCTTAGAGCAAAGGTTTTCAAAAACTCTGCTCCCTGATCATGAATTTTATTTGTAATTCTGTCCATGGTACATTTTTTGGAAATTCAGGAAACTGCTTTTGTATATACACTGTTATTTGTTAAACACACATGTGTGTATGTAAAATAGGGAGTGGGTTGGGGTGGGGGAGAATATTACCAATATAGAAGACTTAGTAATTTACAGATAAAAAGGACATATTAGAAACGCATCATACTGTTTGTTAATTTTACGTTTTACTTTATCAGCAGTAACATCTACTAGTAGAAACATGGCAACTTGAAAATGAGTATTTTCAATTATTTTGAATCTTGTTTTCTCTCCGAATTTAATAAGTTTTCAAGAGCAAACAACCTACACTCTCACACTTTTCTTTCCTGTTGAGTTCTCATTTTTGATTCCCCAAAGGTGAGATAGAGGAAGAATTGCACTTCAGTTGAAAACAGATAGCAGGAAAAAAACATACATTTCCTTCTTAAGAGTCCTTATTCTCTTAGTACTTAGAAATGCTTTCATTTATTTTGAGCTTTTCAAGCCCAACAACCTTTTGATTTCATTAAATATAATGCTGATTTACATTTTAGATGAATGAATTTGAAATTACTAACATGTCAGAATAAACTGTCAGGGTAAACAACTTTGGTTACATACATTAAAACTGCTTTTTAATTAAGGTAACACTTAATTGTGATACTCATTAGAACATGAAGTGAAACAACAGAAAACCTACGAGCCTTCCCAATTAAACTAAAAGCTTAATAGAGTTTTGATATTAAATGTTTTTCATATTTGACATTTCAGGTAAATACACACACATTTAATTACATAAATCATTTTTTATTCATTCATTAAAAACAAGAAAAAAATCTAAGACTAATATGTTCTATGAAGAAAAATGAAAGCAGTCTAACCAAGAAAGAAGTGGGATGAGCTTTTATTTAGATAATGAGATAAAATCTCTCTAAGGAACTGAAATTGAGTCAAAACTCAATAAAGTGAGGGGCAAGCCATGTTGATTTCTGAAGGAAGAACATGATAGCTCTTGAAACCTGGAGTTTGCTGTGTGTTTGAGGGTAAGAAAACAAGGGTTCCTGATGCGCACTAAGAGAAGGTGAAGATGGTAATAAATGTGTTTGGAGAGGTAGCCAGAGGATAGACTTAGCTGGACTTTATAGGCATTAGTAAAGAATTTAGATACTATTTTAAGTGTGATGGCAAGTACTGGATAAGTTCTAGAGTATGGTTGTACACAGACTTGGAGAACAACCAAGCTTAATCTTCAGCCCTTAGTTAAGGAAAGATAGACCTGGCAGGTAGATGAAAAGTCTAACTTGAGAAATGACAATTTTGTTCATACATGAGGATTATATACTCTCCCTAGCAAATATATTTCTATCTTTAATATTGAAATGATGACTCTGGCCCAGGTGATTGAACTAAGGTAAATCCTATAAGATTATATGCTAGATTGCTCCAACATTATGCAGATATAGGCTTGATTGGAGATAGTTAAACTTCCAGGTGGTGTATTATGATTCTAACTCATTCACTAAAATTTTAAATTTCAACTTAGCACAAATTTCTATGACCCTAAAGCTCAGTTATATCTCTTGTGCTATGATTTTACTCTCTCTACTGTGAATCCTGACTCTACTGACTTCTCCATGAATCATTTAGGTAAGGAAATCTTATTTAACTTAGCTAAATTATGTCTCTATCTGGTCAATCCATCAATATGTACTTACTATTCACACTTGACACAGTCACCCAGTAAGAAGCCATTAGAAGATAGTAAGCTGGGAAGAAACATAATCTGACTCATGTTTAAAAAGATTGTATAACAAATATCATGAAAAGAGTAGAAGCATGGACACAACTAAAGGCTTTATTGTAAAATAAAGGCACAAAGTAATAAACCCCAGATAAAAGTGTCAGTGGAGAAAGTGAGGATGAGAAGTCATCAGACTCAAGATATGTTTTGCAGGTAGAACCAAAATATTTTCTTTCTCTCCTTTTTTTAAAGATTTTATTTATTTATTTATTTGAGAGAGGAGAGAAAGAGAAAGGAGGAGTAGGAGCAGAGGCTTGATCTTAAAGCGCTGAGCCAAAATCAAGAGTTGAATGCTTAATTGACTGAGCCACCCAGGTGCCCTGAACCAAAGTATTTTGGTATGATCAATATGGTATGATCAATAAAAGAGCAGTAAAGGATAACTCCAAGGTTTTTGGCTTAAACAACAGGGTGAAAGGCTATATATATCTTCCTCAACTTATAATGGGATTATGTCCCAATAAACCCATCATAAGTTAAAAATATTTTAAGTGGAAAATACTTTTAATACATTTAAGAAACCTAACCTACCTCACATTACAACTTAGCTTAGCCAAACTTAAACATTCTCAGATACTTATGTTAGCTTACAGTTGTGCAAAATCATCTAATACAGAGTCTACTTTATAATAAAGTGTTGACTATCTCATGTATGTGTACAGAATAGTTGTAGGTATATCAGTGATCACAAGATTGAGAGCTGTGGCTCACTGCTGCATCATAATATGATTACGAGGGAGTATCATATCAAATATCACTAGCCCAGAAAAAGATCAAAATTCAAAATCTGAAGTACAACTTTTATTGAATGAGTATGGTTTTCACACCATCGTAATGTCAAAAAATGGCTAAGTTGAACCATCAAAAGTTGGTGACTATCTGTACTATTTACGAAAATGCAGTACACCAAAGGAGGAGTGGGTTTGAGTAATCAAAAGTTTATTTTAGGACATTTTACGTTTGAGGTTCCTAGTAAGATCTAAGTAAAACTCTTAATAAGTCAAGTGGACAGAGAAGTCTATTTCAGGGAAAAAGTTAAAACTGGAATCATAAATTTGTGTGTCATTATTTTCTATATGGTAAACTAAAGTTGTGATATAGCTGTGACTATCAAAGAAGAAAAAATATTCTTCAACTGGAAGTGGGGGTATTCCAACTTTTTGAGATGGGAAAAGGATTATCAAATAAAAATAACAGAGAAGGAATGGCCAGAGAGGTTAAAAGACAAAAAAAAAAAAAAAAAAAGTAAAACAAAACAAAACAATACACAAATGTGTGTAAATTGACTAAGATAGTGAGAATTGGCCACTGAATAGCTCTCTGTGGAGGTCATTCATGACACTGACTAGAGAAGTTTCAGTAGGATCAAACTGGGTGGTCTTCAAGAGAGGAAAGATAATGAGAAAATCATTCCACTATATTAATTTTTTTCTATAATCTGAAACCAAACACAATTCTGAGTATTGCTGAGAGTAATTGCCTGAGATGGAAGAGGGGAAGAGTGGTTAGTAAAGAAAGGAGACATGGAAAATATACTCTTTAGGGAAATGTAATATGTATCTCAAGGGCTCCCTTAAGCTTTGTGGACGTATTTTACAGTGAGATTGTTCAGATCAGTCATGTATTTTTTTTTCCAATCCTGTCCAGCCATCCTGGTGCAAATTGAGCATAAATAGATATCAAGATTTATGGTTTAGCTAGCTCTATCAAAGAAAGCAAGAAAAAGGTAAGGAGATTTGAGGTCGGATACAGAGTTGATTTTGGTAACAGCCCAAGGAACCGAATCTTGGTAAAAAGGGGAGTAACTACCAGAGTTGAGAGATGAACAATGAATTATTGGTTTCAGTGGATAGAGATAATGGTGGAATCAAAGAATTTGAAGAGCTGCGGTTCTTGAAAAGTTTCTATTTTAAAATAAAAATATGAGGCAGACACTGCAAAATTTATAATTCAGATTTTGGAGGTGGTCCTGATATTGGTAATGATAATGTCAGGAGGGAATGATGATGGAAATGGGTGATTGAGGTAAAGTAGAGGACAAAATTACCGGAAGTGAGATAAGTACAAAACTAAAATTAGAAAGTGTTGCATACATTGCTTATATATTGACATTACTAAGAATAATAATATAAGTACTGATCAAGGCAGGGTAATAAGCAAGGTGATAAAACATCAATGATGAGGCGCCTGGGTGGCTCAGTGGGTTAAAGCCTCTGCCTTCGGCTCAGGTCATGATCTCAGGATCCTGGGATCAAGCCCCTATCCGGCTCTCTGCTCAGCAGGGAGCCTGCTTCCCCTTCTCTCTTTGTCTGCCTCTCTGCCTACTTGTGATCTCTCTCTGTCAAATAAAAAAAGACAAAAAACAAAAAACATCAATGATATTTGTGTTAAGTGTTTATAACTATTACGGAAAACATTCACATATCCTCCTGATACATTTTAAACAGATTGCTTATTCATTTGTTTGCAGAGGGATGAAACTTATCCTAAATCCTGGACCATTGCTACTTGGAGTCTGAGCAAAAGACTACTGGAGAGCACTTCTGGGGAAGAAGTTCCTTAGGTGATATCTAGATTTCAGTTAGAACAAGAAAAGGAAGGAACATTGAGACATGTGGAGGGCCTAGGGGATTTTCTCTGCTCAATGGTCACACTGAAAGAGTTTACATTGTGAGAAAATGAGTTACTTCACTGGATGTACAAAGTATTGTATCTTTAAGAATCCAAATGATTAAGGAAGAAATGAGTGGGATGAATTACTTAGAATACTGACATAAATGAAGATACACAGAGTATTTGGATTAATTTTGATGGTTCCTTATGGGGAAAGATGCTTAGTTCCAGTATGGTCTCCTATGGAGTGATCTTTTGGAAAGTTTGTAGTTCTGGGATAGGGATGATTGCGGGTCAGAAGAAGTGGTGGTTTCACCATATGCATGGGGGATTTTCAGATCACCCGACCTTTGATCCTGATGTGAGTAATGTCAAAATTGGGAGGAGGTAGTTTCACCAGGAGTATAGGTGCTATGTGGGACCTTTGTAATCCCAAATAGGACTCCACCTCCCAAAAAAATGCCTCTGCTCATATTATGTTAGACATCAGACTTTAAAAGCTCATTAGTTCATGTTCCTCCATTTTGTAAGAGAAAAAGAAAGAGCTTTGCCTCATATCATTAGGTAGAATTACAGTAAGGGGAGGAAGCCCTCATGATGAATTAGATTTTTGGTACACTATTTAAAAAAAAACAAAAACAAAAACAAAAATAAACAAAAAAAACCCCCCTTATATTTGTTTTCTCCATTCACTCAAAGAATACAAATGGAAAAGAAAACACAATGCCCTAGAAGCTAATATTGAAGTGGTAAGAAGTAATCAGTATTAATGAGAATATAAGTAAGACATCATTTCAAAATGCCGGTTGGATTTAGTAACAATAAAAAAAAAATCTTTAGATTATTTAAGAATTCCAGAGAATGATATTCCATGAAAAATGCTTTCTGTGCCCAATTCTTTTAGGAATACTTTACCTAACGTATGCATATCCTGGATTCGGACAGTTTAAAGTTACTGTAGTTATAGTATCTGAGGATGCTGGCCATAAAGGGATGTGTTTGCCTTTGTTTACCACGAGCTTCCCAATGTAGTTGATCATAAATCTGTATGTGCATGTGTGTCCATGTGTATGTATGTGAGTGAATACTTGGGGAAATTCTGCAGAGATAGTGCCTCAATGACTAAATACTGAGAAATATTGATATAGGAGGCTGTTGTCCCTCTACCTACAACCAAAATTCAAATATATGGTAGGTGATGCGCTTATGTGAAGTCATCAAAGAAAAATGTAGTTCAAAAGTAAGTTCAATAAACCTGAATTTTCTGTTTAAGAGGACACTCCTAATTGACATCTGATAATTTAGTCACTTGAATATATTATGAAATACTGTACATAAATACTTATGTGAACTTAAGACTTTTAAAATGAAGAACATTAACATTACTTTTGGACTAAAGATAAATGAGTAATGTCTCTTGATAATATGTGCAGAATTATGTTAGATTCTGGTTTCCAAGCTTCTACCCTTTTGAAAGAAAAGTTATTGAAATCATCAGATACACTTTGTTGCCTTTTTCTATTGCCGGGCACTGGGAAATAACGTCATTGGTTTTTGAATGGTCTACTAATCATAACATGTATCTATTAATATAGATATATTTTTTACTTTACTTTTGAAAATTGTTTTTCTTTTGAGACCAAAATAAGATCTCAAATAAAACAAAAGCAAGACATAATTTTATACATCAGTGATATCTATCACTTGGGAATGCAAATCCCTTTGCATTTCCTTCAAACGAAAATAATCAAACTTTTTATTTAGGCCACCCATTGGAAAATTCTCATAATGATATCTTCCATCCAGGGATGTAAATGATGGATAATATCCACTTATAATAATGATTTTCAACAAGACAGCATTCACAAAACTTAATGGCTCAAACAAACATTAATGCATAATTTTAGCAAGCAGCAACTATATGGCATCAGAAGAATAACTATATACAAATTACCCAATATAACTATCCCATGTACAATGCAGAAGACAAAGCAAGGATTAGGCTTTCAACACTCCAAACCATACACAAAAGCACGATATAGTGAAATCAAAGTAAAGAATATAAAAATAAACATCAGAAACAACGATGTGTTTTGTAATTGTGTATACATTTCAAGTGGCAAAATTTGAATACACCCACAATACACATACATTTACTACTAAAATTTTTAAACAAATTGCAAAAACATTATAACAGTTCTAAATGTGTGTGGTAAATCTGCCACGGTTAGTCGATTTACATTCAATTAGATTGCCCTTGATCTTACCATATTATAGATTTATCAAACTTACATGATTATTTCAATTTGTCACTTTTATAAATAAGTGATCTCCATGGTGCACACTATACCGTGGTTACTCGGGAATCTTAACTTGTATCAAGCTTACGTTAAATGTAACATTATTTACTAGAGACAAGCACTTAGTAATGTTTCAAGTCATTTAATATTTACTATTTTATGTTGACTTTCAAGTTAAGTATAAGAGCAAAACTATACCACATTTTATATAATAAAACCTATCAACCATGTTCCTATTCACTAGCAATTCAGCTGTACTTCACTACACGAACTACTCATAGGTTTGGCATCGTGTTATCTATTGGTTTGAAATAAGTCAGATATGAGAAAATAGAGGTATTCTGTGCTCCCACTTCTATTAAGTTTTTTATTTCTCAAGGACACAATCATTGAGAGCTAAATGTGTATGGCAATTGATAACTTTCATTTCCCTTTTATCCTTTCTCCTTATTATTCAGAAGTTTATATTTAGTCAGTATTAAGCAAAATACAGTAACAATATTTGTCAGATTTAATGTTGAGAAGTGTATTACTTAGAAAATTTCATGTTAATTCAGTTTAACAGCTTTCAAAACAAAATATGAATATTTACTGAGTAAATCAACAGGAAAAAATGCTGTTTCCAGTCTAACATGAGTCAAAATATAGCATTCTTGATTTAATACACAGAGCTATAAAACAGAACTACCATTGCTTGCTAATAATATGTATATTAATATATAAAATATATATTTATGTAATTATGCATTATAAAATTGATCACCATTCTTGGCTATCTAGATTAGTATCCATATATGATATAAAATAAAATTTGTTAAAATTGAGGTATTTTTCTCCTAAATTATCTGCCCAAATACTGTTACTCTGAAACGAAGAGATACATTTATTAAAGTAGGTCTTATAATGTAGTATCAATTTTTTCTCATATGACAATTTTTCCCTCAGGTGCTCAAAATCCACAAATCCTATTGTGTTGTCAACACCTGTAGGGAGGAGAGAACGCTGTCTGAACACAAACTCCACATTAAAGATTTATGTCTAAAAATACAAAGAGACAAACTGATACAAAATACGTAGTTTTGCTGATAAAGCGTCTGCTCCCTGCCATCACTCTTCGATGGTGTGATTGATTTGAGGAACTTGATTATTGCCTCCAGTGCTTAGTAAATGATCAAGCACAGTTGCTTTTATTTCCATGGTTCACACTTACAGTGGAATGGTCACCTGCTCCAGTCAAAAGCACTCATTCTAGTACCCTCTCTACTCTTTCCTATGATAGATTTAGTTTAATTATTTGTAACCATATTTCAAGTGTTTTAGAAGTCCTAGTCATTAAGATTTATTTGGAAAGTAAATCAGAAAACTGCCATAGTGGCATTTTCATCTTTTAACCATTTTAGACTGGGGCAATTTAGCAAATAAATAGAGAACCGTGAGGCCAGAAGTAACTTTGAGGAGTCCCTGATTTCAGCTGCCTATTCCACACTGAGCTATTGCAAATGGACAAGACAATTAATAATTCTTTTTAAAATAAATTGGGGCCACAATAGGAAACAAATAATAGAAAACAATAAAATTAGTCACATCAGGGAAAACAGTAAAAGTACAACTCCTGAGCAAAATAGAGCACTGTCAAAGGGCTCAACTTTTTTTTTTTTTTTAAGATTTTATTTACCCATTTGACAGAGAGAGAGAGATCACGAGTAGGCAGAGAGGCAGGCAGAGAGTGAAGGGGAAGCAGGCTCCCTGCTGAGCAGAGAGCCCAATGCAGGGCTGGATCCCAGCACCCTGAGATCATGACCTGAGCCGAAGGCAGAGGCTTTAACCCACTGAGCCACCCAGGCGTCCCAAAGGGCTCAACTTTTCATCATTAAAATGCAGTCACCATTTTATATTTTAGGTTCAAGTGTAACAAACATTTCATACTTCCTTTTCAGATATTTAAAGTTAGGACACTCATTTCTATCTATCGAGTTTGAAAAGAAGTCTACACAGTTACACTCCAGTGTTTATGAATCAGTGAAAGTGAAAGTGTTTTTCATCAATATTACTTTTATTTGACTGAATTATTTCAACAGCATCTTATAATTTTACAACTTAACTGAGATTAAAAATGTGCAGTCTGTGACATGTTAACATCCTTTCATTTTCAAGTGCAGCTCTGCTTTCGTATGAAATCTTGCCTGTTTTGTTTTCGCAATTCTATAAAAATAGATATACATATATTTCAGAAGGAAGAATGTATCCAACTGTACAGAGATTTCCATCTGTATTCAGTTTAGTTGAAACCTATGCTCAATTATTTTATATGGCCAAACTGAGGATTGCATATTCAGATTAATTTAGTTCTCTATTTTTAAAAGATTGAGATTAAATAGAATGCCTTTTCCTTTGTGTGTTCTGAATGTATTCCACCTTCCAACAATGGAAGAATCTCATTTTGCCCTTTATTTCAACCTAGAGGGTAGTAAGCCACTCCCTTAGGTGTAATAACCAAGGCACTAACTGTGATTCAGTTAGCAAGATGGTGATAATGATAACAATATGTCAGAGTCTTTTCCCCTAGAGACTCTCAAAGACACCAGGGGTACTCACTCTTCTACACTATGAGTTTCATGAACTGTACCTGACGGTTTAAATGTAGCACTAACCTGAAAAGTATTTTTTTAAAGTGGCACCTTGTTATTATTATAGCATACATCTGTTCCCTGTGTGCCTTTGCAGTTGTTTCTGCTTATGACAACAACAAGTTTTTACAACTGTCAGCAAGTGCCAGCAGAACTGGGAAAGGGCAAGTGAGAATGTCCTATACTTCATGTATCTGCAATACTACTACCCATATTCCTTTGCTGTAGGTAGTTATAGAGTAAATATAGTAGTTATAGAGTAAATATATACTTAGTAGAGTCAAATGGTGCCACGAAAAATTATCAGGGTCATGAAAGTGGGGAGAAAACTGAATGCTGTCAAGTTGTTTCATTTTATAAGAAAAATCTGGAATGTTGGTCTTACTCAAAGCAGTATGTTTCTTTAGTGTATAAAAGGTGTTTCTGGACTTTTATTTGCTGGATATATCTGTATACCAGTCAACAGTGGACAACATCTCTTTAAGATTTCTTCTCTCGACTGTGAACTCAGAACAAGGGACTGAGGGTTTTGGAGGGGAGGGGGTGGGGGGATGGGCGAGCCTGGTGGTGGGTATTGAGGAGGGCACATATTGCATGGAGCGCCGGGTGTGGTACATAAAGAATGAATCTTGTAACACTGAAAAAATAAAATAAAAGCATTTGGGGAAAAAAAAAGATTCCCTCTCTCATTCCTTTGTTTCATAAAATGAAGTAAAGAGGCAAAACAAAAATTGGCAGAAGAAAATAAGAGTTTTTGAAGGAGCTCATCTTTGACCAAAAGTGGTTTTTACAATCATCGAATGAGTATGTGATAGAACACAAAAAGAAAAGCAGAGGTTAAAATGAGGTATTGGAAGTGTGTAGAACATTTCTCATATCAGAAATCTTTGCTAACTTTAAAAATAACGATCAAAGATATGTTGGGGATATTCAGTTTGCAAGGGGAGCATATCAAATGGAGCTATAATTAGATCATTTAAATCATTAGTCTATTTTGACTGTCATTATAGACCTTTTTTAAAAGGACAAAAGTGAAAGTATTTTTAAAATCATAGTTTTCCTTTAATGAAGTATCTGTGCTGGATACCTTATATATACATGTATGCGGAAAGGGACTTGTAAGCAACATATAAGCTCATATACTCATGATTACATTCATGAACACAAGGTAGTGATCTACAAAGAGGTGGGAGAATAAACAATGAGAACTGGTGATATCCTATTTTTTCTGAAATAGTCCTGAATATCACAGCCTAAATATCTGATTTCTATTAAGGAAAGAAAAAAGTATATGTCCATTTTGTTGACAAGGTCAGTACCTTCGATTTCAAAAGTAATGGAATTGTGGGTATAAGACAGCATTCTATATGACTATCCAGCTCTCCTTCACAGGACGGGGAGCACAATAATGGATTCGTCAATGTTTTTATTACTTCGGATCATCTCAGATATTCATGACCAATTTTCCCCCCCATGAACTTTATCTTCCATCCTCCTCACAAAAAGCTATGTCAAACTTCTTCAACAAATTGGCTCTAAAATCCTTTCTAGATTTTTAGCACAAATAAAGGATGTATATATATTAAAGGCAGTAAATTTAAAAAATACATATATATAAATTTATATGTACATACTTTTTCAAAAACCTGCGTTGCTATATAAGAAGAAAAATGTTATATTAAATTATCAGAAGGTGAAATTTTTCCTAATTACAATTTCTTAATTTTAAGCTCCAATGCTTGTTATTACTATGGAGCATGAGATATGGGAAATGCTACTCTGCATAAACTGTTACTCAAAAACCCTTCATGGCGTAATTTAGTCACACTCTACATACAGAAGAAACTACAGCTTAAGGATGTTAGGTAACTTCACAAAATCACATCATAACTTTAGAACTAGTTGATTATACTGATCAAAGTATATCCATAGAGACTGTAGTCTTGGTTCAAGAGAGGAAACCTATGAACTTAAAGATTTATGAAAGGTAGGGTACATTTGCTTCAAGTTATGTTTCCATGAATACAGTCTCAAATAAAATAGCCCAGTTTTCTCAGGACTGTAGGAACTGACTAAGGTCTGTGGTTTGGGGCTATCAACTGACAGCATGCCTGTAGGCTCAAACTTGCTTTCATGTGCCTTGTTTAACCCTATGTAGGCCAATATTTATTTTACTTTTTTATTTTAAAGATTTATTTATTTATTTGAGAAAGAGAAAGAGAACATGGGGTGGGGAGGAGGGAGGAAGGAGAGAATCTTAAGCAGACTCCTTGCTGAGTGCAGAGCCCTAGGAGCTCAATTTAGCGTGCCTTAAATCATGACCTGAGCCTAAATCAAGAGTCAGACCCTTAACCAACCGAACCACCCAGCAGTCCCAGGCCAATATTTAAACAGAGATTTTAACCTAACTGACTATAACAGCTCCAAATCAGTTATTATGAACTATTGTTGAAGTCCTTAGTTCACAGATAATTGGCTTGGAATACTAGAAGTACTTGAGCCATTTCTATCTATCATTCTGGTATTACTCAGATCACTTTTCCTCAGAACTAAAGCTCATATGTAATCTTCAATAAGTATTCAATGATTATACCCTATGGAGCATTCATGTATAAAATGCTTTCCCAGACATTTTTAAGTAGGGCTGCTGAATTTATGAATAACTTCATATATTCCCATTTGTCAAGAATGTGTCCTTAGGGATTTCATTCTGTAAAGATTAGTTGGCAAAACTCCCAACTAAATAAATCTCTTGTTTTGTGCACATTTTTATTTATAATAAAAAGGAAAAAAAATACATAGAACTCATTCACACAGGTGACTCAGGGGGTCACAGGTTTTGAGTTTATTTAAATAGTCATTTTCTAAAAATTAGTGGGCCTGTTAAAAAATGCTTTTACATCTTATTGTCCTAGCAACGATCAGAATCTTTTCCACAGTATTTCCAAGGCATTTTGGCTTAATTTAAAAGTAAAAATTAATATAATTCAATTTAACTTAAATTAAAAGGTAATGAGTGTATTTGAAGACTCTTAAAGATGGGTTTTTGCGGGGGAGGGAGGATTGACCATCTAAGGATTACATTATTTGGAAACACAACACCTTCATCTTCTTCAATTGTGTCTTACAGGCTGTAGAGAGGAAGTTAGGCTGACTTCTGGTAGATGGAGTTCAGCTCTACTGCTCTTTCTTTCAAGAGAACAGTTCTGACAATAAATATAGTGAGTTTATGTCTAAGATTTCACTTAAAAATTATTTGTGATACTAAATTTCTTCCAGAAAATTTTGTTTTAAACATAAACGTCTCTATAAGCATTCTATAGTTTCTTTTAATTATAAATAATTGGAAGAAATATTTTGTGTTCACAATTTATAGATGAGAATGACTCCAGTTTTAGCAATGTAACTTTTATGGATACTATATAAAAATAGGTTGTGACAGTCACAATGGGCCATAATTTTTTTGTAAATTTAATCTTATTATTAAAATTGTTTTATTTACTACTGCTTTGTTAGACTATTGTCAGGTGGCCCTTTATAATTCTTTATATTTTTTTAATAAGCAAATATTCCTAAAAAGATACCAGATGAAAAACACTCAGCTAAATACTGTAAGATATCTAGAATATTTCATACGTCTTACCTTAATGGACCTTGCAATCTTATATGACCAGAACTATATCCATGTAAACACAAATAAAAAGACAAGAATATATTTCACAAGAATCAAATGAGTGCTATAGAGACAGTGTTTATCATGTACTCCCTGCATCACAGCTAGCTAAAGATGCAGATGTCCATTCCTACCCCAGACCTATTGAAACAGTATTTTTCAGTGCCTAGTGCGGAATGAAAATGTGGGTGCCCTTGTTTAAAAAGAAGGAATAGATGTCATTAAGTTGCAAAATATAAAGCCTTTTACTTTGTGCTATAGGCCTTTTTTTTTTTTGTCTTGTCATGATGTTTGTGGTTTGCTATTTAATGTTGCTCTAAGGAAAGAAAAATGAAAATTTTAAATTATTAGCATAAATTTTATGTTCATTTTTATACTATATAATTCCAGTTTAAAATGCAAATATTAGGGGCATTTAACATGTACACAGAGTTACTGAATTAACACAATTCATAATTTTAATCTATACGTGCTTATGTATTTCCTTCTTACGGAAAAATGAAATGTTCCACAAAACTAACTCAGCTATTTCATTTCCTGATGTACACAGATCCTACCAACACTTCCTACCCCAGCCTTAGTAATGAGTAAGAAAGGACTGAAAGGAAAGAAACTATGGGCTGTCTTATCTTTCCTTTTCCTTCTTATGTCATCATTTTCAGCATAACTGGTTGATCAATAGAAGGAAGTAACTAATATGAAGAATATAAAAACACTATTGAAGGGGTATATGTATCCCTATGTTTATTGCAGCATTATTTCCAATAGCCAAGATATGGAAACAGCCTAAGTGTCCATTGATAGATGAATGAATAAAGAAGAAATGAGATATATATATATATATATATATATATATATATATATATATATAATGGAATATTATTCAGCCATACAAAGACTGAAATCTTGCCATTTGCAACAACATAGATGACTCTAGAAAGTATAATACTAGGTGAAATAAGCCAGTCAGAGAAAGACAAATATTATATTATTTCATTCATATGTGGAATTTGAGAAACAAAACAAATGAACAAAGGGGAGAAAAAAAGGAGACAAACCAAGAAACAGACACTTAACTATAGAGCACAAACATGGCTACCATAGGGAAGGTGGGTGGGAGATAGGTAAAGTAAGTGAAAGGGATTAAAACATGTATCTTGATGAGCACCGAGTAATATAAGGAATTGTTGAAACACTATATTATATTCCTGAAACTAAAATAAAACCCTGTATGTTAACTACATTGGAATTAAAAAAATAGCTCAAAAATAAAATTATTGAGAATTTCAGGATGGTGAAGCAGAACATTAAACCCTGTACTACCACATAGTTCTCACCTCCAAAATATAAGTCCCAAAAAGGTAAGAGATCTCGCTTTTTAAACAAGTATCCAGAGGATTACTATGTAGTTTAAATTTTTGGAATAATAATGGCCAGTATATTTCAGAGTTAGGATAGTTCTCTTCTACCTGACTAAGAAAAGGCTCATATAGTCTGATATGGACTTGAGCTAGCTTACTTGAGAACATTGCTTCAGTTCTTACCAACATTTGCATGTGTCCTTGCTCCAATACCCAGGTGTTAATATTCAAGTGGACCTCTAATTTCAAAAAGTGGCAGCGATGGGAAGAAAAGAAAGTTTCCAAACTGATCAAAGCATTAATATCACCTGTATGATTTTCTTCCTCTTTACACATATTTCAAAGATTGAACATGAAATTCCATAGAAATACATGTGGCCTAGGATGTTCAGTAAACTGCCCTTGCACTGTACCATTTAGAGGAACTTTTGAAATAATATACATTTTTAAGCATTCAGAATACTTAATTATTTCAGTAAGGTAATCTGAAAATCACACACACAAGACCAAATATTTTTCAATATGGAATTTAAAAAATTGATAGTAAGCAATAATTTGTGGTCTTAAAAATATAATTCTCCAAGATTCTTCATATAAGCCAAGGCCAGCAAAGAAAATGTTCTTCCCACTGTGAATATATCAATTAAAATAAAGACATAATTTGATTTTATATGAATATACTATGTTCATCTGTTTCTATTTTAAGAACTTAGCCTCATAAAGCTATAAAAATCATAAAAATTTAGAAATTAAGAGAGAATAAATAAAAGTGGGGATACAGATGTATATCATTAAGTAATGATGAAAAATATCTCTTTTTGACTGTAAATATTGAATACTGTAAATTTCTTTCATTATTATAGATATTGGCCTTAATGATGAAAATATTCTTTTGAAAATTTAACCTAAAATTTATAGAAAAAGGTAAGGTATATGTTTGAAGTAGATACATGGATACAGATTTTCACTCAATCATAGCTAAGAAATTGAAAAGGCTACTTCGTAAAGAAGTAGATTTACCTTAATAGGAAGTATTTAAGCTAAGACTAAATGAATGCTCCTTTTAACTTCATTTGGAGGAAGTTTGGACTAGATATCTCTAAAGGCTTTTTCATCTCTTGAAACATATTGAGGGGAACAGTTTATTGGCCAGTCTTCCTTTTCGGTTCTCTGAATCTTTTCTACTCTATCTCAGAATAAAAAAGATTGTTAACCTTCCTCTTCTTTGTAATAGACATGTTTGTGTCATTTCACCACAAGTAAAGCACATTCTTCCTTTACTTCTAACCTCTCTTCAACTGAAAGGTGCTATTACTCCAATGGGAAGAATGTGAATTACTTTTACATAGACATCCTCATTGAAGTATAATTTACCAAAAAGCATTACTTGTATGACTCATGCTAAGTCATTTAGCTTTCATATTAACCATTATAACTATGTAATTGAAGATCTTGATTTTTTTTCGTAGCAGTCCTCAGGGCAATTTTTCATTATAAACATATTTGGTAAACTCCATTGGTTATGAATCTAATTGTAGTAGGTATCCTTCACTGAGGGTCCATCTTCACTATTCTTACAGTTATCTACTAATGCTGTAATTTATTTTCACCAAAGACTTCTTCTTGTTCTTTTGTATAAAAGCTACTACTATTTTGGATAAAAGCCAGTATCATTTTTTGCTTGATATGAAAACTAGATTGGCAATATGACATGTTTAGAAAAACAAATAATTTTGACATATTTAGGTTTCCTATAATTTAAAACTGTTTAGTCAGTGTTTACTGCTAAGACTGTTATCTCTTCAACTCAGCTATCATATCAGAAGATTCCCTAGTATCTAAGCAAGGTTTGATAAGGTAGGTAGGTATTAAGGAAACAAGGGAAACCATAGAACTAATAAAATTGTAGTGTGGAGTTCCCTTGCTGTAGACAGAGATCCTACTTTCTCATTCATTTCTATATCTTTATCCATGCTCATGGACAAATAACCTACTCACTATAGGCTTCAATTTCCTAACTCTATAAAGGAAAGCGGTTGGACTATTTGACCTTCAAGGTGCCCTTTAGCCCTAAAATCCCATGGTTCTATAGCTTTCAATTGAGGGACTATACAGAGAGAGAAATACTTTAGGAATAATCCTCACAGCCTACAGGCCAATGATGACACAGATGCTGATGTTTTTAAGGAGGTGATAGAAGATATTTGATCCCAATGGTTTGGAGTCCCCCCAACCGTGATAAAGGAGAAGACCTGAGAAGCCTTACAACATTAGTGTTCTTTGTCTCTTTGTGGATGACCCTTTCACATTAATATCAACATCAGAAACACTGAATTCAAGAAAAGAAAGAGAGAGTCACGCATTCTTTCAATAATCCTTTGTCAGTGAACATTTGAGAGCCACAGGAAGCCAAATCAGACATCACTTAAAATAGTTTTTGGGTCAAGATTACAAAAAAAGGAAGACAGGAAAGAACAGTGGAATCAGCAGGAGCGTGTCCCCTAAAGTCCCTTAAACTAAGTTGGAACACAACCCAGAGCAAGTTAGCTAGAGCACTTCTCAGTGGGATTTTACCTACGGAAAGGCATTAACCACAAATTGTTCACTGAAAGTGTTTCCCCTCAACACCGAAAATCAATGGGAAAAAGGAGGTTATTTGCTAACGAAACATTCAATAAAGCATGCATGCTAAATCTTACTGCTTACAAAATTCATAATCTAACCTGAAAATGAGTATCTCAAATTGTAGAATATAAATCTGAGTATGCTCTTGTCTCTCAATCTCAGATCAAGATCACATACATGGCAATCATATAGCTACTCTATAACTGTAGGCTACTATTCACAAGTTTCATCAATGTGTGAAGGGAAAAAAAAGAGTAGTAATAAATACTATTTCTCTGTTCTTGGTTAGGTATTAGTATTTTCTAGTTGTACACAGAATTAATTTTAAAAGTCACAAGGTGACTGTGGCTATCAAAAATGAACTACAGAGCTACTTATATGTAGGAAGCATTTCAGTATATAAAATGAAGAGAAAAACGAAATTTCAGCATGACGTGAATCTTTGACACATCTCTGGTAAACTGTTTAAGTATAATTCACATAATCAGTGGATCGCAATATTTACTATTTTCCTTTAGAGGTTTTCCTATTCACTTCCCTTCTGTCCAATTCAAATATTCAGAATGTTTATTCCTAAAATATTTATTCAAACTAAGAGATACACTAAGAAAAAACAATGTGCATCTAATATTTTCTCTACTAGTTAATTAAAAATTTTAAGATTTAATTGTCCCAAAAGTTCTAAGGCCCTATTTTTTAAGAAATATTAAAGCAAGGGGTGCCTGAGTGGCTCAGTTGGTTAAGCATCTGCCTTCAGCTCAGGTCATGGTCTCAGGGTCCTGGGATTGAGCCCTACATCCAGCTCCCCTGCTCAGTAGGGAGTCTGCTTCTCTCCCTTGTCCCTCCCCCCTGCTCATTCTTTCTCTCAAATAAATAAAATCTTAAAGAAATACTAAAGCAAAATCAATTGATAAAATTGACATATTAATATTTCCTATAGAATTTGCTTATGCAAATTATCCTAGTACACAGAACTTAGGAAACAAAAAGTACTATGAAAATAAGATTCAGGGATGCCTGGGTGGCTCAGTCGGTTAAGTATCTGCCTTCAGCTCAGGTCATGATCCCAGTGTCCTGGGATCCAGCCCCTTATCTGGCTCCTGCTCAACAGGGAATCTGCTGCTCCCTCTCCTGCTGGCCCTCCTCCATGCTTGTGCGTGCTCTCTCGCTCTCTCTCTCCAATATATAAAATCTTTTAAAAATGAGATTCATTTTACTTTATGATTTCAATTTTTTGTTTTTAACTGGCTATCTGTAAAATGAAAGTTTAAATTGTAGGACTTTGGACTAGCAGTTGAATTAGTTTCTACTGCTACTAAATGTTATATAGAATTGGAGAGATACTTGTAGTCTCAAACTATAAAAAATAGTTTAGCAAATAATTACAACGTATAAAAAATTATCAAAAGAAGAAAAAAATTATATAACAATCTATAGTCAGCATTAAGTCTGGATGAATTTTATATTTGTTTCTCTTATATTGAACATAACATAAGAATAAAGATTATTGAATGTTTTGTGTGTCTTACTTCAAAAGCCCTAAGAGATAGCTTCTACATTTAATATATCACAAGATAATGCTATCCAAGTGATTGACCATGCAACCAATATATTTTCAAACTGACAGCTTTATGTGGCTAGAATCTATACTTATTCTTTTTTTTTCCTTTCACACATACAAAAATTCATTCTAGGTTCAGTGCTTTGATCTATCTTATTACCCTTCCGGAGTTGAGCTCAGTATAAATTTCCTCTGAGGTTACTTCATCATTGTTTTCTGTTTATTTTATCTATTTTACTGATTGACTCTCTTCGTTTTATTAGATCTCATAGTTTTCAAAAGTAATTTGCTTTTTAAGTAATAAATGCACTAATATACATTATTAGGAATTTATTTAGGCTTGTATATGATAGAATTGGAGAGATATTTGAAACTTGAAAAACCTTAAAGAAAGACAAGTATACTTCAGCAATGGAAAAACTTGAGTATTAATAATACCGTGATTCAACTGCAGAGATACGTGTTGATTCACTTATTTGAGTGTGAGAGGCACAGTTATGGACTATGTTCAAAAAAGTTCAAACAAGCATGTTAAAACTGGTAATAGATTGAAAATTAATAAAAGATGTCATCCATGTAAGTAATAAGTCTGAATAATTTGTGTTTCAAAAGGTAATTTAACTTGCAAAATTTGAAAATATTAGTTGGGGTAATTTTAAAACTGCAATGTGGTGTATATTATCTAGACACACTAAAAAAAAAATAACAAAATCGCAGTCTTATCAGCTAACATTTTTGAACAAACATCCTAAATCAAACTAAATGATCATTACATTTTTATCAGTACAATAAGCTTGATATTTTTTATCAATAAAGTGCATTCTGAGAACTACTTTAGATACTTTGCATACATTTTGGCATGTTGTGTTAATATTTTAATTAATTTTGAATTACGCACATAAGTACAGAGCCCCGAAATATATGGGAAAAAAACCTAATAACTAAAGGGAGAAATGAAAAATTTAACAAGTATTGTTAGAGACTTCAATATGTTCACTTTGAAGGATGGAAATAAAAAGTAATCAGAACATCCACCAAGAAATAGAAGACTTGAAAACATTATAAATAAACTGGAAGAAGGAAATGTGTATAGAACACTTGATCCAACAATAGCAGATTGCATATTCTTCTTAGGTGCACACTGGATATTCTACAGGGCAGATCATATGCTACAAAAAATTTAACAAAACTTCAACAAATTAGGGGCACCTGGGTGGCTCAGTTGGTTAAAGCCTCTGCCTTCAGCTCAGGTCATGATCTGACCTGATCGGGCTCTCTGCTCAGCGGGGAGCCTGCTTCCCCCTCTCTCTCTGCCTGCTTCTCTGCCTACTTGTGATCCTTCTCTGTCAAATAAATAAATAAAATCTTTAAAAATAAAAAAAATAAAAAGTAAAATAAAAATAAAAAAAATAAAAAAACTTCAACAAATTAAAAAAAATTGAAATCATACAAAGTATGTTTCCAAATGCAATGTAATTAAATTATAATTCAATAGGAAAAGGAAATTTAGGACATTTACAAATAAGTGGAGATTAACCAACATGAACTCTGAAATAATTAATGGGTGAACAAGAAGGTTACATGGGGAATTAAAAAATACTTGGAGGTAGATGAATTAGCAAATATTTTGAGATGAATGAAAATAAAAACACTACATATAAAAATTTCAGTGTAGCTAAAGAAATTAGATCTTAAGAAATTAGAAAAAGAAAAGAAAACTCAAAGGAAGCATAAGAGGACAGTTATACAGAGCAGTGGAAATAAATGAAATAGAAAATATAAAAACAATAAAGATCAGTGAAACAAAAAGCACTGAAAATATCAACAAAATTGGGGTACTTTTAGCTAGATTGGCCAAGAAAAAGAAGAAAGAAGACATGAATCACTGAAATCACATAAATAATGAGGGAAGTTACTACAAAACTTAAAAGGGGGAAAAAAGATTATAAGGAAATACTATGAGCACCTGTGAGCTAACAAAACAGATAAACTAAGTGAGCTGAACAAATTCCTAGAATGGTAAAAACTACCAAAAGTGACTCAAGAGGAAGTATAATATTCGAATAGAACTATAACAAGTAAAAAGTTTGAATTAGTATTAAGTAACTCAAAAGAAAAGCCCAATCCTAAATGGCATCACTGGTGAATCATACTAAATATTTAAAAAAGAACAAATACTAATTCTTCATAAAATCTTCAAAACAGCTGAAGATGAAGAAACACTTCCCAATTCATTCTATGAAGCCAAAACTGATACTAGAAGTAGACAATATGAGAAAACTACAAACCAATATGACCTGCACACATAGATGCGAAAATCCTCAACAAAATCCTAGCAAGCCAATTCCAGCGACATATAAATAGGTTAACCAGCATAACCAAGTGGGATTTATCTGAAGCATGAAAGGTTGGTTAAATTTGAGAGAATAATAAATATAACAGATCATATTAATAAAATAAAGAAACTGCATGATCATCTCTACTGATGCAGAAAAAGCATTTGGCAAAATCCAACATCCTTTAATTATAAAAACACTCAAACTAGGAATTAAAGAGAACTTCCACAACCTGAATAAGTATATGTATGAAAATCCACAATTAAAATTATAGTTCGTGGTGAAACTGAAAACTTTTCCTCTAAAATCAGGAATAGCACAGGGCTGTCCAATCACGTTTAACGGAAGTTCTAACTAGAGCAATTTGTCAAAGAAAAAAATAAAACCTGTGAAAACTACAAAGTAAGGCACAAAAGTATCATCATTTGCACAGGACATAACCTTATATATAGAAAATCCTAAGGAATTCACTAAAAACTTTAGTTGTAGGTTGTAGGATACAAGATCAAGCTGAAAACTCAACTGTATTCTACATAGTAACAATGAAAATTACAAAAATAAAATTGAAGAAACAATCCTACTTCCAATAGCATTAACAATAATTTTTTTTAGGAATAAACTTAAAAGAAATATAAAATTTGTTCTACCAATTAGTATAAAATATTGCTGAAAGGAATTAAGATCTAACCAGACAAAAAGCATCCCTTGTTCATGGATTCTAAGACTCAATGCTATTAAGATGGCAATATGTCTCCTAATGGTTTACAGATTCGACACCATCTTTATGAATATGTCTACTGCTTTTTCTGAAGGAAATATCAAATTGATTCTAAAATTCATATGCGGGGGTGTATGGGTGGCTCAGTTGGTTGAGTGTCTGACTCTTGGCTTCAGCTTAGGTCATGATCTCATGGGTCATGAGATCGAGCCCCACTTCTGGCTCCATGCTGTAGGGAGGGAGTCTGCTTGAAGATTCTCTCCCTCTGCCCCTACGCTCACTCTTATGTGTGTACTCTCTCTCTGTAAAATAAATAAATAAATCTTTAAAGTTTATATGCAAATGTAAGATATGCATAAGAGATAATACGATCCTGAAAAAGAAGAATCAAGTTGGAGAACTATAATTCAGACTGTGCGGTACTGGCATATGAAGAGACATTTAGATCAAGGGAATAGAATCAAGGATCCAGAAACAAACCTTTACATTTTGGCTAATTTATTTTCAACAAGGGTGCCAAACTGATTCAACTAGAGAAGAACAGTCTTTTCAACAAATAGTTCTGGGATAACTAAATATCCAAATGCAAAGAAAGGCAGAAAAAGAAAGAAAAAAAGAAAGAAGGAAGGAAGGAAGAAAGGGAAGGGAGGGAGGGGAGGAGAGGAGAGGGGAGGGAACGGGAGGGCAGGGGAGGCGAGGAGAAGGGAGGGGAGAAAGAAAAGAAAAGAAAAAAGGAAAGAAAAAAAGAAACAGAAATTAAACCCTACCTCACAACATACATAAAAATTAACTGAAAATGTATCTTAGATTTAAATGTAAGAGCTAAAACTCCAAAACTTTTAAGAAGTAAACATGTGAGTAAATCTTGGTGACCTTGGGTTAGGCAATATTTTCTTAGCTATAATGCCCAAATTGCAAAAAACAAAGGAAAAATAGGTAAAATGGACTAACTCCAATTTAAAAATGTTTGTGCTCAAAACAGTAACATCAAGAAAGTTAAAAGGTAACCTACAGAATGCTAGTAAATATTTCAAATCATACCTCTAAAGGGTCTTGTCCTCAAAATACATAAAGAACACTTACAACTCAAAAGACAACCCAATCAGTAATTGGTCAAAGAATCTGAACACATATTTCTCCCAAGAAGATTAACAAATGGCTAATAAGTACAAGAAAAGATGCTTAAAATCATTAGTCATTAAGGAAATGTAAATCAAAACCACAATGAGCTACCACTTCAGTTTCACGAGTATACTTGCAATAAAAAAGAGAAAATAATAAGAGGATGCAGAGAAATGAGAATCTTCATCATTTCTATTGCAACGTAAAACGGTGAAGCCATTTCAGAAAAGATTTTTGTCAGTTGTTCAAAATGTTAAACATAGAGTTACCATATTACCCAGTAATTTCACTCCTAGATATAGCCAATAGAAATGAAAATATATGTCCATATGTGAACTCATACATGAGTGGTCATAGTGTCATTATTCTCTAATAACCGAAAAGTGAAACATTGCAAACGTCCTCCAATTGCTGAATGGATAAAGCAAATGTAATGTATCCATAAAACAGAATATCATTCAGCAGTAAAGAATTAAGTACTCGTACATCTTAAAATACAGATGAATCCTGAAAGATTAGGTTTAAGAATCCACTGACAAAAGCAATATAATCTATGATTACATTTTTGTGAAACATTCAGAATAAGCAAATTTACAGATATATAAAGTCGGTTAGTGGTTGCCTAGAATTGGGTGTGGGGTGGTGGGTAGCAATAAGGAGTGAATTCTAATGTGTACCAGAATTATTTGGGGGTGATGAAAATGTTCTATAATTAAACTGCAGTAATGGTTACACGACTTTGTAAATATACTAAAAAGCATTGAATTATATCCTTCAAATGAATTTTAAGGTATATGATTACATCTCAATTATAGTGTTCAAAATATGTAAATAAAACCAATATTTCAGTATCATTTCTTGGTAAACTGCTTATAAATCATTCTGGAATAGAATCATGTACTAATTAAAGTGGTGTAATTGCAGTTAATATACAAAATAAATACTGCAGAAATGGTGTAGGTTTTAGACACCATTCTAATTGTCTAGGAGTATCCTCTTAATTCAGTTTCTGAGAAGTGTTTTTTATTTGTTTGATACCAGACTTCCACAAATTCCCTGAACTATAATGTGCACATTACATCCTACTTCAAATACCTCATGTAAGTCCTTCTATTTACTTTTACTCAGATAGCAACCTCCTCAGTACTCCTTCAGAAATAAGATAAGATTTCATATTTTAAATCAAGCTAAAATTTTAAGATTACAAACACAGTTTATCTCACTTCCACCGTACTTTTAACAATGTGAATACCATACTTCTGAAAGCAACAGGAGCTCAAAAAATCACAATGTGGACTATAAATCTCTAGAACATATCATGTGGCTATTTCTTTTATTAATATCTTTTGACAGGGAAACTGCATCTCTTCTCAGTTGTTTAAACTATAGAGGCAGGCCCTGTTCTAACTCTTTAAAGATTATCTTTACCTACTTTTTTTTTCTTCCTCAATGCTTTCCTTTCATCGTCTTTTTCCACAAAACTTTAAAGTTTCTGCTGACTCCTCTGCCACTCAGTGTTTATTTTGGGACTTTAATATCCCTTGCTCCATCTAAAAATGTTTCAGTCTCTTCCACATTTTCTATGATTTATGGTCTTAATAGTCATAATTGTAAATCTACAAAGCAGAGAAATGCTGATTTCACTTGACTTGTGTGTGTGTGAATAAAATATATAAATTATATATAAAATATATAAATATATAAACATACACAATACATATTTTAAGTTCAGTAAGCTATTACTATTACCAAATCTTTCTTTCTAGAATCCACAGCCAGCCAGTAACAGGCATCACATAGCTAAAGCTCCTGGGCATTGTGATATTTAATTCCCAAAGGTGACCAACATCATCTCTTCCATTCTTGTATGCAGAAGCCACTCCTCCCATCAAAGGATCTCATCTATGTCACCTCTAATATTCTGGGTTGGCCTTGGGAATTATTTTTATCAATAGAGTGTAGTGAAATTGACACTGAATTAGTTCCATCTTGTTGGGAAACATCATCATAAAGATGTGACCACCAAGGGGCCTGTGAGCTGGATCTGGGCACTCAGAGGCTCCTCACTCCTTCCCCTGTCCTTGGAATGTGGATTCCACTTACTTTCTCGTTCCCAGTGGCTGCTCAAGGACATAGCCTTCAGATAGTAATGTGGTGTTAAAAACAAGTGCATGGCCTACATGACTGAGCCCAGTTAGGGCTTCTTTATAAACTTTTATGATTTGACTGGTGGCTGTGGGGATTCATTTGCCTTGCTGCCACACAAGACAAGCTTGTATGGGAGCTTCCTTTGCTTATTAAAACTGCCACCTATCAATCAGGAGTAGCCTGCCTCTTTGGTCTCTTCCTGCCCTCTGAGTACAGGAGTCAATTTCAGATTATACCAGGAAAGCTCCTGGGAGGGTTGCAAACCAACATATGTCTTGCCCTAAAAGGGCCTGGCAGCTTCACCTTTCAATCTCTTGGAGCCCTGAGATATCATGTAAAATTTTCTGGCTAATCTGCTATAGAAACCAATCAGAGAAAAAAAGAGTTGCCTGGCCAGCCCATAGCTATTCCAGGCATAATCACTGAGGCACATTTCATGTGATCTAAGGCATGTTGGATAATTTCATCTCTAGTCAAATTCCCAGACAAATGCACTGCATGAGTGACCCCAGCCAAACACAGTGAACAAAAACAAATCCTGTTTCAGAATCATGGACAAAAAAATGGTTATTATTTTTGCCACCAAATTTTGTGGTGATTTGTATAATAGCAATAGATTAGGTAAAACAGGTATATTGAAAAAATAACCTACAAAAGAGGAAAACGTAGAATAGGTTTACCATGGAAAAGAATTACTATAATTAAATTTTACAGACTTAGAGAACCTTCATGTTGACCCATCTTAAAGGACTATATTCATACCAAAAAAATACTCTGTAGAATATCAGTGAAGCTGAAGTGTAATGGGCAAAACCAATATATAGATATGGTGGGTTAATATTTATTAATCATAATACATTACAATAACCTTTTAAGCTAGCAAGAATAACAACGAAAAATTTTTTTAGGTTTTAAATTTGATGATTGCTATGATGTATAGGAATATTAGATGAATATGTGAGACCCTCTCCTTAACTATCTCCCTAGAAATAATAAGATGGTATTTAGTTATTTTCATAACTAGGCACTTTTGTTCATCTTTATAATTTCTAGCAATAAAAACTAACAATTTTTGATGGCAGTATTAGTTACCTATTGCTGTTAAATAATTGTTTCAACAGTGCATAAATCAACACTTATTATTTTACAGTTCCTGTACGTCATGAATTGCAGCATGGCTAGCTGGGTACTCCTGTTTTAGTGTCTCTCATAAGGTTGTGACCAAGGTATTAGCTAAGGCTGATTCTCATATGGAGGCTCAACAGGTGAATGATTTGTTCCCAAACCCATTCACATAGTTTTTGGCAAGATTCAGTCCCTGTTGGCTCTTAGACTAAGGGTCTCAATTCATAGCTTTTTTTCTGGCCTGACAGATCAGCTCATCTTCCTTCAAAACTAGACAAAAGAGAGCAAGAGAGGGAATACAAAATGGAAACCACAGACTCCTTGAAACAACCTAGGAAGTAACAATCCATCACTTCTGCCATTTTTTGGTCAGTAATCCTAGACCCTACATAAGGAGAGGAAATTGAAAAGAGCATGAATACCAGGAGTGATGATCACTGAGGCCAGACTAGCGGCTGCCTAACACAATGGTTCACAAAGAATGAATAATGTTTCCCAATCGCGTATCACTGAATCACATACAATGTTTGGTTCAATTTAGGAAAAAAAAAATAAAACAAGTTATTACATAAAATTTAGTTTACTTTTAAAAAATATTTATTTATTTTAGAGAGAGAAGAAGAATGTGTGGGGGGAGGGGCAAAGGGTGAGGGAGAGAATCTCAAGCAGACTCCCCACTGAGTGTGGAGCTCAATGAGGGGCTGGATCTCATGATCTGAAATTATGACCGGAACTGAAATTTACAGCCTGATACTTAACTGACTGAGCCACCCAGGTGCACCTAAAATTTAGTTTAATAATAGGATGTTATCCTTTAATAACATTAGATTTTGTTTATTTTTTAACTGATCTAAGAATATTTACTTTTCTATAAGTAATTATATATATTTAAATATTTATATTTAAATATTTATATCATAACAATTAGTTTTGAAATTGAATGTTATATATGATTTTTGGGCCCATAAATTAGAATTACAAAAGTAATCAAACACAAAGACAATAATCCTGTTTTAGGAATGATTCACCCTTTGATATTTATTATTTTTGATGAAGCAGTTACAGACAGTGGGCAAAAAATAAACCCCAAGTTGTATTTTGGCACTTTTGGTTGCAAAGAACAGAAGCATACTTAAGTTATTTCAAGTAATGGGAAAACTAATTTTAAAAATAGGCATAAAAATGTTCATATTATTATGTATATTTAGGAAAGGGGAAAGTAGAAATCTAGTACAAAACTTTAAGAAAGAACCACACTAGAAAAAAAAAAAAAAAAAAGAAAGAACCACACTAGATTTCATGAGGAAAGAACTCTCCTTTTAAAACTGGAAGGATTCACTATAGTTCCACAAAATTTCATAGCAAGAATTTTGAGGCCTCCCAGCTAATGCTCTGCCCATTAATGTCATGCTTTGACATGAGTCTCTTCCACTCTCCAGTCCCTTATTCTCATTTTCTTTCCTGTATAAATATTCTCTACTTCTTTTTGTTCAACTTCCCTCATGGTTTGTGCATCTTCATAAATTCAACCTTTCTTCATGTATGTAATTCTATCTGTTTCCACAGCTAACTGACTTGTTTTCTTACTTCAAATTGCTAAGTGGGGATAATCCTATCAGTTCTGTTCATGTTTTCAAATTAGGGCAAGCTACGAATGACTTACAAGTCTATAGATTTACTGACCTTGGGTACAAGGTAAAATGAAGATACGAACATTTATGACTGATGGCAGAAAGTATGGTGCTATGAAACAGGGACTCTTGTAAACCTCTCTCCCGGCAGAGGAAACTACAGGCAATTAACAAAATAAGTGTAGTCCATTACTTGTTCTTAAATTCTCCTGCTAATTCAACTTGGAACCTGAAAATTAAAAGGCAGGAGTTGAGACCTGATATGCTCCTTACTTATACATTTCTAGATCTAATAAATTCAATTGTATATGAAGAGAGACATACCTATTAAGAGTATGAATATTAATTATCAGTTGTCTTCTAACAGATATTAATAGGAATGGCATTTAAGAGAGGCACGAGAAGGTCAATGAAGAAGAAGAAAGGCATTAAAACAGAGATTTATAAAATGGATAAAGATGAATGGGCAGTTTTGTTAATCTGAGATCATGAAGCAAGAAATATGTACACAAAGAGCAAGCAAAGTGCTGGAGAACAGTATGAAAGAATCAAAACCACTATGAGGTATATAGATAATACAATATGAACAGCCAAGCAAGACATAGCAAGATTGGTAAACTCTATAAATGTCACAGAGAAGGCAAAAGGGAATATCCACATGGATAGAATAAATATAGTAGTATAAAAGGAAGAAATGGGATCAACAATTGGAAATGATCTCTTAGGTACAACACAGGAAGTTGGGTTGTATGATAAGAATCTACACGCTGGGAGACTGAGATGCAAAGTAGGACTCCAACCAAGGTTAGGAATAGCAGTAAGACTGAACAGATGTTAATATTGTTATTAAGCTGATTAGCTATAATCCAAAGCTCATTTCATTTCTACATACATAAAACCAGGGTTGTCTGGGCTGGAACTGATCCACCAGGGTCTTAATACCAATGTCATTTCCAAATTAGACAAATAGAGAAAACCCTTTGGGGTTGTTCTGAAAATACTTGGTAGGCTCAGTCTCTTCCTCCCAGACCAATTTAGTTCCCACAGTACTATTTTTAGCATTGGGAAAAGGGGACAGGTTCATATCAGATAGAACAATTGCATTGGACATGTGTGGAAAGCACAGGAGACTTTCTGCACTGTGCACGTCTGAATTACAGAGAAAGCTGCTTAAAATCACAGCAAGTCTATTTGCATATTGCTTTCTAGTTGTCAGATGGTATCTCAGTTTTTAAACGTGAAAATCACAGCAGATTTTTTTTTTCATCAGGACGTTAGACTGTCTTAATGAAATACAGTGCATCAATAAGCATCTCTGAGTTTCCATTATCATATTTGTATACTGAACCCTGTGAAGAAGAGACAGCACACTTTCCATCTGAGGAAGGTCTCCAAAAATGACACCTTTTCAACAGAAATTCTTAAAAGTATAATACTTGACATAAACAGTGCATTAAGAAAGAGATGAATGATATTTTCAAGGAAATAGTGTGAACCAACAGGAAAGTAGAGAATATAATCGAAAAGCATTTTTTTAAGAGTCTTCTTTCTTAACAACTGACAATTTATGCTCTATTTACTGCCCCCCTTCCATATCACTCTTACCACACATTGGCTCCTGTATACGTTAGGACATGGCATTATCTTTGGTCAACCAACTGTTAGCCCCAGATTCCATGTAATTTATAACTTAGTTAGGAATATAAGCATTTGAACAAATATAATCATTTGAGAGTAAAATATTCACATGGTCGATCAATGATATGAGAGAGGTATAAATTACTATGTGAGTGTTAAAGAAGGAGATACTAATTCTGAATAAGAGGACAGAGGAAGAATACATGAAGAAGACTACACCTGATAGGACTTGGGAAAATTAACAGAGTTCTAAGCAGTCTTATGGGGGGGTGGACTCTCAGTCAGAATAATATGAGAAAAGATACAGAGTTAGGGAAGTACAGGGCTTATAACCAAGTGAAGATCAAGCCAGATATAACTGGACATAACTGGGACAAATGGTATAGGTGCATGTGAAGAAGGATGGAGATATTTGAAGATAAGCCTAGAAAAATAGACTGGGCAGATTATTGAGGAAGGCTTTGATTGCTATGCAAAGAAATGATAAGAAATAGGATGCCAGTGAAGATATTTTACTAAGGTATTAATATATCTGGAGCTGTGCTTTAGAAATACTGTATAAAAACTCTATGGGGTGTACATATGCATAGCAGCACTATTCAATATTAAGGTGGTCTGAAGCAATGCTGTGATGTATTCATGCATACCTTTCTTTATGAAATTAGACACAAATATGGCTATAACATTAAGAGTACATGTGCCATTTATATATGCACATATATATTTCCTGTACTTGCACATGAGGAAAATATTTTAGTCAAAATTATTTTTAATTTTATCATAATGTAATGTACCACTCTGCATTGTATTTCTGCTCAAAAGAGAGCATTTCAATTTTGTTTCATTCTCATATGTAAGGGAACTTAAATAGTGCAATACCAACCTGGGCCATATTAGAACTACTGGCTTAGAAATGAACATTGGCCAAAAGTCATTAGAAATGGATAGCTGTTTAGTGGTGTGTGGGAAATGAGTTGATGGTTACAGTCCAGTTCTTACTTAACAGGTGTCTACCTCATAAAAAACACCATCATAATCAGCACTTACTGGCACCCTTATTGTATGTGTGAGGAGAGAAGCCAAGATTTAAGATTGCTTTCTCTCCTCTGTCAGACCTAGGTGGGGAACTTTCTCTTAAACTTTTATAATGGCCTTAATATTTTCTCCTAACAGTATTAATTTCTAAGATGAATACAACATCTAAAGAGCATCTCTAGAGATGGTCACTGAGTTCTTAAACAGTGAACTCATTTTAGAAAATAATATTGTTAGAAGGAAAATATGGAGTCATTATAGAAGGTTGCTTATAATGAGAACATTTGAAGAGGTACCATTTCAAATCAGCAGTTTTAAAGACAGACATATGTTCCCACCACAGGGGCCTGTCCTACTGTTTGAACACCAGAAGAAAATTTATTACTTAACATCATAAAAAAATCACACTCAAACTTAATCATGATTTACAGGGTGAAACCCACAGCTTTACTCAGTGTTGTTTGATTGTGATATTGGATGCTACTCAGTGGAAGGAGAATTTCTTTTCCACGCTTGCTAACATGTCACCTGCCTGAGTTTCTGTTTTAAGCATAAAATCCAGTAACACAGAAATAAATATTCAAACTGATTCATTTGCAATGGAATTATTGAAAAACTTCACTTACTTGATAAACTAGTGTCAAAATTCATCTTTTTCACAAAGCTGTATTCATAGATAAAAATATTTTCTAAATATTCCACTGTGCAGTATTCATACTCGATTGCTGTCACTTTGAAAAAATGTTTACTGGGCACCTGAGTGACTCAGTTGATTAAGCGGCCCACTCTTGATTTCAGCTCAGTCATGATTTCAGAATCCTGGGGTCAAGGCTCACATCAGGCTCTGTACTCAGCAGAGAGTCTGCTTGGGAATCTCTTTCTCCCTCTCCCTCTGTGTGTCCCCTTGTTTTCTCTCTCTCTCAAATAAATAAATCTTTAAAAAAAATGTTTACTGTGGTGATGATAGGAAATAATTACCTCCATTTAAATAATTTAGTCAGATGTTTCAATGGCAGTTGTTTTAGATAGAGTATCTTTGAGGAATGATGGGGTAACAGACTTGAATGTATTCCAATGATTATCATAGTACATTTTCACTGACTTTTGGATTTATAAGATGCAAAGAACATAATTGCCTATATAACAAAAATTCATTCAAAATTCATTATTTTATTATTACTATTATTATTATTATTATTTTGAGATAGAGAAAGAATGGAGTGGGGGGAGAGGATCAGAGGGAGAGTGAGAGAGAATTTTAAGCAGGCTCTTGCTCCTCGAGGAGCCAATGTGGGGTCATGACCTGAGCCAAAATCAAGAGTCAGATGCTTAACTGACTGAGCCACCCAGGTGCCCCTCAAAATTCATTTATATTTATTACATAGAAAACAAAAATCAAGGAAGATTCACAAACTTCTATATTTATAAGGAGCCTTATTCCAGTTAGAAAAGTCATAAAAAAGAATAAATATGAGAAACTCCAGGACAGAATTAAAACTATAAATCATTCATATTTTCCCTAGTAGCAGCTTCACTTAGGTATCTGACCTTTGTTTATTTCAAGTTTTCAACAAAGGAAGTATTTAAATAAAAAAAAAGTTAAAGCATTTTGACTGTGAAATGTAAAATGCATACATACTTGTTGATTAAACTATCTCTTTTAATACACAAACATATGACTGCCTTTCATAAACTTTCCATTCATTTTACACTGTTTCATATTCTCCTTTCATTCTTGCCTAACTGTTAAAAGACATAACTTTTAAGGAGGTGAGATTAAGTGTTCACACAAATTGATATGTTAAACTAAAAACTAAAATAAAGTTCTATACTTGGCTTAAATTTTTGACTGTTGCTGTTCCATAAAGAGAAAATAATACATATTTATATTTATATAATTTGAGAGATAAGGCGTTTTGAAATATCTCATTTGCAAATGAGAAAAATTATCCAAGGTCATCAAACTAGTTAAAGAAGAGTCAAAATGAGTATCCATGTTTACAGTATACATTGTAAAATAAAGAGAAAACTTACAGAATATTAATGTAGTATGTTCTTCTTTTGAATATGATGATAAGCTAAATTAAATTGTTCCTCTGGTTTTCCATTGTTTCTTTAGTCTGTGACTACAGATTTTTCTACCTTTTCTAAAGGTCTGTCTTATCTAAATCACAATCAGCTTATCTGGATGTTTAGATATCTAGAAAAGATTGAATGGTTTCAATTTTATGTTCTAATTTTCCTTTTTTAAAAAAAAAATCTTCTATTAAAAAAAATCTTCTATTTAAACCTTTCTTAACTGAACTATATTTACCTAAGGACCCTAGCACTGGGCCATGGCCTACCTATCTTTGAGAAAACTCTGCATTGAACATGAGTACTGACTTTTGGTAAAAATTCTATTTTATATATAAAATTGAAGAAACAAAAAGATACAGGAATTCTTCCAACACTCACAGGTAGTATTCCACATGTAAGCAGATAAACATATCTCACTTGACTCTAAAATTATTCCTAAGAGTAAGAATAGAAGCACATTTATCAATTTTACTCTTAAATAAGCTGAAGATATAGTTAAAAAGTTTTCCCTCCAGAAAAAAAATATAAGCATGAAACTTTTATATAATCTCCTATTTTGTGATTAGTACAGATTATCTTTTTGATTTATGGTTTTCTTTTTTTTAAGAGCATCCACCGAAATCTTATTTCTACCTAATCTTTCAACTCAATTTAGAAAAAATAAATAAATAAATAAACTCAATTTTAGGAAGCATATTCTGAACACTTACTAGGTTCCTACACTTAGTAGCTAATGCATAAAATACTTCATGATATCTTTATTCTGATTATCATAATACTATCCACCACACAGTTTAGTGTAACAGTAAAGATGTCACTTCTTACGCGACTACACGTGCCCCCCCCAAAAAACAACCACAGCATAAAAGAAATATTGACAGGTTGAGTATTGAGAGGTGAAGGTTCATAATGCTCAGATAAAGTGAAAATCTGTAATGAGTAGAAATTATAAATACAAAGTAGAGTGATAATACCACAAAGTTAGCAAGGTCACAGAGAAAAAAGAAATCTTAATGTTGTGATGCAGAGTTTTCTATTCTCTTCGCTACTTTAATTTTATACAATTACCATCCTTCTTTTCATCCGAACACCATTTAATGAACTGCTGATCTCTAAAACTTTTCAAAAGTGGAAAATATTTCAAGGTTGTTTAAAGGCAGCTCAGGAAAGTGGTATGTTATGACACACTTCAATTTAACTTCTTCAGGTTTGTTTCCCTCTTTACCCAAGCACACCTCAAACGAGGCACCATCGAGCACTATCCTTGCAGTATATTCTATGACTCCTCAAACATTATCACCACCTGTCAAACCTGGCATGAAATAACTTGCAAGGTTTTTATGTTGATTTTAAGGAATTAGAAGCATCAAGCATGTTATTTATTCGGGGTTTATCTTCAGTGATGTACACTGTTACCAGTAGCACTGGATTGCATCCTGAATAATCTTGTCAGGATTGGCTGCTGAAGTATTATATTGTTGTCTGGATTTAGGTTGTCTATATTGTACACCAAAATTTACTTTTTTTTAGAAGACTTCAGGCTAAGTTCAGCCAATAAGAAATCTAGTTTCTCAAAATAAAAATTTATAAGGCCATCTCCGATAATTAATGCTGAAGTTTAGCATCTTAGTATTTTATAAATATATTTACAAAATTTGAGTCTCATCTCTAACCCTCTTCCAATTAAAAAAGAATTTTGTCATAGGTTTGCTTTCCTTTTTCATGAACAACAAGAGGATATGCCTATGCAAGTATATAAAACTATTAGAGTAGAATTTTGCAAAATAATTTTTGGTAATGCGTATTTGACAGAGGCAGTTTCAAAATCTTGAATATCAAAAATATTAAAATAAATTTTAATTTAATTTATTTCAGTGAGGGCTGAAAAAATACAACAAGGATAGTGAAGACAAAGCACAGTAGATACCTGGGAAGCCAATGAAAGTCTGAGTTAGAGATGGTTTCTCCCACATGCTCAATGCATTGCTCCCTCAGAGTCCACTGTTCTTTTTTCCAGCCAATACTGATTCCTTCCATCAGAGGGCTTCACACTGGCCAAGGTCAGCCAGAGTTGGACCATTCATATATCTAGCAACAGATCTAGGTTTAATTGTTCTCACAGGTAAAATTAGCAGTTGAGATTAGGTGAATTATTCTTATACATTTTTGGTCAAATGTTCCTGTGAGAATTAAAGATTTGGAAGCTCTTCCTCCAAAAAGGAAATAAGCACACAAACACAGCATTTTATAAGTTGGAAGCCTATCTGTCGCCTCCCAATAAGAATCCAGAAACAGAACATTTTTTAAAATATTATACATGATTTCATAATATGCATGAGTACAGGGTTTTGGAATAGTATTAATAATCTCTTTGGGCTTTCCTATAATTATAAGCCATCTGAATTGAACATGCATTTAAGAGTGTTGCCTCAGGAGCCAGACCACCTAAGTAGTGTTAAAATAATTAAATGATGATGCCATTAGACTAAGGTGCGTTTAATAATTTGGTAGCCTGTGTAAGCAAAACAAAACCTAAGCGAGAGTCAGTGCCTTGGAATCTGAGAAAACAAAACTTCAGAACAACCAATCATAAACAGCCAACTAGACTTTCCCAAATATGGCAACCAGTTGCACTATAGCCAATCAGATAATTTCCTCACTTTGCTTCCATAACTTCTCTATAAAAACCTCTTTCCCAGCTCTTATTGATGAACACTCCAAACTACTTTTGGTTTGATAATGCCTCATTCAAACTGATGTTTGCTTATATAAGGTCTTGAAAATTTTAATATGCCTCAGTTTATCTTTTAACACTAGCAATCTCCATTCAAACACAAACTTCTTGTGTAATATTAGGAAACTTACTTACCTTTTCTTTTGTTCATTTCCATCCTCGGTTAACCAGGGATAACAACATTTATATTTAACTCATATGGTCACTGTGGATATTAAATTAGCTCTGTGTGTGTGTGTGTGTGTGTGTGTGTGTGTGTGTGTGTGTGTGTGTATGGAATCTGGGTCTGGAATTTATATATCCATGCTTAGAAGAGGGCCTGGAATATGGTTAAGTGTTCAATTTATCTAAGATATTGCTTGTATAATTTTTAAAGAAGGAACTAAAAATATTAATAAAAATAAACTAAAAAATAACTTATTAATTCATTTAGGTGATATTTTTCTTTCCCAAATTTCAGGAGCTAATACACAAAAATCAACCATATTATCTAATCTGCAATGTGACATTCTATACATTATCTGTACTCTTATGTTTATGGCTTCTAAGTGAATGCAAAAAGAAGACTATTTTTATATTACCATAGGAAAAGGGTGAGTAGCTACTTCCCAATGAAGAAAATGCTGGAAACAATATAATCAGTAATGCTAAATGCGTATGTACTAAATTCATTTGCATTTACTATCCCTCCCCATATAATGTGTCTTGGGATCAGGATCCTCTTCTCCCATTTCTATTCAATAATGTGTACTGGGCTTCCCTCCTCATGAGTACTGATCATAAAATTATTTACATTTATATGTATATTCCTTGTTTGATGGATCTTTTCTAAAAAGGCTTTCTTTCCTTGCTGAGCTAATTTGTCCCGATTTTTAAAGTAAGTTTCAAATTAAGCTTTTCTAAGCTGAATATATAAAATTAGTATCAACAGATTTCTGATATATTTCTTTCTCCACCCATACTTTTTTCAGCTGAAAATCAGAATTTTAGAAAAGATTTGGTTCAAAATTTTTACACCACATGCAATTTACCTTTTAACCTTAAATCCTTCAATATCTCCCCTTCGTTTTCCCCATTCCTCCACTAGTGAAGTGTGACAGATAAAAATGACATTTCTGTTAAACAAGAGAACATTTACACTCAACACCACTTTCCACCCCCACTCTTCACTTATGAAAATAGGTAAAATATAAATATATCCGGAAAGGGAGGCCACACATTTTCAGCTTAGTGAAACACCCCCTCCACCCAGACACAAGCTTTTTTTTTTTTAATCTCTCAGAGCATTGTTTTCTTGCTGGTACTATATTCTTCCTTTTCCACAAACAGCTGTTACATTCACTATGCAATTGACCAATTTTCTATGGCCAACTATTTTTCAAGTCCTATAATTCTGCCTTAATTTTCTCATCCAAATATGAACATACTCCTCCCCCTGACATGCACAGAGACACACTCTATTTTAGGTGCCATGGCATGTCAATAGCATCAATCACCATTCGCACCATCGATCATGCAGCTATGAAGCAGTTGGATGACATCTGCCATAACACCCTCTGTGCTACGATAATGCACTTGAATTTTGATGCAGGAGGATATTGGTCTGCAGACTTATAATCAATCACAGCATCTTTTCAAGCAGGATATCTCAGAGATGTAACAGACAGTTAATCACACATTCTTAGAGTATATTTGGACATGAATGAGAGTTCCATGTTGTTGACTAATATTAAATAATTAAAATATACTTCATAATGCTCCCAACAGCCACTGTCATATTTGTTATTCCAAACAATATATTGCACTTTCAACTTTAGTCCTTTTCCCTATAAATATCAGTACTCTAGGGTCTTCGTTATTAGATTTTAGCAAGATTTGTGGCAATCTAAAATGCAAAGCATAAATACAAAGTAATCTCATATTTAGTGTTCCTGACCCTAGTGCCATTTAACATATGTACATTATGTACAACAATGTATTCCTTGCATTGTTGATGGTGGTCTCTGGTATACAGCAAAATTGTAATATATGACAGTGAATGTGAATAAAATATAAGGAAAATTTTGTAAATGGAAACAATTAAAGTAAATGAACAGTAAAATATATCGGATAGAATTGTTTAACCTGATTTAAGACTAAGTCATTATATCATAACCCTTTAGAACACTTGATGATTTTTCCATCTTATAAAATTTCATCATGCTAGCATTGGTAAATGCATTATTGATACTTAAAATGTATTTAATGCAAAAGAAGTTTCCTGCAAGGCTAAGAGCAAGGAGGAAAATACCATTTTCCTGCAAAACAGAAACTTGGAGGAAAGAGATAATGTTTTTTGAGATAGAGTTCTTTCACCCTCATTTACAAGTAGCAGAAAATCTGGGAGAAAACAAAGACAGGTTTTGCCCCAAGACGATGTTTCATTATAACATACTTCTCAGAGGAAAGAATAGGTAACAGAGAGGCTTGGAAGGAAGAAGAGGGCAAGTGTTCAGATTCCAGATTCTGCCTTCTCTTCCTGGGGTTAGATGTTTTCTAGGATAGGGTGTGTGATAAAGGCACAGAAGCTCTTTCTCCTGATAGTCATAAAGTCCTGTCATTTGGAAAGATGAGGCAGACGGCTTCCAAGATGACAAATGTTATAGGAGGATTTAAATGTGGTAAAGCCTAGTGTGGGCCAGATATTGATTACTGAGAATTTTGGATTTTTATGAGAGATTTGATATTTAAAACTGGCTAATATCTCTAAACACTTTGAAGGTGTATATATATATATAATATATTAATGGGTTTGTAGACCACCAACTTGTAACCTCATTTCAAATCCGTAACAGTTTCCTCAGTATGAAAAATCTGTCCTTTCAGCTTTGGTATCTGGGTTTAATTTCATGGATTGAGAAATATTTATTGAATAATGACTTACTGATTAGCATTAACTTCATATGTTCCATAATTGCCTATTTCCATGCTTTTTCTCATAATTTTTCTTCCCTCACAAATCCTCCTTTTTCAAGAAAAATCCACCTAATAACCTTCCTTAAATTGTCCTCATCTTTAAAGACCATTTGCTACCAACAATGGTAGCAATGGTAACCAGAAATGCTAACAGCTCCGTAAAACCTTTCCTGTTTTACTCTGAAGAGAATTAACATTTTTTTCTTTATGTGTTTTCATCTTTTTATTATTCCCTTTTTTTAAAGTATTTATTTTATTTATTTATTTGTTTGTTTATTTATTTATTTGTGTGTGTGTATGTTATGTGAGTCACCATACAGTACATAATTAGTTTTTGATGTGGTGTTCCATGATTCATTGTTTGCATATAACACCCAGTGCTCCATGCAATCTGTGCCCTCCTTAACACTTTTCAAACTCTGCCTTAATTTATAACCTTCTGCTCCTTTACACTTTTCTGCTATTATACACTCAGAAAAATAATTACCAAATTGGGCCAATTGCTTGGATGAGATTAAAAAATATTCCCTAAAAGAGTAGTTTTGTGGTTTAGGAGTTTGTAATGAGTTATCCATGTAACAAACAGCTTAGAACCCTTATGTTCACACCTATACATGTTAATTCTACCTTCATAATGTGTTCTGCTTTAATCTTATCAGATAACAAAGTCATTTATCAAATTGTCAGTGTAGAAGATATAATAAAATATCTGTATGTTTGCATGCATGTATGTAAATACACACACACACACACACACCCCCAACTCTTCATGCTCTGACCATTAAAGAGTTGGATACGTAAAATACACTTTTCTATGTTGTATCCACTAATTAGTTAAAGGCATTTCTAGAACATTATTCATATGTATTATACACTGCACAAAGTGTTTAACATACTTTAGAAATGACTCCTATTTTATGATTTGTCTTATCCAAATCTAGATCAGTCTCATTCTAAAGTTCATCCTTTTTCCACCATAGTATGCATCTATAACCATGACTAAGGACCTCAAGCGAATGGTAAGGTCAAGCAACTTCAATCGGGAAAGCATCCTCTCATCAGAGTGGGAAACTAAAGCCGAAAATTTTTGCTTCCAAGTGGGATATATCAATTTGGAACATATAAAATGCAATATTGAGGCTGGCTGGATTGAATTTGGATGGTTTAGTGCTGAACAGACTGCCCTGAAGACCAGGGATGGTTGTGCTGATAATCAACTTAAACTCTATACATAGCGGATCACTTATCACATTACATTGCAATTATTTCTCCATACAGCTGTACCCTGCTCTGGATCTTGAGTTATTTACCTGAATATTCTTCATTTCTGGGCTCCCTACACCAAGCTCAAGTATGTGATTCTCAGATACTCACCTATCCACTGAATGAATTCATAGATGAATTAATATATGAATCAAGATAGGGACTGGTTGATGATCAATGAAATTTTTCTTCTTGACTGTCCTAACCAACTGAAGCAAGTTGTAAATTCTACGCATTCTACAATTGAAACAAAAAACACAATGTAGTAGGAAAATAATATGCATCCTGAAGTTTTCATTGGTAATTTTATTCAAGAGTATGTTAAGATATTATTTGCATTCATTTAAACTACAAGTACCTATGTTGTGTCTTTCATGTGCCAGACACAGTATAAAGTCACAGCATTACAAGGCATAAGTCAAAAAGACATATATTTATATTTAGAGTGGTAGTTCTCAACTGGAAACTACTTTGGCCCCCAGGGAACATTTAAATGTCTAGAGACAATTTCAGATGTCAGAATTGGGGGAGGGTGTCACTATATAGAGGAGTGCTGCAAACATCTTAAAATGCTCAGGGAAGGCTCCCCAAAAAAGAACTGCCTGGCCCAAAATGTCAATAGTGCTGAGACTGAAAAAATCCCGATTTAGAAGGATTATGAGAGAATATGATAAATACCATATTTAATTGGTTCTGAAATGATACGTTAGGTGGTCATGGAAAGACAACTGAAGAGGAACACGTGGATTGGAGCTTCATGTATGTTTGCCAAGAATATAAGATGATGGAAGAATGTGATATTCCTAGAAGAGAAAATGAATATGTACAAAGTCATAGACAAGAAATCTTATGTTTAGGATATATGATAGTTAACATAATGTGGAACTTTGCCAGAGAGTGGGACAGAGATTACCTCGAATGAGGTATGAAATAACCTCTTTAGGATGATATATTCTTATCCACTCATATCACATGGAATCCTTTCGTGTCATACTCAGGAGAATAGTTCACACTCTAGATTACTGGAGAGTCAGTGATTAGCTTTTTAAACAAAGGAATATAATAATGAGATATGCTGTACTTTTAATAAAAATTACAAGAGAATATGAAGAGTATGTCGGAATGAGGTGGTACTTACTGGAGGCCAAAAAACAGACCTTGTTTTTTAATGAAACCTATGAAAAATTATTTGCCAAACGAGGCTTCAACAATGAGAAAGAAAAGAATTTAAGGATAATTAGGAAGATGAGTGAAAGTAGTTTGTGAAACTCATCCATGAGATGAAAAAGTGATTGAAGAGTAAAAAATGACATTTAAGGTTCTGGCTTGCCCTATTAACTCCTGGACAATATTCAAGTGGAAATGCCTAGTAAGTATTTGTATGTAGAATTTGGAAGGTAGTTCGGGGTGGGAGACATTGATTTTGGAGTCATCGGCATAAAGACGCCCTACAGGATTGATAAACTTATCTGAAGAAAAGATAGGTATCAGCAGGATAAACATGTCTGACTATTTTTCATTAAGTACATTTTTTACAAAAAAAAATAAGTTAATAAAAATCTGATCTGAGGGCACACTTATGGTATTTCATACTTCTACTCATGAGATGAATAAAAGGTATAGCCACCTCTGTGCTAGGACACAAATAGATATATATGTGACACATATTAGGTGCTCAATAATTATTTCTGAAATGCAGGAATATCTGTAAAATGCGTGAGAGGTATAGCAAACTCACAAAATTTCTAATAAAGTGGAGTGTGACTGACGGAGAAGCTAGGTCAGACATGGCAGAGGCTAAAGTTAATCTCCTATAAGGAACTACCCCACAAATCTTTTTTCAATTTTTAAACACCAGCATTATTCTGGAAACAGAAGAAAAAAGTTGATTAGTATAAGTGCATTAAAAAGTAGATGAACTGGGGGTGCCTGGGTGGCTCAGTTAGTTAAGAGTCTGCCTTAATTCAACTCAGATCATCATGTCCTGGTCCTGGGATCCAGCCTGGCCTCAGGCTCCCCACTCAGCAGGGTGTCTGAGCCTCCCTTTTTCTTTGCCCCTCCCCCTGCTCATGCACACCCTCATGTGCGCATGCTCTCTCTCTCTCTCAAATAAATAAATAAAAATAAAAAGTAGATCAACTATTTTTATTCCTTCTTGCGTCTTTTGGATTTATTAGGTTGGGAAGAAGGGTAGTTTAGATTTATTCTACATTATATATGTGAACAACTAACTGTTCACCTTACTTTTTTTTTTTTTTTTGTAATAGGTAGTACTTCCCTGGAAATTAAAGCAATCTCTTTGAAGTTTCAAGAGGTGCCTTCAAATTCCAAGATTAAGTAGCAATGTATATCTTTCATGTCTTGAGATATTTCTACCATTTACCTTATTGCCCTTGATCTTTCAGAAAGAAAAGTAGCTTGTGGGTTGTTTTCGCTATTGTTTCATATCCTCAAATGTCAATGCCTTCCTATAAACTCTGTCATTTTTATTGTTTTTTTTCCTGAACCATCCAACCCTTTCAGGAACGTGGTTCCTTTAGGCTTTCTTCCCTATATTTCACTTTCAAAATTGACTTTTGGGAAAACAAGTAATATGAGTCACCCATATTATATCATAGTGTGCATTTAAGATGCTAACATACTAATCAACCAATGTGTTAATTAACTATAACTAAAGTAACTATAACTGTAGAATAAATGCATCCATTTTCTTATGTTTTAGGCATCGACGAAACTGTCAGTGTGATTTATTTGGATGTAATACAAAAGAAGAAGAATGATTTTTGAATGCTGAAATTATACTATGCAGTAGTTTTCCTTCACATAAATGTACTGAATATGAGATTCTTTCCCCCTCGACCCCCAGAGGTAACTATTTGCATTTCTTCTTTCAGAGAAGTAGTTCCAACTTAAGCGGATGCACTTGAAGAGAAGCAGTATACACTTTTTTTAATGTGTTAATACAAATGTAGGTTTTTTCTCTTTGCTCTAGAACTTTCCTTATGCAGTTTTATTTCCCACATCGCCTTTCATCCAACTACACACATGCATACACACACTGGAGAAGAATCTTCTTGATCTTCCTTTATGGATAGGTGAAGGCCTTTAACAGGCCATTTATCCCTATACTTCATTCAGGGAAATGTTTTAATCTAGCTGTGAAAAATTTTGAGTAGTGACAATACCATTCCTGGGTAAAGCTACATTTTATTATCACTCTGACTGTTTTCATATGTATTTAAGATACACTTACTTTCTTTGATTCAAAAATTTTCTTTAATTAGACATTTAAATTAATCTATCCCATTTACCAGCTGAATTCATAGTTAGTTTGCTTTTAAGCATCCATGACTCTTTAAGAAATGTTCCCAGTCTGCATAAGATTGATTTTTATACTTGATAATGAGCTTTTTGTACTTCTAATAGACTTTAAGTGGCTTATTCCCCATACATTATGTACCTCATCAAATCTTTAGACCAGTACTCTCCAATATGGAAGCGGACAGTGTGATGATGAAAATGTCCCACTGCACTGTCCAATCTGGTCTCCACTAGTTGTGTGTGGTTATTAGATAGTTGGAATGTAGTTAGTGCAACAAATTAATTTAATTTTAATTAATGTAAATTTATATTATATAGTCATGTGTGGCTAGTGGCTGTTGTATTGGGCAGCAAAGCTTTAGCTGACTATGACCGGGGATTCAAATTTATAAAAAATGACATATACAATACAGTTTTCCTTATTACCTTGTAGAGTATTTGGCAAAGACAGTGTCACAAAGGAATAAAGATATTTCATATACCTCCCTACTATAATTTACTTAGTGAGCTAAACCTAATTTGAAAATTTCATTTAAAATTGATACCTTGGGGCACCTGGGTGACTCAGTCCACTGAGCATCTGACTCTTGATTTTGGCTCAGGACAGGATCTCCAGCTCTTGGGATCCAGCCCACCTCCAGCTCATTGGGGAGTCTACTTGTCTCCATCTCTCTCTGCCCCTCCCCCCACCCATGTGCTCACATGTGTGCTCTCTCTAAAATAGAGAAAATAAAGCTTAAAAAATAAAATTGATAACTTTATAGGCATCATGATATCATGATATTTATAAAAACTACAACTTTTTTAAAAAGATTTTATTTATTTGTTTGACACAGAGAAAGAATGTGCACAAGGGAGCACAAACGGAGGGGGGAGGGAGCAACAGAGAGAGAGGGAGCAGGAGGCTCCCTGCTCATCAGGGAGCCCTATGCAGGACAAGATCCCAGGACCCAGGGATCATGACCTGAGCCAAAGGCAGACTCTTAACCTGAGCTACCCAGGAGCTTCTCTAAATATTACAACTGTTTATTATCCTGTATTCTCTATGTTTTCATAGTAGTTGTTACCAATTTGCTTCCTCTCTAGTTAGCCCCAATATTGCTGAAACTCAAATATATATAGCTATATTTTCAGCACATAAAGCTAGGTGTCATCTGTACTATAATAAAACTGTTTTCCCCTCTAATTCCCTGGGCTGAGTTTACTATTAAATAACTCTACTTAAAAAAAAAAAAAAAATCCTAGATGATACTGTTTCACTAGCAACCCACCTTTGTCTAAATTTGTAATTCAATTTCTTTTCCCCTTCTTTCTAACCTCCCTCCCTCCTCCTTCCTACTCTTCTTTCCTTTCTTACTGTCTCCAAGAGCTTACTAACACATACCATAGGCACAGTGACACATTTGTGTTTTAGTTTCCTTTTACGGCTGTAACGAATTAACACACACTTAATGATTTAAAACAACACATATTTACAACACATATTTGTTGTCGTTCTGGGTTTCAGAATTCCTAAAGATAAGGTGTTGGCAGGATTGCATTCCTTCTGGAATCTCTAAGAGAGACATTTCTTTGGCTTTTACAGCTTCTAAAGTCTGCCCGCCTTCTCTGGCTCTTGGCTTCATCTTCCATCTTCAAAGCCCACTGGGTAGTATCTCCAACTCAACCTCCCTGTCCTCTCCTACCTCCCACTCTTTCTCCTCTGCTATCCTTGTCACATTTATCTCTCTGACTCTCTTTTCTTACTTTTCCTCTTAACTGGACCATTGTGATTACTCTGGAACCAGCTGGATAATCCAATATAATCTTTTCATCTCAAAATCTTTAACTTAATTACATATGCAAAGTCTCTTTTGCTATAAAGTTAACATAGTTATAGATTCTGGGCATATGACTTTGGGAGTCATTATTCTGTCTACCATAGCACATATTTTATAATTCTTTAAAATACTCTCATACACTATTCTTAACATAGATAGTATTTAATAATTCTTTGGGCTAACAGTCTGGTGATTCATTGTATTTTAACAAATTTATTTATTTTCTTATTTTTAAAAATATTTTATTTGAGAGAGAGAGAGTGTGTGTGTGAGGGCATGCATGCAGGGGGAGGGGCAGAGGAAGAGAGAGTGAGAATCTGAAGTAGACTCTGAGCTGAGAGAGGAGCCCAACATAGGGTTCAATCCAATGACAGTGAGATCATGACCTGAGCCTAAACCAAGAGTCCAGCACTTAACAGACTGAGCCACTCAGGTGCCCCTGAATTTTAACAAATTTATTGATACGTAAGTACAATTGTCTTGTTACAGCCAAGATATACTACGTTAATCCTTCCACCACTATATATCAGGCCTATTACTCTAATCTAGTAGATTAAGTTTGTGTCAGAATGAAAGCTTTCCTCCAAAAACCTACCAATTTAAACTGCCATACCAAGCTTTTCTTAACTGAACGTGGATCTAGTTAAAAGACCAACTTTTGTCATGAAAATTTATGATCACACACCTAATTCAATTTACTTTAAACTACTTAACACTGTGTAGTGGAAAGACATTGGTCTAGAATCGATTGAAATTGGCTTAACATCTGGCTTGCTGGTCCAGTAAACTATGACTTTTGGCTCATCTCTTCAGCTCCCTAAGTTTTGGTACACTCACCTGTAAGATGAAAATAATAAAATTTACCCTATAGTCCTTACAGCAACAGCTGCTGACACAAAGGGATTCTAAGTCAGCGATAGCAAGTTTTATCATAATCACCTGTAATAGTAGAAAGTAAAGGACAATCCTAGGACAAGTCATTATGTCATAAGCATAATCAAAATGAAAATGAAAATATAAGATCCAAGACATAGAAATATTCTTTATTACACATTAACCTGAGAAAGAACCTTATCTGAGTAATCAGATACTAGGTGCTAGGTAAAATAATAATATATAACTTGTCTTTATAGAGACATCATATTCAGTTTTCAAATACATTTACACTTTGTTTGCCAGTCATCAGTCTACTTTTTCATTCATTTTTAGGAATTTTAATTCATTTCAATTCATTTTTATTCGTTCTAAGGTTTTACTCTTATGTTTTTTTATATTATTTTATCATATCATTTGCATAGGCTATTCTGATTCTTTTCTTCCTTTTTTTTTAAGATTTTATTTATTTATTTGACAGAGAGAGAGAGAGATCAATCACAAGTAGGCAGAGAGGCAGGAAGAGGGAGAGGGGAAGCAGGCTCCCCGCTGAGCAGAGAGCCTGATGCAGGGCTCCATCCCAGGACCCTGAGATCATGACCTGAGCCAAAGGCAGAGGCTTTAACCCACTGAGCCACCCAGGTGCCCCTCTTTTCTTCCTTTCCTAAACATCTTTTTTTTTTTTTTTTATGTCAGGATGCCTTTTTAATTATATTATGTACTGGACCAGGCGAGCAAGATCATCTTAGTACACTCAAACCTTCCTAACCATTTTACCTTTTTTGTCTATACGCCCATACAAACATACACAGGAGGACACATATAATGACAACTGACATAGGACTATTGAAATGTGCTCCCAAATGATATTTTTGCTTTCAGTCTTCTTATCTATTTTAACTATTTTAATATAATATAATCTCTTTTTCAAACTGCCAATATAGTGATCTTTCTTACAATGCATATTTAATTGTTTCTCTTTGGTTCCTAAATTTATAATGGAATTCCGTTATTTATTAGGATGAAATGATGGAATAATTCCTTGGCATTGCCTGCAAGAATCTTTATAATCTGGCCCTCTGGACCACTCCAGATTAATCCCCAGGCTTCATTACTAATCTTATCACTACAATCCTAAATGGTACATTGGTATTTTTCCCTGCATAGCTATTCAGCTGATTTTTCTATTTGTCTGACCTTCTATATTAGACTATCCTACCTAGCTGCCTGGCATAATTTCTCTGTATCCATGAGACTTATATTCCAAGTCTATTCTTCTGGGATTCATTTAAGCAGTGTTCATAGTTTTCCCTTCGTGCTAGAAGTTCTAATGCTTTCTTTTGTAGCACTTTTTGACCATTTTTTTGGAATATGCATGCTTATTACCACTGACCCACTATAACTTCATGATGCTGCAAGTCACATGTATGCACCTGTAGTACAGTACTCCTGACATGGCGAATATACAGGATATGTTTAACCAAAAAGTAAATGGGCAAATAAATGAAATTGGTACATGGGCCTATCTTTTAAAATTCAATGTTTAAAAACAATTTGCACTAATTACACTAAGAGTATATAAATGTATGCTTATTCTAAACAATGAAACAATATAGAAATGCATTGAATGCAAGATTGTGGACTCTCAAAAAAAAAAAAACAAACAAAAAACAAAAAACAAAAAACAAACAAACAAACAAAAAAGATTGTGGACTCTCAGCATCTTCCCCTACCGCACTGCCTTCCCTAGAGAAACTGCTATAAATAAATATAAAAAAAAAACTAATAAATATAATAGTAAGTATATAAACCTGAATATTTAGGTTTAGGATTTTAATAGTTACAAATCAGGTTATACCCTAGAAAATTTGTGTATGTTGCTCTTTTTGTTCAATGCTTAATGCTGTTCTTGTGCCATTACAAAGAACTCTATCTCATCTTTCTTTTACCTACTTTTTATCAAGAACACAATGTCCCATATTATGTAATTAAATTTATTAACTCATCATCTATCGATAAACATTTAGATCATTTCCTTTTTTTACTGTAACAAATAAAGGATACACACACACATAATCACATATGTTAAACTGTGCCCATATGAAAACATATACTGAGTTTAAATTGTTCGAACTGTAATTCTTATACCCAAGTGTATGCACTTGAAATTGGTTTCTATTGCCACGTGGTTCTCCAAAATTTACAACAATAAATATTTGTTTCAGTTAAAGAACTTAAAAATTTAATGAAAAAACTCAGGTTCAATAAAATTCTACCTGTTTTTTATTTTTCCCCAGAAAACCGGCAAAGTTTTGTAATTATATTTCAAGAGATAAGTAGTATTGTCCATATTCGAAATAATCAAAGTCTGCACAGTTTACTAGCCTTATGGTATAGTAATGACTAAAAGTTACAACATATTCGTAGTTACTGGAGTTGGTTATTGAATGTATTGGTAGTTTAAGATAAGGTGTTTGGATTTAAAAGTATTTTAAACTAGTAGCTTTCTGACAAAGATTGTATAATTAATCATTATGACAAAATTGGAGAATTAATCTATTTTGGTATCATATATATTAAGGTGCTAATTGTTGAAGCATACAAAATTGAAAATTTGAGGTGATCTTTCACATTCAATATCTATGTTCACTTAATTTGTATTGGGCAGTATAGAAAGAATCATTTGAGTCAAGTGAAACATGCTAGCATGAGAGTTAATGCCAGTTATTTTTTTGGATAACCTATATCAATTTTGAGAAGTCTAAATATATTAGGTGCTTTTCTTCAGAATTTAGGCAATATTGATAAACTATGTAATCAACAAGAAATGACTCACCTTGTGATTGGGCTTAAAGACTAAATCTAATTGGCTTTAAATTAATCAAATCTATTGTTTATTTGGCTTAGAAAAACAATTCCACTGAAAAACAGCTGATTGATATTTGGGAATTTTATATTTAGTTATAATACTCAATTATATAATTGGCAGTCAGGAAACAAAACTAGTGCATGCTAATACGAAAGCATTACTTCTTACCTTGTTTAAATATAAAATTTATATTCAGTTGGCAAGAATGTTATGCAAAATATCAATAAAATAAGCATATTGAAAACAGACTGAAAATTCACATTCAAATTCAAGATTCTCAGTGTTCTGATTTATTTAGATAATAACCAACCACCTGCCTAAGAATCGTATGGAAGATGTGGGTTAATAGTGGCATACGTGAGAGATACTTAATTTTAACCTTTGCTGCAATATAATGCATTTAACATTTTAAAAAAATATTAAAAAATTATATTGCAAAAGCAATCTGATTGGTAGTGAATTGCCAATTCTTTTTCTCTTTTTTTCTGGCAACCATGAAACCCAGATGCTAAGCACTGGAAGATATTTCTTCCAATAGCAGCATCTGGCGTGCTGGCAGACTCCATAAGCAATTTTGTTTTACAGCTTTAAAGCAGCTTCTGGGTCTATTACATGGTTAATCTGATGGGCTGTCTGGGCTGCCTTGTCCTCCTGGATGCCATATGCCAACAGCTAGAGATGCAGTGAACTGTCTGCCCATTAGGACTGCTATAAAGAGCACACCTGAAAAAAATCAGCTGCAAAGAGAGTGCTTTACTTCTGTTCAGCCATTACAATACCAATGAGTGACCTGGCTAAAATAGTGCTAAAAACTTGCCAAAAATGTTCAGTGCCCTCTGAGTACCAGAGAAGACTAGAAAAGTGTAAATAATAAAATATTCAGCAAATCATTGTATTATTTGATAAGGAAGCAAGTATTTGCAATTTTCTTCCATGCAAGAGAAGGGACAAAAAATGAAGAGTAGAATTGTGAGGGTGAGATTACTGCTATTCTATGGTGAATGGCTCATGAGAGGGTAAATTCCCTGAGTGTTAGGACTGTATCTAAATCACTCTTAAATTTTCAAGGACTACTAGAGTATTTGAATGTGGCATAAATAGAGTAAGTTGTTTTAAATAAATAAAAGCAAACAACATAACATAATTGCAATTATGCAATATATTTTATAATCTTTAAACCCTTTGCATCCTTAAGTTCTTATCCTTTAGATACCATGTTTTATATATCTTTTCCAGAGAATACTTTCCTTATCAGCTCGACTAGATTGGACCACCCTTCTGTACACCCCAATATATGTTATTATATCATTTAATAACATCTACATTTATAAACTTGTGTGATCATAGACTATCACATCCCAGTCCTTTAATTGAAAAAAAAGGCTAATTTTGTTTTATTTTAAAACCCTAAATCTTAATTAACATAAACCCCAATATCATAATTTTTTCATTGCAGATGACTTCAGGATCTGCAAACCGAAACACATTAGTTGAGAAATAATGCAAATGATGGAGGAGAGGAAGTGCAAAACTTTGGTTAATCAGTTGAATGGGGTAAGTGGTTAATTCAAGAGTTTCTACTCTATTTGAGGTACTCATGCTTGGAGTGGCTCCTTCTTTTGTTAATCTCATCTCTTTGACCCACCTTTCTGTCTTCCTCTTCTACTTTTTACAGCTCATGTGATTAGAATGGGCCCTCTCAGATAATCCAGGATAATTTCCCTATTTTATTAGTTAGCCAATTAGCAATCTTAATTCTATCTACGAACTTCATTCCATTTTTCCTTATAACAAAACCTATTCACATGTTTGGGGATTAGGATATGGACATCTATTCTATCTCTCACACTGCCCAATATCAGAATTTAAGGGTCAGATGTAATATCATCTTGATAAAGTTTCCCAGTTGAGCTCCAAGAGCAAGACATGGAAACAAGAGACAGTTCACTGATTTATAACAAGTAATGTTAAAAAAAAAAATTAGAAATGCTTTAGTTATGTACCTTCACTTTATATAAGAGGAAATCATATCCCCAAGACTTAAACCAGAAAGCCAAAACTATCTACGGAAAGAACTATAGTTTTTCAACTTCTACTTTAGTGTCCTTTATCCTTTATATCATTCTCCCTTATCAGCTGCTTCTGGTTCTGGCCAAAAATACACGAAGGTCTATTTCGCAGGTGACTTGATACTTAATGAGTCATATATATATATATATATATATATATATATATATATATATATATATAGTTTATAGTTAGCCAATTAGCAATCTTAATTCTATCTATGAATTAATACACACACACACACACACACACACACACATATATATACACATACATACATACATATAAGATTATAATATAAAATTGTTATAAAAATTACAACAAAATTTAATGGGTAAAGGCTATAGTTTCATTGAAATAAAACAAAACCGCATAAAAATGTACTATACTAGCCAAATCTTTAGAGCTTTATTCAGGTAAAGCCAAGAGAAAACACTTGGAAGTTGATAAATTTGTTTTAGGGAAACTCACTGTTCCAGGATTCATGCTTTAATCTTGTGTTTAAGGAGAATAATCCCCTCCTGCCAGCTCCCACCCAATAAATTCATGGTAAATTGCTTTTATATGTCTTTACTAGAATACCACACAATAAAACAAAAAATATAATTGTATCAAATTAGCCAAGTAATTAGAGATATGGTTTGTCAACCCAGGAAACTGTCACTAAAAATCTTACTGAGAATATATACTTTTAAACCTGAAGCACTCAGTTATTATATTCCACTCTCTACACCACAAATATTCACTGGGCAAATGACCCAAAGGAATCTGATGGTTACTTTGCTTGAGTAGCTCTGGGTTCAATGGCCATTTGATTGTCTTCCTTAGGTCCCTCGCCTACTTTTTAATTAAATTGTTATTATTATTATTAGCTATTAAGTTGTATGAATTCCTTACATACTTTGGCTATTAATCTCTTATGATATATATGGTTTACAAATATTTTCTCCCATTCCATTGTTGGTCTTTTCAATCTGCTTTTTCCTTTGCTTTTAGTCTGATATAGTTTCACTTATTTATTTTTGCTTTTATTGCCTGTGTTTTGGTATCAAATTCAAAAAATCAGTATCAAGACTAATGTCAAGGAACTTTTCCTCTATGTTTTCCTTCCCTTGTATTTACACATAAATCTTTTTTTTTTTTAAATTTCAGGTGCTATATTTAAATCTTATTTCTATTTTGAGCTGATTTTTGTATATGGTCTAAGATAAGATTTCACTCTTTTGCATGTGAATATCTAGTTTTCCCAGTAACATTTATTGAAGACATCACTCTTACCCCTTTCCATTTTCTTGGCACCTTTTTGAAAGATCAGTTGACTATATGTGTGTGGTTTTATTTCTGGGCTTTCTATTCTGTTCTATTTGTGTGAGTAAACAATATTTGTTTCTTTTTTTGAGTAAACAATATTTTTAAAAATACTTATTTACTTTAGAGGGAGAGACAGCACAAGCAGGAGGGGCAGGGGGAGAAGGAGAAAGAATCTGAAGCAGACTCTGCATTGAGCATGGAGCCTGATCAGGATCTTGGTCTCACAACTCTAAGATCACAACCTGAGCTGAACCACTGTTCCACTCAGGCACCCTGAGTAAACAATATTTTTAAAAAATTAACCAGCAACTTCCTATTGCCAAACAGAAACCATGAAATATGACAATTAATTTTGTTAAGAAAATGATGAAAGATTAAAATTTCTTTCACCTTACCTAGTCTTTCAGCATCCTTCAGTGTTGGAGTGTTTCTATACTTTGTTATAATTAGAGTAAAATTATAGACAGCTATGAATGAATTAGAAGTAAAAAAAAAAATCCTTGGAATTTCAGTGTTTCTCAAAGTTCAGTTTATTCAGGAATCTTTACTTTTGAGGTAAGAATCAAACAAATAAGCAAATTAAAAAAACCCAGGAAACAGAAAGTAAGCAGTGCAACCATCTTATTCCTCTCTCACATGAAAAGTTATTGTACTTAAAAAAAGTTATTATACTAAAATTGCACCAAATATTATACTAAATATTGTACTATGTTATTGTACTAAAATACATACAAAAACCTATGGGGAATTCACATTTGTTTTGTTAATTAAATAACAATGGCAGCTTTTAGCCAGTTCAAGAGAGACTAAGAAAAGTTGTTACAGAAGTTTCCATTTAAAAGGTTTGGAGTTTGAAAATATGAGGATATTCTTTGAAACCAATTTTTATGGAAAATTACTAAGATACATAGAAAAAGCACATCTTTGTGGCTCATGGGTAGAGTTCACAATCTTGTTTTACAATCCTCATGCTGTGCTTTGCCTATGATTGGTAGCCCAAAGGCATCATTTTGAGTGGAATCATATTGTTTAGGAGTAGTAACTCATGCTGTTCTACTACAAAGCAATCAGTAACACAGAGATCAATTGGACAGAAAAGAAGAAAAAGGAAAGAGGCAGTTGAAATGCCATTATTTCTGATATTAAAGATATTAAGAGGGAAGATTTTGAGAGTGGCCTGAACATAAATTATATTGACTTTTATAAAATACTTAAAAGTACATGCTCATGGCTTAATACTTGTAAAGTAAAAAAAAAAAAAAATTCAAAGCATATATTTAGATGGGTAGAGTATAGCATAAAACATGATGTGAATAAGATATATGAATATCACTATTATTAATCTGACTGAAATTAGCAAACACTGATAAACGAACTCTGTAAAGTTAAGTGATAAAACCCCCATAGATGGTTCTACCATTTTCTTAAAGGTTTCCTCAGTAAAATTAAATGTAATCCATATGTTTATGATTATTTTATGTCTATGCCCCAAAGATAGCAGCATGACAATATGATTTTATTATTTGACACTTCTTAATGTCTTTTCTAAGGAGACTTCTTTAATGTCTTTAATATAAACCTGAGAAATAATGTCAGGAAATCCTCATCTTGATGAAGATGAGCAACATCTAATTTCCAGAGATTAAGAATTGCTAAAATTAAAAAGTTTTGATTAAAGAAACTTGGTTCACAAAACCTGAAGAATAATGTCACATAGAGAATAATTCAAGACAAGTCTGGAGACCAAGAGAGTGAGTTTCAAATCTTGATTTTGGCATTTATAAACTCTATAACTTTGTATAAGTTCCTTAATAAGACCTTGTGCCAGATTTTCTTCTTTTGTAAAAAAAAAAAAAAAGTAGCTAAGTGCTCTCTAAGTCTCTTCCTGTTTTAACAATTTCTACATCAAGACTAATGTCAAGGAACTTTTCCTCTATGTTTTCCTTCCCTTGTATTTACATATAAATCTTTTTTTTTTTTAAGATAAGATCTGTTCCCACTTGTTAACATCTCTAATCTGAGTTTCATGTACATTAATTCTGCACTGAAAGTCAAATGACAATTCATTTTTTATCAGAGTGGATGAACATATGGACAAGGGTAATGTTGACTATGAAGATTCTAATAGATCAAATAAGCAAGTTCATCTATCCATGTTTTTGCCAAGTCATGTACTTTATTATTACATTTACATTGAGGCATGCTTCATCAGACAGCCTTTCCTAATATAAAATCACTTCTTAAAAATTATCAAATAATGTAATATAAGTTGTTTTGGGTTTGCTTATTTGTTTTAATGCTGCCTTGACCCAGTTTTGAGACCCAATCTGAGCTAGAATTTGGTCAGCTTCCCTTCTTGAACAGTTATTTCCACACTCAACCTTAAATCTGGCTCTGCACACTTGAGCTACTACGCACAAGCCCTAATCACCCTGGGCCCAGTGAACTAGGTCCAGACAACTAGAGTCAGCCCCTATGCCCCACAGACCAAGAGAAACTATAAAAATTAACCAATTCACAGGGATCTTGAGAAACCTTGCTAACCTCATCCCCCTTGCTATACATAAGTTGCTGCTGACAGTTTCAGTTTGCTGTTACCGTATTCCAGGTGCAACCTCTTGTTTAGACTTGCCTGGCAGTCTTCTCTCATCTGGAGTTCTAAGTAAGAGTTTTTCCTCTGATCCCTGGGTCTCATTTACTGTGTTGTGTTCCACCATCAAAAGAATCTTTAAATCTTATAAAACAACTGACTGTGAGAGCAGGATGGCATGACATTGACCACTAACACTTGGATAGCTTCATGAGGGACTGTTGTCTTTTTTTTTTTTTTTAAGATTTTATTTATTTATTTGAGAGAGAGAGAGAGAGAACAAGAAGGGAGTGCAGCAGAGGGAGAGGAAGAAGCAGGCTCTCCATTGAGCAGGGAGCTCAATGCAGGGCTCATGGGATCATGACATGAGCTGAGGGCAGATGCTTAACTGATTGAGACACCCATGTTCCCTGGACCTGCTCTTGTCTTGTTAATTGATTCCAAGCTACCTCATGAGCAGTGTGAGCTGAGTTAAAGCCTTACTGCTTGCTGTGCCTGTAGGTAGGAGCCATGACTCTCCTTATCCAAATATATTGGGTATGAGAGTACTCGAAATTAATAGCATTAATTGGCTAAACTTCTTGGGCTAGATACTAACCCAAATGAAAACTACTTTAGGGTGACAGGAGTAATAGGTCACTTGAATCACATCTTCTCAGGTTGGGCATTCAGTTGTGTTTCAGATCAAGGCTGTGTTTAGCAGAGGCCTATTCTAGGGGCCTATCACTTCTCTGGTGTTGGTGCTTCTTTATAGTTATTTGGATGCAGAACTGTAGTGTGTCTGTGTGCTTGGGATTGGAGGAAAACACTGGTTAGGCTGCCCAACAATAGAGAAATGGTACCTTGATCTTCTTGTTGGTGTCGTTAAGGTAACAGTAGTGGTATATCTGTCTTCTTTGCTACTACATGTATTGCTGTTATCATCAACAAACTTTTTTTTTTAAAGATTTTATTATTTATTTGACAGAGAGAGAGACATAGCAAGAGAGGGAACACAAGCAGGGTAAGTGGGAGAGGAAGAAGCAGGCTTCCTGCTGAGCAGGGAGCCTGATGCAGGGCTTGATCCCAGGACTCCAGGATCATGATCTGAGCTGAAGGCAGACGCTTAACAACTGAGCCACCCAGGCGCCCATCATCAACAAACTTTATGTACTCTGACCTTCAAGAACATAGTGAGTTCCAACCTTGAGGTTATGCTTAATCAAAAGGGGGCCTCTGGAACAAGAGAAGAATATCTTCTCCCTGCATGCTCCCACACCCCAAAAACATCTGCTGGAATTATCTAGTTGTCTAAGTAATGCAAGCCTTCTAGCCACTGTGCTTGGACCTTAGTAAGTGCAACTATATATTAACATGCAAAGGAAATGATACTTGGGACAAGGAGGCTAACTACACTATTCCAAGGAGAGGTTGCTTTAGCTAAGTGTGAACCCCAGTCTTGGGGAGTTGGACAGAGAAGCCTTGGAAGGAGAGACAGATGTGAATAAGGTGGTCATATGCCTACCTCCCTCTTTTCCTATAACCCATAAGAGGGTCATACTGAGTTATCAAGGACAGGAAAAAAAATACCCTTCAGATAGCTAGAAGTTCAAAAGAAAAACAAAAAGGAATGGAAGATCACTACATTTGTATCTTTGGGGTAAATACCTAGTAGTGCAATTGCTGGGTTGTATGGTCACTCTATTTTTAACTTTTTGAGGAACCTTTATACCGTCTTCCAGAGTGGTTGTACCAGCTTGCATTCCCACCAAAAATGTAAGAAGGCTCCCCTTTCTCTGCATCCTTATCAACATCTATTTCCTGTCTTGTTAATTTTAGCCATTCTGATTGGTGTAAGGTGGTATCTCATTGAGGTTCTTATTTGTATTTCCCTGATGCCGAGTGATGTTGAATATTTTTTAATGTGTCTGTTAGCCATTTGTATGTCTTGTTTAGAGAAATGTCTGTTCATGTCTTATGCCCATTTCTTGATTGGATTATTTGTTTTTTGAGTGTTGAGTTTGGTAAATTCTTTATAGATCTTGGATACTAGCCATTTAACGGACATGTCATTTGCAGATATCTTCTCCTGTTCCATAGGTTGCCTTCTAGTTTTGTTGACTGTTTCCTTTGCTGTGCAGAAGCTTTTAATCTTGATTAAGTGACAATAGTTCATTTTTGCTTTTGTTTCCCTTGCCTTTGGAGATGTGTCTAGCAAGAAGTTGCTGCAGCTGAGGTGACAGAGGTTGCTGCCTCTGTTCTCTAGGATTTTGCTGGATTCCTGTCTTACATTTAGGTCTTTCATCCATTTTGAGTTTATCTTTGTGTATAGTGTAAGAGAATGGTGCAGCTTTATTCTTCTACATGTGCCTTTCTAATTTTCCCAGCATCATTTATTGAACAGACCATCTTTTTCCATTGGATATTCCTTTCTGCTTTGTCAAAGATTAGTTGACCATAGTGTTGAGGGTCCATTTCTGGGTTCTCTATTCTGTTCCATTGATATGTGTGTCTATTTTTGTGCCAGTATCATACTGTCTTGATAATTACAACTGCACCTCTATGTTCATAGTTGCAATGTCCACAATAGCCAAACTGTGGAAAGAGCTGAGACGTCCATCAACAGATGAATGGATAAAGATGTGGTATCTATACGGAATGGAAAGGATGGATACTTACTCAGCCATCAGAAAGGATGGATACTTATTATTTAGACTGATGTGGATGGAACTGGACAGTATTATGCTGAGTGAAATAAGTCAATCAGAAACAGACAATTATCATATGGTTTCATTCATATGTAGAATATAAGAAACAGTGCAGAGGATCATAGGGTAAGGGAGGGAAAACTGAATGGTAAGTCATCAGAGAGGGAGAAAAACTATTAGAGACTTTTTTAAAAGTATTTTTATTTATTTATTTTTGTGCATGCATGTGTATAAGAGAGAGAGAGAGACAGAGACAGAGAATGAGTATGAGCAGGGGGAGTAGCAGAGGGAGAAGCAGGCCCCCCGATGAGCAGGGAGCCCAATGTGGGACTCAATCCCAGGACCCTGGGATCATGACCTGAGCTGAAGACAGATGCTTAACTTACTGAGCCACCCAAGCACCCAACCATGAGAGACTCTTAACTATAGACAACAAACAGGGTTGCTGGACGGGGTGGGTGGGGCTGGGGTAACTAGGTGATGAGCATTAAGGAGGGCACGTGATGTGATAAGCACTGGATGTTATATGCAACTGATAAATTATTGAACACTATATATGAAACTAAGTATATACTTTATGTTGGCTAATTGAATGTAAATAAAAAAAAAAGGAATAGAAGAAAAAAATTACACCTGATATAGGGGCAGAACATTTAAAAATAAACAAAAAAATCTCTCTTTCTCTCTGTATATATATACATACAGGTATATTATCTCTCTCTCTCTCTCTCACAACACACACACACGTACACACAATATGCATAATTTGACCCAACTGAAATTCCAAAATTTGCCAAAAGAATTTATATAACAAAAAGACACTGACTGGCTTTTGTGCCTCTGCAAAATAAGTTCTAAACTTTAACATTTGTTACAAGGCACTAACTGACAAAGCTTTATGGACTGAATACTGGGCCTCAAATTAGTTATACCTGAGGATCCCACTAAATTTAAAAAGTATCCACTATAATCTTAGAAAAATTAATATGTATAAAATAGAGAAAAAATAGATATGTCTCACTTTAATTGTAAACTTGCTTAAATTTCTCCTTCATAGCACCAATTGCTTGAAAATATCTCAAAGCAGCCTTGCACTGGTGGTCCCCAGTTTTCAGGACTTCATTACCAGACTGGGAGTTGGACCACTGACTCCCCTTGTTCTCAGGACTTTGGATTAGGACTGAATTGTTTCACAGGATTTCCTGGTTCTCCAGCTTGCAGATGGCATATTGTGGGACTTCTCAATCATCATAATCAGGTAAGCCAAATTTCCATAATAAATCTCTTCCATATCTATACATATTATACTGGACTATTTCTTTGGAGAACCATGACTAATACAATGGCCATAGATGTTTTGACATAATGAATAATGAATTAAAATTAAGTCTTTAGCACTTAGAAATTGGCTTGATAAAATGAGACCCCCACAGACTTCCAGTTAAAATGGTTAATATGTCCCAATGTACCTGAAAACAGGGACTTCAAGAATTAAAACTTATTATAAAAGACCTAATTTGTTAAGTGGTGAATCTCTACTGCATCTTCATTTAATAGCCTGATTTTGCCTATTCTCAAACCTGGGAAGAATAAATGGTACCTCATGGTAAATTCCTTCAATCTTATTGATGTGGTCCAATACTTTAAGGTCCTACTCAACACCCATGTTACAAACTGAAATTTATCTGCTCAAAATTGATGTTAAAGTCCTAACCCCCAGTACCTTAGATTATGACTGTATTTGGAGATAGGGTCTTTAAAGAGGTAAAATGAGGTCATATGGATGGACCCTAATTTAATATGACTGGTGTCCTTATAAGAAGAGGAGATCAGGACACAGCTATGTAGAGGAGAAAGACCATCTGAAGACAGAAGGAGAAGACAACCATCTACAAGCCACAGAGAGAGGCCTCAGAATGAAACCAACCTTTCCAACACAATGATTTTGGACTTCTAGCCTCCCGAATTGTGATAAAATAAATTTCTATTGTTTAAGCCACCTAGTCTGTGGTACTCTATTATGGCAGCCCTAGCAAACTAACACAACCCAATATTATTGAAATTACTAACTCTATCTGATCAGCAATCAGTAAATATTTTGCTACTACAAATTTGGCTAATATGTTCTACTCAGTGCTTATTTCAATAGCCTCTCATGCACAGTTTGCTTTCATCTGTGAACTGACACAATACACCTTTACAGAGCTATCCATGGAGTTCTGTGCAGCCTTGCCATCTTTATAGACAAGATCTTAACAACATTCATTTTTCTCTAGGAACCTAGCTAAGACATTACATGGATCACAGCCTCCTTAATGAGATTTCATTGAACCTTCAGTTCATGGTATGAACATTAGGACATACCAGTCCAACATATTTTGTTCCTTCTTAAGTTCTGGAGGCAACCTACTCCTTATATACAAATTCTACTTAATGTAGCTGATGCTCCTACTTACTAATCAGCCCAACTTAAATGGAGCTCCTTCTGACAGAAGGTCCTAAAATATGTCCAAATTAAAACCAATAGGCACTCCTATTAGTGTGCTGAGAGAATTCTTCACTGGAGAGCCTTTGGTAGCCTCCTTGCATGTCTCCTAGAATCTCTGGACCACTTATGATGGCATAAGTGGCCCATGGGCTTCCGATGTAAAACAAACAGACAGACAAACAAATTCCCTGCTCTTTTTATCTATATGTTGTATATAGTAAGAGTGACAATTGTTTGCCACACATTGGCATCGCCTGGAAAGAAAAACTCTCATAGATTGTGAGCCTGTGACTCTGCTCATGTAGTTGCCCATTATGCCCTGGGTCATGAAAACAATACCCCAGAAGCTCAGCGCTGAGCAATTGAGGCCCTCTTGATATAAGATAAAGCCAAGTCTGACCTCTCTGACATGGTCCACCAGCAGGGGGGTGTGGACTTCCCTGTTCTCAGTCATTTGCCAGATGCCATGACACTAGAGGAGGTCACCCTTACCCCAAACACCCTGACTACCTAGAAAGTCCCTTGGGATTAATTGAGTGAATAGCAATGGAAGTTCATAGACTGTGTGATGGCATTGTAGCTATCATAAGTCACAGAGGCTCAACAGAATGCTGTGGCCTTCCACCTCTTCACTAGGATAACTCCGACAGAAGATGGAATCCAAAGGTTAACACAATGGCCAAACTTCAGGCAGTCATCCTAATGTTGCCCTGGTCAGTAAATCATCTCATCTGTACAGTTTTACAAACTTTTGAGTTATTGCCAAAGAGTTGTCCCATTCATTGTGGAGAGCTCTGGAAATCTCTTGCTTCACAGATATCCAAAATCTAAATCAAGGTCACACATGTTTCTGCATATACTAAGGCCATTTCTTATCCCCTTTGAAGTACTAAACATTACTAGTAATCATCAACACACACAGAATACACAATTCTCAGAATACACAATTCTGGGTTCTTGAAAAAGACATTCCATGAAACTTTCATTTCTCTGATAGGTCCCAGGGAATTGGTTTAATTGAAAGGCTCTAGTGGGTTCCTCACAGAACTCCTATTAAAGTTACAAAATAACAAATGCATCTCTCTAAATGGTTCTCTACCTTGTCCCAGGCCTTAATCATTCTTAATTCAAACCTTCCTGGCCAACTCACATCTCACATCAACTTTACCAAAACCTTCCATCACACTTTCCTATAAAGAGGGATATGTCTTTTCTCTATGTATATAAACATTTATTATATATGAAGTTCTTTAATAGTCTATATCCCTACCTTTATGGGTTTTTGATCCTGCCTCCATCTCAGAAGGGCTGGAAGCCAGATGGAGGGCACATACTTTTCTAGTACCTATTAACCATAGATCATCTCATGGCTATCTGTTCCAGGGGGGCCAGGCACCTGTCCATCTATCAAGAGTTTAGCTAATAAGCTATACTCCTTGTATTGCTGCCTTGGCATCCATTTTGTTTGGCCAAGTAGTCCACAGTGATCTTAAACTGACACTAGCCCTCTTGTCCAAGTGCATGCCTTGAATAGCCCCACAAAGAGTTATAAGCAAATACAAGTTCCTGATATGGCTTCCTCAATAGCCCTTGTGATCAAAGCTCTCCTCTGCTTCCCAGAGCCTTCACCTCATGTGCCCCTTAAATAAGACTCCTACATGATTTTCCCAAACCCTGCTCTTTGGTTTGAATCGACCAATTAAGCCTTAGCCTGGGAACCCAAAAGCACTCCACTCATGATCCTAATAAAGCCATGTGCCCCAGGTACCATCTCTCTGTACACTGCCTTGATCTCCCTATATGCCCTCAGAGGTATGCTGGGTACTTCTTCTAAGACTTTTGCATAATGAACTTCTCTATTTCAACTCTTCTTATTGTCTGCTGTTAAATAGTGATCACCATCTGGCACCCTGTTCCACTTAATAAGTACTAATTCAACAGATTCATAACACTATCTTGTATGAGATCCATTAAAGACTAAATTTCCATTACTCAAAAAATCTTTAATATTCAAGTTTTAAAAAAATTAATGTCCCCAGGCCATTCCCACAAATAGACTAGTAAGAAAGGAGATTAAAAATAACAACAAAGGAAAACAAAACAAAAACTCCACTTAGTAAATAAAAATAAAACTTGGACATAATAATGGAATCAACACCCTATCTCATAATTATGAAATCAAACAACCCCTCCTCCTTGGTAACAATACATGCTAGACAAAAATCAACATAAGGCAGAACAAAAGCCTGACAAGTGCAGCTGCACTCCATTCTGTTGGCTGTTGCTCTTATTATTGGTCTGGGTACTTTCATTGATATGTGATCCAGAGGCCTAAACCCTCTAAACAAGCTGTTGTTTCAACCAAACACAGGAAATGCTGAAGCTCCCATGCCATTAAAGTTAGCTGATACAAGCCCTGAAGCTCAAAAACCTCCCTGGCTTGTCTGCCACCAATCAAACCAATAACTGAAACTAAGGGCTTCTTACTGTCATTGAGGAAATTGGAGGGCATGCCTACAGGCTAATGCTAAAGCTTCAACTTCAGTCACAGATATTTTAATTGTCAAACAATCTGACATTCTATTAACAATATGCACCCAAATCGGGCCAGGTGATTAAAATTTATTTTCAGCAGAATCCCTCACATCATCCAAGTGGGTGAAACAATGGACTGTTGTGATCTGTTAGATTTGGCCACCCTCATTTAGGGCTTTAACTGTGTCAGGTTTCAGGGCTTTGCCCCAATTAGAGCAGTGTCAGAGATGCTGGCATTATCTTTACTAGTTGTGTACGTACAAAGTTCCTTGACTTAAAAGTTATTTGCAAGTCAGTTCCCAGGCCCAAATTTGCCTTCAAATTCCACAACTAGCTCAGCCTTGTTATAATTCCATGGAGACACAAAAACATGACCAACATCAAACCAAGTCAAAATCCACCAGAGAAGGATACTCTTATCCTACATCTTGGATGACACCCTCATGGCCCTGGAGTTCATGTCTTCTTGAAGGAAATAACATCACTTCAGAGAACGTTGCCCCAACCCAAGATCTACCAAGTAGAGGTGACTTTTCCCCTGGCACCAGAGACACCTTCAACCTCAGACACTGAGATCACTGACCTAGCAATGTCTACAGATTGAGCCTCTCAAGACACTTACAAATTGGACTTGGTACATTTATTGCTTTTCTTCCTTTGATATTAGAGATTCTATTACAACTCATGAATTCGCTATTTATTCAGTCTCTGATCCTCTTATACTTCTTGTTCTCTGCCAAAATGTATACCCTTAAACTGCTGTGCCTGAAAGGAAATCTGATAGAGGTTAGTAGTATTTGTGCCATTCAAAAAATTAATGGAGATTATTGTTTTCCCTAGGGGGACCTGTTTCATATCAGTCACCCTCTAGCCCCTGGGAAGAAGACTCTCACTCTTCAATACTTTCTATTCCCAACCCCAGCTTTACAGCATGACCTTACGTCCTGCATTTCAGACAATGTCCATCACAATCACTCTTTCCCCTGGGTTATAAACAAATACCACGGATCTACCTTATTAAACTAAATTCATAGCATCCAACAACATAACTGTTGGACCTGCCATGACTCAAAGAATACATCAAAATATTACTGTAATAAAAAATATAACTCGAACCTTTAACACATTTTACAAATCTACCAAGATATTATTGTAAACTTTGGAATTCCTTATCTGTTTTCTTGGTGAATGACATATAATGGGAAACTTAGTTATGGGCTGACCAATAAGGACTTCTTGTACTTCCACTTGTCTTCCTCCATTTATTCTCATAATAAAATGTTTTTTATGCTATTTGGAGCAACTTATGATGCCATACTCTAAATTTCTCCTCTACTGTTTGGGCCACTCAAACACACCAAATAATTAAGCTCAAAACTAATGTCAAGACATCAAGGGGTTAACTGTAACATAATTTTTGTTGTTATTTTATTTTTTTGTAACACTGCTGTGATCCCATTTTGAGGCCCTGGTTTGAGGCTGTTCAGTTACCCTTCTTGAGCAGCTGAATGTGTCTACACTTAACCATTTCCCTTATGTGGCTCGGTGTACTCCAGAGCCACTATACGCTAGCTCTCCCTGTCTAGGAGTAACAAATAAGACAAATAAGGACAATCCTTGTTCCCCAAAGCATGTTGCCTCACAATCTTCTATAGTTTGGATGTATAAGAACAATAAATTCTGTCTTTCATCTATATGAATGTCATTGTGTTGTGTCATGCCATCAAAAAATGATATTTTTAATCTTATAAAATATGTATACAACAGACACCCCCAGCAATAGACTGTATGTGGGATTAAGTGGGGAAACTTAAAGGACAAAAAAATGCCTATTCTCTAGGTAAAATAAGCTATGTTCTGTTTTGGAGAACCCCAAATATAAGATACCATCACTATCTCTCACCCCAGACATGATTTCTGTTTCTACAAACTAAGATGTCTTGAATTTAAAAGATTTACATTAGATTTTCAAATTGTGTACACCACCCTTCCAATCTTTCACTCAGTATCTCTTTTTTCTGTAACTTGTCTGCAATGAGGAATTATAAATTTCTTATTCCTGAGTGTTTATGATGAGTTGAAGATACCTAGAAAAATTATATGGAAAATGAATAAAAAAACTATAAAGGTAATTGTTTGATTTTTATACCACTTCCAAATTATGCTGGTGGCTTCTATTTGGTAATGTAATAATGATTATAGTATAGAGAAAAACCCAGGAAATACCAATGATGTGTAAAATAAATACTATTAGGTAGATTTTTTTTTTTTATTCTTAACTAAAAAAAATTTTTACATTTTGAGAAAGCCATGAGCTTGCCTGTATTTCTTAATTTGCAACATAATATTAGGCAAGTCAAGTAACACATACAAGATATATAATATCCATATATAAATGTTTATGTAAATACCTCATGGGTTATATTTTTTGTTTGTTATTATTATTTTGAGAGATTGAGAGACTGAGATAGAGCGGGGAAGAGGCAGATGGAGAGAGAGAGAATCTCAGGCAGACTCCACGCTGAGCAGGGGAGCCAGACATGGGGCTCAATCCATGACCCTAAGATCATGACCTGAGACAAAATCAGGAGTCACCCAGGAGTCCCATCTTTTTTTTTTAAAGACTTATGTACTTGAGAGAGAGGGAGAAAAAGAGAGGTGGAGAGGAGCAGAGAGAGAGAAGGAGAGATAGTCTTAAGCAGATTCCACGCTGAGAATGGAGCCCGACTTGGGGCTCGATCTTATGACCCTGACATCATGACCTGAACTGAAACCAGGAGTCTGATGCTTAACCTACTGTCCCACCCTGGTGCCCCGTTATGGGTTGCGTTAAATAATGTATGTAAAGCATTTAGTGAGGATCATGTAGCATGGACAAATAATTTGTTGTTATTAGTAGTAATAATGTTTTCATTTTTAACATATTAAGGGATATTGAGGCACGAAGTTTTTAAATAAAGTAAAAACAACCTCAGCTTGAAATAGGTGTTTGATGAATATTCAGTGACCAAAATTAGATACATGATAAATCTAAACAAAATATGAACCAAAGGATTATGCAAGTCATCCCCACCACTTCTTTCAAAACCTGGGAACCTATAATAAAGTACAGCATTTTAGTCCTAAGATGCCTGCCATGTTGTCCAAACATTCCAAGTAACAAATAAAACCTGTCAAGAATTGTTCCTATAAAACAAACAAAGAAAACAAAGAAAACCAAAAATGAAACCAAAACGAAACAGAACAAAAAAATTGTTCCTGTGTTATTGGGAACTCCGCAAATTTTAAGATGTGCACAAGCTGTTTTACCCAATGTACTGAGTATATTAAGTTTACTTAAACCCAAATCTAGCCTTCTCTTTGCTTAGGTAGAAAATTTACTACGTTTTGAGGCACTTTTCAAGTTTTTATGCTACTTGAAAGGCATGTTACTACTGGATTTAACTGAATAATGTAGATTTCTTTTCAATTTTAGCAGTTCATTCTATTTTTTTAAGCTATATTTCTAAACCATACATGTTTCATTGTATTTTTATATTAATCACACAGGCTATAATCATTAGGAAATGATTATTTTTGCTATATATCAAAATCAGACTATCTGAGCAAATGTATTCATAGAAATTGAAGTCCTGTAGAACCAGTTATTAATATTCTACAAATAAATACATTCATGAGAATATAATTTGAAGACATAGTTCTTAAAAAATAGACAAACTGATGTTTATTCATTTTAGTTTCTATGGAAGAGTTATTCTGATACACAATAAGACAAATGATCTGTGTAAAAGTACTAAAATGATATCCATCCAATTACTTAGAAGGTGTTTTTTTTTTTTTCTGTCAAATCAATAGGTTCTGCCAAGGCAATATACTAAAATATCAAATAAAATATAATTCTTATATATGAGTTCACCTATTTACAATTTCAACATATCTCTGTACTATATTAGGAGAATTTTAAAGAATATCTATTTTCTAATATGTAATTGTGATGCCAGACAGAAGAAAACACAGGGTACAAATCCTTAAAGTACCTAATAAAGAAAATAAAGTAATACATAGTTTTTTAAGTACAAAATTTATTACATAATTTATATATAAGTAACTTTGTCAAATTATACCTGATATCTACATTATTTTTAAATTGGATATTAGAATTTAAAAAATATATTGCAGCTTTTTACTTTTTCTTGTATTCAAGTAAGTATGTGTCAATTTTCTTAATTTTATTGCTTATGATTTTAACTCTCCTTGAGGTAAAGTATAATTCTATAATTACACATTTGATTAGTCTAGGTTCTTCAGAGAAACATAAATGAGAGGATGTGTGTATGTATACAAAGAGATTTACATTAAGGAGTTGTCTCATGTGATCATGGGTGGCTTGGTGAGTTCAAAATCTGATGGGGGAGGCTGGAAGACTGGAGACTCAGCAAAGAGGTGCAGTTTGAATCCAAAGGCAGTCTGCTGGTGAATCAGGAAGAGCCAGTGTTGCAGATAAAGTGCAAAGGCAGTTTGCTGAATTCCCTCTGGCTTGGAAGAGGTCAGCCTTTTATTCTATTAAGGCCTTCAACTGATTGGTTGAGTTCATTTACTTTATGGAGAGTAATCTGTTTTACTCAAAGTCTAACGATTGAAATGTAAACCTAATCCAAAAACAGCCTCATAGAAACATCCAGAATAATGTTTCACTAAATATCTAGGCTTCATGGCCTAGCTGAGTTAACATATAAAATTGACCAGCACATTTACATGTTTCCATTCTCTTTGTAGAACATATAATAAGTAAACAGAATGACTAGAAGTAAACATTTTTGATGTTTTGATTTAATATTATACTAAGGTCTTGCTATAGCTGATTATTGCAGATGTACTGATACTGATATTAGTAATGAAGCATATTTCACTTCATACTCTATAGGTAAAAATTTTTTGAAGTAGCTTCTCCTTTAAATTATAGGAACTATCTAAATTATCACAATAAAATTATCATGATTCTTAATTAACTCTTACTTCCATTAGAAGGAGCTGGCTACAGTTCCACCAGATTACAGAATAGAGAAGAATCCATTACCTTGTTACCCCACAATTCTCTAATAGAGCCTCATCCAGCTCCAACCAGAATCTGCATTTTCTGTTTCATGGAAGAACTGAAAAGAACTAAAATTAAACAAAAGTAAATGTAAGGTAATTCTCCCTAAAATGGCATTACCCAAGCTGTTTACTTCAAACAATATCAATACCCTATTTCTGTTTTTTTTAGGTTTAATAACTTGAAATACTTTTTTCTTCCATCATTCTTATTTTTATATTGAAATAGTCTAAGCTGGCATTCCTTCATATTTGGATTGTTTTGTTTTGTTTTGTTTTTTCATTCTTTTCATTAGCCTCATTATGTTTATTTTCTGACAAATTACTCTATCTTCATTTTCTGGATTATGACGTGCAAATAATATTCCTCAAATGTTATCGTTGTGGACATTTAACTTTTTTCCCAAGTTAAATCATCTAGCAGAATACTAGTCCAAAATAAACCTACAGAAAATAAGTTCCATATATATACTCGAAAATATCATGGTACATCTCTTTCTTATAAATTCACAATTAACAGCAGCATCGAATTCTGAGAAATCATCCATTCATAAAATGACCAAGCACTTAGGGGTGCTTGGGTGGCTCAGTTGGTTAAGCGTTTGCCTTCGGCTCAGGTCATGATCCCAGGGTCCTGGAATTGAGCCCCGTGTTGGGCTCCCTGCTCAGTGGAGAGCCTGCTTCTCCTTCTCCTTCTGTCCTCCCACCACCCCCCCCTCGCTTGTGTTCTCTCTTGCTCTATCTCAAATAAATAAATAAAAATAAAATCTTTAAAAAAAATGACCAAGCACTTAGTATCTGCTAGGTTCAGGCTATACTCTGGGCACTAAATATACAGGTGCAAACAAAAGAGGAATAAAATTCATATTCCCTTGAGTGTATATGCCACGTACTCTATGCCACATATTAAATTTTATAATGGAAAGTAAAACAGAGAATATGAGAAGTGAGGAAATGTTCTTTTTCGTTTTTTATTGTTATGGGCGCAGTTCAATTATTTTTTGTATATTACTATGACACCTAGATCAAGATGTAAGGGGTGATATTTCAGAACGAGTGGTCAGGAAAGTTCTCACTAATGAAGTGATATTTGAGCAGAAAGCTGAAGCAAGTAAAGAAGCGAGCATGTAGCTCTCAGAAGAAATAATTACACTTTATTTAAGGTAATACTTTCCAATGATTTGCAAATGCTGTCCATTACCTATGGGACTGTTATATCCCGAAGAAATGTCTGTCATAATACACAGGGGGTAGAGTAGGTGTGATGTATTCAAACTGCCTTTCTTATGCTGCAATACTGTATCTTTAAGGCTCTCAGAAATGATCTCTCCTCATCCAACAAAAATCTTTCATTCTAGACAAGACATATGAGAATCAATCCTCGTGTTTATTTCCACTACATTTTTCCCCCCCTTGGTGTACAGAGTTCTCTTCACTAATTGTTCCTGTCTCTGGTCTACTACAAAACTCCCTCAACATTCTAGGAGTTAACTTTAATTTTCTTATATCATTCATTAAGCTTTTTTTTTTTTTTTTAAAGGATTTTGAGAGAGAGAGAGAAAGAAGCAAGCAATGGGGTGAGGGGGACAGAGGGAGAGGGAGAAACAGACTCCCCACTGAGTAGGGAACCTGACTCAGGGCTCAATCCTACCTAGGACCCTGGGATCATGACCTGAGCCCAAGGAGAAAATGCTTATCGGACTAAGCCACCCAGGCGCCTCTCATTGTTTTCCCTTTTACAGCTTTTTTGACTCTGGGCACTAAAATAATCCGTACACAATTTTTTCTATATCTGTTTAATCTCATTTTCATAAGTATGTACTTCATGTTTTCATTTGTTTCTTATTTAAAATTTCTATGTCTACAATGAAATTTCCCATCAGATCATTCACTATGTTCACATTTTCTTTATTTTCTTGAGCATATTTGTAACAGTTGTTTTAAAGCCTTTGTTTATTCTAACTTCTAAGTAATCTCAGGATTAGTTTCTATTGATTGTCTTTTCTTATGTCGAAGGGTAATACTTCTCATTTTTTCACATATCAAGTACATTTTGATTGCATGCTGGACATTGTTAATGATACATTCCAGAGAATTTAGCTTCTGTCATCTTTCCCTGAGAAAGTTGACTTTGGTTCTGGCAGACATTTGAGTTACTGGTAGATTTTCTGTAATCTCTTTAGTCTTGATGATGATGATGACTTTTAGGGAAAGTATGCTATAGTTTTTACTTAGGTTCTACTATATGGCCATTACTCTAGGGCATGTGTTCTATATTTAAGATGTGATCTCAACTGAATGCCCCATTGTTCAGAAGGTCTCTCTATTCTAGGTGGACTAAAATTCCAGTGTCTTTCAGCAGTATTATACTTTAGGAATCTTGATTCATTTTTAAAAAGATTTTATTTATTTGAGAGCAAGAGAGAGAGAGAGCATGGGGGGAGGGCAGGCGAGGGCAGGCAGACTTCTTGGTGAGTGATAGGGGACTCAATCCCAGGACTCTGGGATCATGGCCTGAACAGAAAGTAGATGCTTAAGTCACCCAGGAGCCTCTTGATTCATTTTTTATCCCAGTAGCAGCTATTTTCTTCTCAACCTTGCAGAGTCTCACCCTCTCAATGTACATCCCAGAAATCAATCAGGACTCAAGATTGAGATCTTCAAAAATGTCTGCTTAACCTAACTCCTCCTAGGAACTTCTTTCTCTTCAGCATCTTGCTCATTAAGTTCAGCTATTTAGGATCCCAGAAATCCTCTCTACGTCTCCTAACTCCATGCTCTGTGAGGCTTCACTTCCCTGTGTCACAGCCAGGAAAGGTGAACTCTGGGCTCATCTAACATGTTTCCCTTCTATAGAGGATAAAAGTTCTATGTTGCCTTTTGTCCAATGCTTAAAATAAGTTGCCACATATATTTTGTCTACTTTTAAAGTATTTTGTTAAGTTGTGAAAGACCATATTGAGTACATGTTATTCTATTGTGCCAAAAATGGACTGTCACTCTGTTTTTAACAAACATTTTTTTCTAATCAAACATTTTACCTGCTCCTCAGAAAAACTTTCAAAGCTTTTAAGGCAGGTCTCCTTCCCTATTCTATCTCCATTCTTCAGATTAAAAAAGAGAGATCACTGGAGTTGTTTTAGTTATAATATTTCAATATTCTTAAAGTTTTAAAATTTCTTAAAGTTCTCAGATTAGAATCCATGACTCTTATCATATATTCCTTTTCCTTATCTATTACACTATAATATTTTTCTACTTCTGCAACACTGTATTATCTACAAATCATAATGGTTAGAAATTACATCAGAAATGACTTTAAACACTCAATTACTTAAATTTTTACTACTTTCTTATTTTCTTCTAAATTTTTAGATAATGCAGGCTTCCTTAAAATACCAATTTTCTTGTTATAATCTGCTTAAGATTTTCAATTCTAAGACTCTGACAGAAACAAAAATGGGCCATACAATTTAAGTAGAAACACCTATCTCTTTTTACACAATTCCTACAGAGAAATAAAACAACAAAAATATTAAACCTTTCATGCCAATGTCACCATAAAAGCACTTTGAAATCATCAAAAATACTAACTTTTCATAATGTTTATGTATGAAAATTGGGACCATAACCATGTCTTTTGCTTATTTTTAATTATCCAGTAAGTAATTTTTCTGTCCTCACTATCTTCATGAATTGCCTCTTCTCTCATTTTATCCTGTTAGATCTTAGCAACTTAAGATACCATAAATGGTTACTATACATATATATTTTTATTTACTAACATAACAGCAACCTCCTCCATTCAAACACCCCCCCACCGCATATTAAGAAAAACTGTTAAATTCCATCACAAAAGAATAAAAAAATTGTCCTTGGTAAAAAAATACACTCAATACAAGTGGTCTGCAAATTGTATCCCAAAAAATTGTAGGAGGTAATTTCAATTTCCCTACAAGTAAACAAATTTTTCTCTCACACCCTAGTTTCCAGGGATTTACTGTCAGTGGGTTTCACAGCACTGAGCTAGAAATACATAATGAAAGGGAGGAAATAAAGAACTATTTAACTTATACTGATCAAGAAATAGAACCATATTTTTCTGCACCACTGCTATTTCTCAGCAGGTTACATATGTACAGGCTGATATACATTCCAGATCCCACAGTCTCTTGAAACTTAAAGACCTCAGTGTCCTTGGCCTGCTTATGACTTACAAGAGACATAAATATGGTTTGGGGATTAGGAGTAGAGGCATTGCATGTTGCAAATTTTAAACTGTCAATTAAACAGCATCATTGAATCCTGAGTAGAACTGCCAAGGGCATGTTTGTCTGAAAAAGGATGGATTAACACAGACGGTCCCTACTGACATTTAAGATACATATCTGTGATTCAAGACACTTGAGGATCCCTATCTAAACAATGTGATCACATTTCAAGTGCTGGAAGCAATTTTTGTCTTAGTAAACTGAAAAACCCTCAATCAAACAAAGAAAAACTCTCAAGATATACTTAACTTTGTAAACTATTTGTCAGCAGCATTTGTATTCACTATTCGTACATGTGATATTAAGCAGGTATAAAAATACAGGTCTCTTGGATATGGTTGTATTGAATATAAAAATAAAAGACTGAGTGTCATTTCTGCACTCTGTAGCCTTTGTTGTTTGGTGGAGATACTTTATTTGCTTTTATGAGAGTAGAAATTAATAAACAGAAAAGTATAAACACTTGAGCTGACAAAAATTTAGAGTCTTTTATGTTTCAACTTATTATCCATACTAATTGTATTTCTTTTCACAAAGAGGTAAATAAATATAAAAAATAAAAACAAAATCAAAATAATAATTCTCTGAGCCCTTAAAAAAAGAGTATAATCCACCCCCCTCCTTTTTTAGGAATTACTTATAGCATTTTGTCCATGAATTGAAGGAAATTGAGAATGTTTAAACAGTCTTAGATTTTCACTTTCCCAAATATATAGTATATAAAATCTATATATATAGTATATAGTTATATATATATATATATATACACATGTATAAACAAACACAAATACACATATCTTTAGCAGTTTTTAAGAAAATTATGAAAATGCAATATTTAATGAAAGTGGCATCAATATTATTTTTAAAAGATTTGTACACGATCCATGTAAAGAACATTAATTTCTTTATTATTCAGAATCTGTTATATTCATGAAGTTCTAGAAAATAGAAATTTCTAGAAAGAAACTTTGTAGCTTAGATATTTCTAGGATATTAGGCTTAGTCAAATTATAGTTATCGGTATTAATGGCAAAACAAGTACGAGCTTTCAGGATTGTAAAATAAAGCCAGAAAACTCATTAAAAGGAAAAAAAAAAAAAACAGCCGGGGCACTTTTGATAGAACATTATTGCATTAGACTGAATCTTTTGTTGCCACCATTAAACCATATTCTGTTATTCACACACTGTGTAGACCCTTCTTGACTTTGGGCTGCTCCTATGATATGATTTTACCAATAGAATACAACAACACTGACATTTTTCCAGTTCCAGGCCTAAAAGTTAAGAAGGTATAGCAGCGTCTGATTTTATTTTATTTTTTATTTATTTTTTTAAAGATTTTATTTATTCATTTGAGAGAGAGAGAGAGAGAGTGAGAGAGCACGTGAGAGGAGAGAAGGTCAGAGAGAGAAGCAGACTCCCCGCAGAGCTGGGAGCCCGATGTGGGACTCGATCCCGGGACTCTGGGATCATGACCTGAGCCGAAGGCAGTCGCTTAACAAACTGAGCCACCCAGGTGCCCCGCAGCGTCTGATTTTAAACGCTTGAAAGCCAGCTACTGGAAGAAGTTCAATTACCCAAAGACCACCAGATTGTGAGGAAGCCCAAGCAGCTCCGTAAAAGTGCACAGAGGGAGGAAACTGAAGCCTTTTGCTATCAACACCAACTGAGCTCTCAGCCAATAATTGGAATCAACTAACAGCCATGGGAGTGAGTACATTTCAGACCTTCCAATCATGCCAGAACACCAGCAGAAATGAAGGGGTAAAGCAGGAGAACTGACTAGTCAACCCAAAGAATTGTCGTAAATAACATATTATCATTTTAAACCATTAATTTGGGGTTGAGATAACTTTAACAGTTCTCATAGAGGATAAATGCTGGTATGATCATCATATGAGTTAAGATTTTGCCTCAATTAATTTTAGTTGAACCATTTAAGTAACACACAGAAAAACTTTATTTTAATGACATCTCTACTATTGACAATGCTGAAACATCAGGGCAAAAGGAAGCCTGAGTGAATAATCAGGAACATTGAGAAGCTGTGGGCCTGCCAAACCTGTCTTTGCTGGCTTGAGCTTTACAAGAGCCAGATAAACCAAGGCAAGTGGAGAAAAACTACCGTGGCCTAGGTTAAGCTAACAAAATACTTTCATACTTAATATAGGAAGGAAAAAAGAAATATACAGTTAAATGTAATTTTAGTGACAGCTGTTCAGTAAAATCAATTTGCTGTACTCAAAATATTAAAAAATCATTCGGTTATAGAATCCTATTAGATATTTTCATTCACAAAAATATATTCTTTTTTTTTTTTTGGTTTTGTTTATTTATTTGTCAGAGAGAGAGAGAGAGAGAGATAAGGGGAGCACAAGCAGGGAGAGTGACAGGCAGAGGGAGAAGCAAGCAGAAGGAGAGGCAGGCTCCCCACTGAGCAAGGAGCCCAATGTGGGACTTGATCCCAAGACCCTGGGATCATGACTTGAGCCGAAGGCAGATGCTTAACTGACTGAGCCACCCAGGCATCCCCATAAAAATATATTCTAAGGAAAAATCCAAAATCTTGGCTTTAAACATGTAATGCTATTTTTACATAATTGTATTTTTAAGTTCAAAACAGTAACTTCATTCATCTCTTAGCTGTACACCCATATCCTTTGTGCCTTATGCTTATACAATTGCAATAGCCTCCTACCTATCCCTCCTCCCATCACCATTCATTTATGCATACTGCACTAGATTAGGCGTCATCCAGATAATACCTTATCTGTCATTTTGTTGCTCAAAGACCTATGATAGCATCCATTTTGTTACATATTAAGATCTAAAATCCTTTATAAGTGGCTCTATTTGTGTGATATGCATGTATGTGTGTGTTCTATATATGTCTTTACCCCTGTTGCCCTCCAAATAGTCCTTTCATTCCTGGATATTGGGGCTTCTCACTGTTCCCTGAACATATGAGACACTTTTTTGTGTGTGTGCCTTTGATTATATCTCACTTGTTATATGACATATTCCTCACCAAGGTTGCTGTCAAAAAATTTGTGATGTACAGTTATCTTCAAATTTCTTCTGCTCAAGAACCCTTAATAAATGATAAAAAAAATAGTACAATTCTATCACATTTAAAGTAGTATTTTAAAAAGTCATCACAAGTCTAAATACATAAAAATGATACAATTTCCAGCATGTTGTATATATTGCTCTTATCACATAAAGTGATTATTTAACACTGTAAAGTATATCTGCTATAATCTATATGCCTAGAAATTTTAAATCAACCCTCACACTTTAAGAAATATACTTTCTCCTTAATAATTATATCGATCCTTTTTTATATCCTTTTTTAATTTATATTTTTTATATCGATACACATTTCTGTCCCACTTGTCCCACAAAATAGTTTTCCTAATACTTTTTAACACATATTTTAACTTGAAAGTTCTTTATTGGTGACTGTATCATAATTCTTTAAAACAAAAATATGCATATAGATTGAAGTTATAAGTTTCCTGAGACCAAAGGAAATTCTTTTGAATATTATTATATAGCTATTATAATTTCATAGCTGATGAAAAAGCAACATATATCTTCCACTTCAAAAATTTATTAAAAAAATAAAACATAAGACTTCAAATCTATCTTTCTGAAGTAACTGGTGGAGGACTTGTCCTCTCATAATAAAAATAAACAAATAAATAGACACAATTTATAAAATAACATTGGACACTGGGAACTACAGGATTGTGATTCCCAAGAGAAGAGAAACAAAGGAGATTTTTCTGATAATTTTTTAAAAATATTTTATTTATTTATTAGAGAGAGAATGCATGGGCAGGAGGGAGGGGCAGAGGGAGAGGGACAGACTCCCCACTGAGCAGGGAGCTCCACAAGGGGTTCAATTCCAGGACCCTGGGATCATGACCTGAGCTGAAGGCAGACGCTTAACTGACTGAAGCCACCCAGGCACGCCTCTGATAATTTTTAAACGTTAAAAAAAATCAACTATATGGTGTCTATAAAAATGTATTCGAAGATAAAAAATGGAAAGGTTAGATTTTTAAAATAGGAAAAATTCTGTATACACTCTAATCATAAGAAATCCAAATTACCATATTAATATCAGACAAAATAGAGGTTGAGGAATATTATCAAGATACAGAAGACTATTAATGATAAAAAGACAAATTCGTTAAAAAAATATAAAAATACGAAATGTGATACACCAATAGAGCTATAAGATATATAAAGAAAAAATTGAGAAAAATGAAAGGAGAAATTAATAAATCCACTATTATTGTTGGACACTCAAAACAGCCTCATCAGAAGAGCAAGTTGACCAATAATGAGTATGCATATAAAAGACCTACTTAACACTATCAACAATTTGATCTACTTGATATTTGAAGAACACCATATGTAACAACAGCAGAATCACATTCCATTCAAATGCATAAGCAACATTCACCAAGGTATACTATATGCTGGGTCTGACAACACATTTAAAAAATTTGAAATAATACAGCATGCTCCCTCATTAAAATAAATACAAATTAGAAATCAGAAAAATGTACCTGGATCATTCATGAATATTCAGAAATTAACCAACATTTTTCAAAATAATAACTTTTGCAAGGAAAATTATAGGAGTTCTAGGAAACATTTGGCATGAAATTAAAAAGAAGTCACAAGATAGCATATTTTTATGACACGTCTAAAATAGTACTTAGAGGGTAAATTACAGCTTTAGTTGTCCATGTGTGAAAAGAAGAAAGATCTAAAATCAATGGTTGGAACTTTCATCATGAGACTCTAGAATAAGATGATCAAATGAAACCCAAAGCAAATAGAAAGAAAGAAATAAAAAGCTAACAGTATAAATTAACAAAATAGAAAACAGAAAAACAACAGAGAAAAAAAATAAAACTAAAAGACGGTCCCTAGCAAAAAGAAACAAAATTTATAATATTCTAGCAAGATTGATTTAAAAAAAAAAGTCACTTGAAAATTTAAGAGAAGCAATCACTACAAATCCTTCAGATATTATACTGTAAAAGGATGGTACTATGAACAGTTTGGTGATAATAAATACAACTACTTAGATAAAAAAACAACTTTCTTGGAAAATAAATTGTCAAAACTGTCATAAGAAAAAATAGAAAAGCTGAATTGCCCTATCTGTCTTATAAAAATTTAGTCTGCAATTTAGAATATTCCCACAAAGGACACTGTTGAGTCCAGATGGCTTTTCTGTTGGAGGCTATCAAAATTAAAGTGTAAATAATGCCAAACACACAAAAAATCTTCCAGAAAATAAATCAGGAACCACTTTCTTTTTTTTTTTTTTTTTTTTTTTTTTAGGAACCACTTTCTAACTTATTTTATGAGTCCTGCATTAACTTCATTAGACATAGACTTAAAAAACAAAAAGCCTGCTACAGGTCAATATATTTCATGAATACAGATGCAAAAGTCTTTACTAAAATATTAGCAAATTTAATACAACAATATAGTAACAATATAGATCCTGAATAAAGCCATATGAATATCTCAGAAAAACATTTACACCCTACTTTCATAAATATCAAATTTAACATACTAGCAAGAAAAGAATATGCAAATCTTACCAGCCTATCTGCAAATAAGCAAGTACGATAAGCTTGTGTTACTTAGTAATATCAGTTTATTTTTTATTTTTATTCTTAAAAGATTTTATTTATTTATTTGACAGAGAGAGAGAGCACACAAGCAGGGAGAGCAGCAGGCAGAGGGAGAGGGGGAAGCAATCTCCCCGCTGAGCAGGGAGCCCAATGCAGGACTAGATCTCAGGACCCTGGGATCACGACCTAAGCCTAGGGCAGCCGCTTAACCAAATGACCCACCCAGGCGCCCTAATAATATCAGTTTATTAAGATTTTATTTATTATAGCAGAAATTAAAACTCTTTTTAAATTAAATTTATCCTTTTAGTGAATCCCAAATCAAGCTTCTCTTGGGCCTATGTTACTTATGAATTATAAAATATGAGTTGTAAATAGTTATATTTTAAAATATTACAAATTATGAATCATTCATGATTATTTTGCAAACATTTATGGAAAACAACAGTAAATACTGTAACCAAAGAAAATGATGAACATAGGGACCCCTGGGTGATACAGTTGTTAAGCATCTGCCTTCGGCTCAGGTTATGATCCCAGGATCCTGGGATCCAGTCCCACATTGGGCTCTTTGCTTAGTAGGGAGCCTGCGTCTGCCTCTGCCTGCCGCTCCCCATGCTTGTGCTTGTTCACTCTTTCTCTCTCTCTGATAAATGAATAAATAAATAAAAAAAAATCTTTAAAAAAATGATGAACATATATATTTTAAACCAAAAGAGAAAATTCAGCTTCTTGTGATATAAGACCAACTATCACAGATAAACATCTTTATTAATGTTTTAGATTAAAAATAATTTTCAGAAATACCAATAAAGTGCCAGGGTAATTCATTGTCTCCCTCTAGCAAGAGATATCTAAAATATTTGTTAAATAAATTCTTCCTCTAGAATGTAAGCTCTTTGAAGACAAGGATTGTGTCTTTGAATTTCTTTTTATCTTTACATAACAACATTATACAGAACTATTTAAAAACAATATCTTAAACTAAAACCATGAAAAGTCCACTGTACTTGTTTGGTTTTGGTTTGGTTTCATTTCAATTTATTTTTCTGATATTCCAAATAGAAAATCCATTTCATTTAAAAAACCCCACTTAATTCTCCTATTGCTTCTGTGACTTGTGACTGGCTTTTTATTCCTGGAATTTATTTCTATCCAATAGGCATCTGAGCTTTCAATATTTATTGAACAGTATGTTAACCTTTTCTTCTAACGGGCCCCTCACTTCCTATTTTAAAATTTTAGGAAGAACTTGGGGAAAAGCCATGTTGACATTATCATTATTTGTAAACCATACAGCAACAACCTAAATGTTCATGAAGTTGTACAACAGATGAAATAAAGCAAAACAAAAGGGCTCTAGGGAATTTGTAGTCAAGTAGCTCTGATATCTCTAGTATTAAACAAAACAAAATCATGACTAGTCTCTTTGATGTTTACCTATGAGATGTAATTAATGTTTTCATTCAAACACTTTTCACATGATTTAGCACAGCCTGATGCACAATTTTAAATCCATCTATACATGTCACAATTATTGTAACCTGATTTGCCCAATCCAAGTCAAAACATAACTGTAGCGACACTCAGAGCATGTTTCCCTGTTCCTGAGACATTAGTTTCTCCATTTCCCACATTACTGATTTGATTACAAGCAGAAAGGGAATTATATATTCTGCAAATAATTGAAATTTAGGAAATGACAAGAAAATAAGTTTACAATATAAAGGCAATGCAGGCATTGAGAGAAATGGAATATCTTAGATAGGCTTTGAAAAATAAACTGTGCCCTTCATTTCCACCTTCTTTATTCTTTCCTGCCCATGAAACAAAATCCTCCATGGGGCTTGCTGTGAAATTGAGCCATGTATCATGACGTACGGTTTTAGCCAGGCCAGTCACTGCCCAGGCACAAGTTGTAGATTCCCACTGCACCTTCAAACTGCATGACAAATAAAGAATCGCCCTGTCAGGATTCCACCCTAGCTTACCTAAATTGACAAAAAATTTCTGAATTACACTGTTCCAGGGCTCCTGCATTGACAGGAGGCAGTCAAGCCTGACAACCCTTTCCCTCTTGTCTGTTATCTTGAAATCAATTGCACAGCCTAATGCACAGAATAATGGCTGTGGACTATTCTGCAGGACTTGGCCCATCTGGTCACTGAGGAAGACAGCATTGCCGGCTTCCTATGGACCTAGGAGGAGCATGCTGCTACACAGAGGTGACCTCCATCTCTCCACCTGGCCCTGCTATTGAGGAAATCAGTTTCACAAGTGTGCTCATTCAGAAATAAAAACAACTTTGCACCAAGGCATATCCATCTTTGTCTTTAATTAAGAGTTCTGGCCTCTTTGAGATTAAATAGTGAAGGGTAAGCAAAGGAAAGGGCACAAATTCTCTGCATTAGGCACCATATTTTGTGTTAAGTCCCTTGGTTAATTTTTGAAAACTTAAGACATTTCAGAGGGAAACATTAATTTGGCTATTTTATGAAACTCCATATATTTTGCCTTTGAAGAAAATTCTTATATTGGTGATATAATATTTTTATTAGCAAAGGTGATTAAAGTTACTACAAAGATTAGTATTTCTCGAGCTGGTTCTCTCAGGTGAAAGATCGATTTATATTTAATTGTTTGAAGCTGATTACATAGCCTACTTGTTTTACATTTGAAAAGAATTGTGTTATTGGTCAATTATAATAAATGGACCCTGAGTCTATGCAGACTGCAAAGTGCTCCTAACTTTTTTACTGGAAAGAAAAAAGAAAGCAAGCAGAAAGCAAGAAAGCAAGATAGCAAGAAGAAAAAGAAGAAAGGAAGGAAGGAAGGAAGGAAGGAAGGGAAAAAAGCTGATTTATATATTCAAGTTAGTGAGGTTTATGGATCCTCATATTTCCATGGTTTCATTTTTATAGTTTGTTTCTAGTATTTTTTTAAACCAAAAATCAGCTGGCTTTTATTAAATTTCTTCATGATTCCACCTGGTAAACTACCATATAGCACTAAACATAGCATTACAAAAGTCTACTCATTGGATCTCCTGCCCCATTCTTATCTTCCTACAGCACATTCATTCAGCTCCCCAAAGTGATCTCTTAAGAACATAAATCAGAATATGATCCTTTTCTGCTCAAAAACTTTCAGTGCCTCCCATGTCACTCAGAATAATAACCAAACTCTCTCTCTCAACAAAGCTATAGGATGTGTCCCTACCTATCTCTCTAACCTTGTCATCCAACATTCTCCACTGCTGCTCACCCTACTCTAAATGGAGTACTGTTCCTGACTCAGGCCTACCGCTTTCCTCTATTGGTGAAGTCAGTTGTTAAAATTCATTTGGTCTCAGATGTCTGTTAAATACTCAATATAATCTCATAGATTACAAACCCCATGAGGTCAAGAATTTTGTCTGTCCTATTGCCCACCGTTTTTCTAGTACCTAATAAAGTAGACCACAGTGAGCAACAGAAATAAATTCCTGATATTCATACTGCTTATCGGGATCCTTATTCCATTCTGATTACCGGGATTTTTATCACATACTAGACAGTACACATATAAAAATCAAAATCTCATTTAGAAAAAAAAAAGTATTCTTTTTCTGCTCTGCATAAACTTAAGAATGAAGCCCCAAACTAGTAGCTTTAATAAACTTAACTGCAATTTGACATGGTTAAAGTCTTAAGAAAATAGCCTATTGTGTGAGGCTAATTAACTTCTGACCCAGATATTTAAGGAGCAGAACTCTTGGCTATATAAGGTCAATAGATTACAAGAAACACAAGTTCCAGAAGACTTGTGGTTAGGTTTGATGTTACAGAACATGCTCAGACTATCTGTAGAAGCACTCTCTATCTACTGTTTCAAGAGAGTAAGTCATGCCAAAAAAGTCCACTTTGACAAAAGAAACTTTCATTAATAAGGATTTGTGAACTATCAAGTTAGTTTATATCCATAGATTCAATATTTTTTCACATCATAATGATTAGATGTTTCATATTCTAATAGTCTAACGCAAGACATCTTAAAATACACCATCAATTAATGACCAGGACTGAAAATGAAAATCAAATCGTCTTTGAGATTTATGAATTAGAAAGGAAATAACAAAAGATCTTTGCTATTGGAAAGCAAATAGAATAGTTCTGAGAGCTTCCCTACCAAGAGATTTTTTTAAATGGGTATCACTATTATTGCATATGTAAGTAAATTGCATATGTCCATAATTCATTGCTCGTTTGTTTTATCCAATTTCCTCTTTGTTCTGGAAACTGGTCCCCTTCCCACCAATGGTTAACAAAACAATGCTATTTTAAATACTTTGCTCCATTGGTGGCAGCTGATTGGTTCAAAAATTGGTGGCTGATCTAAACTGACTAATAAAAGCACCGTCAGGGAATTTTGAAACTGGAAGTGAGAAAAAGAATTAGATATTCTGGAGACAAACTGGAAAGTCATAAAGCCTCAGCATTGTCAGCAGTCACATCTGGTATAACAAACTGGAAAGCCTGAGAAGAAAATAGGAAGCATATACACAGCAGGGGACAGAGTCTGAATGGCTTTGGAATGTTTACCTCCCCTCAATTGTTCTTGGTTCTTATAAACCATCCCACGTTTTCATGGTTCCATTGTTACTTAAACTAGTTTAAGTTGGGAGTGGCAGACACTTCTAGTTAACCTCCCAATAGCTCTTCTCCCTTCCTTAGTAGTAGAACAGGTATGTAGAACTCTCACTAGACTAAAGGATAAATTTCCCAAGTTTCCTTGAAGCTAGATATGACCATATCACTACTTCTTTCTCCCTTTTGCTGGACACAATGTGGACGTAATGGGTGAGCCTTCAAATGGTCACCTATACCACAAGGTAGAAGCTGTGCATTGAACTTAATGGTGCAAAACATTGAAAGGAGGCTGCTTTCCATATCTTTGGAGCCACCATACCAACTCTCAACTGCTTATGCTTCTGTAAAAGATAAATAATTTCTTTCTTATTGGGCAATCATTATTTTGCATTTTCCCTATCTCACATACAGTCTTAACCTTAAACAATAATGCATTGGTTTTCTGTCACTTGGAAACAAAAGAGTTATAACAAATATATCATCTTATTCATTTATAATCAGAAATTCTTTGTCTCCACTTATATAGATAATATCACATAAATAGATGTGATAGAAATGACTAATATCTTTGCCATCTGATAGATAATATTTGCCATTTTACTTAAGCCAGAGTTCATTAGTTCATTTCAAATTGACCCATCCTAAAATTGATGGCTTCTGACACTAGTGATGCATTGTGGTCTGTCAGCTATAAACTGAATTTGGATGCACTGAGTGGAGTGTCTTTATTCACTGAACAGTGATTCCTGCTAGTTTTCACTGAAGCTTCCCTGTTAACACTAGAAACCTGTATCCCAGGAGAACGAAAGATAGTCCTTGAAAAATTCTTTCGTATGATATGACTGTGTTTTTACACAAGATTTGCACATTAAATAAAGTGACAAGTTAAATAAGAGGATATTATATTTACCTAAAGAAAGTAAAATGAAAATAATCCTTTTGCTGTTCTTTTTCCTTTATAGTATTTTCAGCTTTTATGTTCAAATTACTTAAACAACTTGTTCTTTAAGGAGAAAACTTTTGCTAGAGGTCTATAAAGTAAGTCTCCATCTCCTAGCAATTTAGCTATCAGCATGTCACTTTATCTAATTGGATATGTGTTTGTTATTATTATTCCTCTCAAATTGATTTGTACCCTCCTTTCTGTCCATGTGATAGCAGAGTTAGAAGAAATCTGTTACATCTTTTTCCAAGAATGAAAACTCCAGTCAATCAGAACATTTTCATAAATCGGGAATGTATAGACAAAAGGTCATGGTGTTTATATAAGATGATACTGATTAGAATTTTTTTTTTTCTGGAATTGCTATTAGAGCAGATAGGTAAAAGAAAACCAAGGGCACTGATTATCTAGATTCTAAAGAAAGATACTATAACTGGAGCCATATATTCTCATTCAAGCCTTTCTAAGAGGCAAAAGAACTGGCTCTATCATAATCATAATAAAAAAGCAACCTCCTCCTACTCACAACAGTTGGCTAAAATACTGAAAGCAGAAGGATGAAGAGAGGAAAGTGAAAAGATTGTTTCCAGTCTGTTGGTAGGCAGAATATTCTTATGAATGAAAAATACTCGCCTTCTAAATGGGAAAAGTAGAAGGGTGCTTTACTTTACTGGAAGTCAAATAAGGATTGCTCTCTGAAAATCATTCGTAGAGATTAAATGTTGGCTTAAATAGAATGTTCTGCCTTTGGGACTAGCTGGGGTGGGTTCTGGTTGGAGAGAGGAAAAAACTGGATAAAACTGAAGAGAGAAGATATATCAGAGAGGGGGACAGACAGAATAAAAGAAAGAAGAGCTCTTAAACTGACACACTTCACAATTTGGTATGGAAAGAATGCTTGAGCTTCCCACTGGTTAACTGGGCACCTCAGAGAATAGTTATGGACCATTTCACTGGCACTCCTACTGAGAGGCTGCCTGCCAGATAATGGGATTTTACAAAAAATAAAAATGCTAAGGAGCATACTGTTGGTAGAAGATGATTACTAGTGGAATTTCTGAATAGAAAAGAGGTCAAGCAAGACACTCCAAAGAACACACTCATTCACCCCATAAGCCATAACAGAGAGGGCATTATATGTGGTAAGGTAGCTAATTTCGAAGATGTGTTCCCCTCACACACAGCTTTCTTCTCCAATCTCAATAAACCATATCTCCTGCTTCTCATGTCCTATGTAGTTCCTCTCCTCATTGAATCTGGGGCAATCCGCTGTAACCAACAGAGTATAGCAGAAGTGACATTGAATAATTTGACTATAAGTCCTACGTTGGTCTCTTGGGAATTACTCTGGGGGATGTCAGACCCCACATAGGAAGATGAACTATCATGGGTCAGCCATGCTATGAGAAAGACTAAGACACATCAGAGAGGACATAAAGCAAGACAGAAATTCCTTGCCACAGCAGTTTGAGTCATTCCAGTTGAAGTGTCAGACAAATGAATAAAGAAGTCATCTTGAACTTCCCAGCCCTAGTAGATATCTCATGGAGCACAAAAGGTACTCAGCAAAGACCAGAGCCAAGGTTCCAGATATATGGCACTGATTGAGTCATCTTAGCAATCGCTAGTCATTTGAGCTAGTCTAGTTTAGGCCTGAATACCATGGATTAAATAAGAGCCATCTTTGTGTGGTCTGTTCAAATTCCTAGTCAAAAGAATTGTAGGCAAAATGAAAGTATTGTTTTAAGACACTAAATTTTAATTTATTTTTAGTTTAGTTTTTTCTTTTTTTTTTTCTCAGCGCTACATAATAGAAATGTATGACAACAAAATAGTGATACCTTATGAAAGGGAAACAATGCACAAACATTGCCTGCAGCCATGATGGATATTATTATTATTAATTTTTTTACCCTTAAACCTTCAACACTAGAAGAATCAGGAAAATGATTCCCAATGCTAAATCTTATTAAAAATAGTTTGTAATAATTTATTTGCTATTTTCATTGTGAAATGAAATTCTACTTAATTAAAAAAACACTGAGAAAATTAAATATTCAACATAGAATATTTTATTTATTTATTTTAAAAATTATTTATTTGTGAGAGAGTGAGCATGGGGGGGGGGAGGGTGTGGACAAAGGGAGAAGGAGAGAGAGAGCATTTCCAGCAGAGTCTCTGCTGAGCATGGAGCTTGACATAGGGCTTGATCCCAGGACCCTGAGATCATGACCTGAACCAAAACCATGAGTTGGCTCTTAACCGATTGAGCCACCCAGGTGCCCCGAGTAAATTTTGGGAAATGGAAGACTTTTATTAAGATCTGAAAATGAGTAGTAAATAATGTTTACATTTTTTATAGTTTCTGGATTTTTAAAACTACTTTACAGGTCATAGTTTGCTCTATGAGTATTATAAAAAGCAACTTCGATGGATGCTATGTCATACCATAATGTACCACTAATACTAATAAAAAATATTACATAAAGGTGACATTATTGACTCAGTACCAATATCTCAGTATATAAAATACAATGAGGAGGCAGAATGCACAATATGAATAATTTATCAATAAAATAAAGAATATTTTTCTAATATTTAAATTTCCCATTCTATAATAACTTTTTCCTAAATTATTAGTATTTTAAAGATATATTTCACTTATTTGAGGTGGGGGGAGAGAGAGAGAGAACCTTAAGCAGACTCTGTGCTGAGTGTGGAGCTGATGTGGAGCTTGATCTCACAACTCGGAGATCACAACCTAAGCTGAAACCAAGAGTCAGATGCTTAACTTACTGCACCACCCAGGCACCCCCAAATTATTAGGATTTTAATTCACCTTCTTACAAAAGTTTTCAATATTATTTGTGCTAAAGTACTGTTGATATGTATTTGTAGTGGAATTAGCCCCACAGTGGTATTAGCCCCAATCAACAGTCAAGGACAAGATAATTTTTTATTGTGAAGGAGTACTTCGTACATGGCAGGATATTCACCATCCTCCTAACAACTGCCAGTGGTGCCCAACAATCATGACATAGCTGATAAAAGCTGCCCATAAGTTCGTCTGATGCTTTCTTAGTGTGGCTGCCCTTCAAGAATGGCTGAGCTGGAGCCTATGGGGAGGGACATGTTAATAGAAGAGGAAAATTCTCATCCACTGAACACCACACTTTTTTTCATAACAAGATTCTGCAATGGGAAAGGGAGGGGAAAGTAGATTATGGCAAACTATGCAGGCCCTTTGAGCCAAGGTTCAAATCTGAGGAGAAGATGAGATATAATTAACATTGAGTTTAGCATTTTAAACCATATTTTCTATTATAACTGAACGTGGAAACATGGAATCTATGCAAAACAGAAATTACACAAAACGCAATGATTGGGACATTGTTTCTTCTTTTATTGCTCACTATATTAAAACTGCTAAAATTGGTTATATTTGTATAAACTTAATCATTAAAATAATTATTTGACCAGAGATTAGATGGGAATACCACTGGGTACATTAGACTATTTTAGGCTCTTCATCTTATAAGAAGCTTTTGTATTTTAATCATGTGCAGAGAAAACTGCTACATTTATTAATTATATCAGGAGCTATAGGTAATTTACCTACATTATCTTACGACAACAACAATGAACTCCATCAAGTAGTCTTTGTTATCCCCACATTACAGGCTAAAAAACTGACACCCAGAGAGCAATGGTAACATGCTCGATTATGTAATTAATAAATGATTAAGTCTGACATTCAAATTATTGTGTACTTGTTTACAATGTCTGTCAAGCTGTTTCTCATGTTCAATTCCAAAATTTAAAGGTATTATGGTGTCTCTGAGAGAAATTATCCACATTGTTAAAAAGACATGACAAAAAAAAAGAAAAAAAGACATGACAAATTATTTTCTTTCCTGGTACTCTTTATATCTGATTTCAAAAACATAAACAATGCTTCCTGAAATTTTGGTTGGTGGCCAAAGTTTAAATTTATTCTACTAAGCAATACTAAATCTCAGATTAAAGCATCCTATAAGAATAAAAACACTTTACATGGAAGTAGTTCTTATTAAAATAAAAAATGACACTTAACCAATAGGATAGAGGCAACCATGTTTCCCTCAAGGTGAACTGATAATTCAGACACAATAATTCACTTTAATTGTCCCACCTGCTCCGTATTAAATGAGTTCTGAAAAGACTGTAATCTTCCCACAGGTGAAGTTAACAAATAGAAAAAACATAAGAATCTTTTACATTCAAAATTGGTTACACAGCATGCATTATTTAATCAGTATATGTACATATATGTGAGAAGCTGTGGCCATGGATATAAAGAGTAAAATGAAATTTGACTTTAATATTTATCGTGGTATTACATGGCTTTCTAGTGAAAGAAATATTTTCCAAAAGAACTTAACAAATAGTTTTATATGGAAATCAATAAAGAGCTTCATTTGAAAAATGTGACTACATGAAAGATATACATAAACTATTGCTTTCATTTTTTGAATAATAACAATGTTGTCTCATTAGTATTAATGAAGTATTTACTATAGGAAGAAGGTATCCCTACTATAAAGATTCAAATACTGCTTTAATATCAGTTTTGCTATATTAAGAGCAATATTGCTCCAATCTTTTCATGCTGTACTTTTTCTCCTGCCTAGGCGCAGTAGAACATACTCTTCAGAATAAATTTTGAAGGCTTAAAGATGAAGCATCAAGTAACTATAAATATGGAATATTCAAATAATTATCATTTCAAAGTTAAGTAATGGCACTAAGCTCACAGCTTAGTGAAGAGCGGGGTATCATTATGAATAATTTTCCCAAATAAACATCTTCTAAGTGTTTGACTCATTATGTTCTTCCTGGTCTTTTTCTACCTCACAACTTTTTTCTTCCCATTCTGTACCACAACTCATGTCTTCTTTATCTCCCATTTTAAAACTAAAGCATATTTTGATGTTGGAAATATTGTCAATTTAAGTTTACCCATCAGAATACTTGGAAGAATAGCGATCTCTATAGGAACATAAAGAAAGCAAACAATCCAATTACAAATTGGGCGAAAGACCTTAGCAGATACCTCACCAAAGAAGATATACAGATGTCATATAACCATAGAAAGATGTCATCAGATCATATCTCATCAGGAGAATGCAAATTAAAATAACATTGAGATATCACAATATACCTATTAGAATGGCAAAATTCCAGAACACTGACAAGACCAAATGCTGCTGAGGATATGGAGTAACAGGAACTCTCATTCATTTCTGGGGCAAAGTACAAAATGGTACAGTCACAGTGGAGGACAGTTTGTGGTTTCTGACAAAACTAAACATTCTCTTTCCATATGATCTAGCAATTGTGCATCCTGGTATTTACCCAGAAGAACTGAAAACTTACATCTGCATAAAAACCTACATATAGATAGTTATAGCAGCTTTACTCATAATTGCCAAAATCTGGAAGCAACCAAGATGTCTTTTAGTAGGTGAATAGAGTCCAGACAATGGAATATTATTCAGTGCTAAAAGAAATGAACTGTCAACCCATGAAAAGACACGGAGGAAGCTTAACTGCAAATTACTAAGCGAATGAAGCCAATCTGAAAAGACTAATTACTATATAAATCTAACTATTTGGCATTCTAGGGAAGGCAAAACTATGGAGACAGTAAAAAAAGTAATGGTTGTTAGGGTTTAAGGGAGTGGGAATGAACAGGCAGAGCAGAGAATTTTTAAGGCAGTGAAAAATACTCTGTATGATATCATGGTGGATACCTGTCTATTCATTTATCCAAATCTACAGAATATATAACACCAAGTATGAACCTTAATGTAAACTTTTTTTTCCCCAATTATTTTTATTTTATTTTTTCAGTGTTCCAAGATTCATAGTTCATGTACCTTTGGATGATTATGACATGTCAATGTATGTATCATTTTGTTTCCTTTTTAACTCTGTTTTTCCAGCAAAAAAGATCATCCACATAAGAATTAAAATGCAGTCATGTGTATGATTATACATGTGTTCTCTTGTCCACTAGACTGTACAACATGATAGAACCTCCTTTTATCCTTTTCTCTTGTGTGTTCAGAAACTGAAAAAATAGAATAATGATAAAGACATAAATTATTCAAATGACTGTATTTGATGGGTGACTTTTGCAAGAATTACCAAAACTTCAGAAGTTCTTTCTCTTCTTAAAAGGACAGGGTCTGTGTCTTGTTTATCCATCTTTCATGGGGGCTAGCACAGTGACATTGGGAGTTAAGTATCAAGAAATAATTCCTGAGAACATGGACAAGTAAAGAAAATCAAACTCAAATTAGATAAAAATGGACTGATCACTAGCCATTAACTCAAGTATTTCCAACTTCTATGTTAGTAAATGTTATAAAAATTAGAAGCAATTTGGGAAAAGTCAATCATTTTTATTACTTGCTTTTTATTTCTTCATGGGAAATTTCAGCAAGTAGTCTAACTTGAAGGTACAAGTTCACACTTTTGTAAAAAAGAAGGGATTTGACTCCTGAATGATCTTATTTCTTTCCAACTTTAAAACTTTATAATTCTTAAGTCCAATGATTATCCATGCTGTGTGTCCTGACTGTGTCCTAATCACCTGATTAAAAAACACTTTAGGTAATTATGATTTTACTTAACAAAATAGGGATAGGTTAAAGAAAAGAAATGTAGTCTACCTTTTTACCCTTGAGAAACAAATAGAAGCACTGAAATTAACATTTTAAAGGAAAAAAAAGGATATTCCAGTTAAATAGCTATCACAATTTAGGTCTCAGAGATAAAAGTGCCACAGGAAGCAGAAATTTGTAAATTATAGAAACTGTAACTTTCACCCTAGGTTTTTTGAAAAGAATATAATGAAAATGTTTCACTGTCATGACCTTTCATTACTAAAATCTGGGTGTATTTCCTCTTTAGTCTCAGTGAATGGGACATAAATCACTCTCCTTGGCATTTTGCATGGTCTGCCATGCAGGCAGCCAACTTTTACAGATGCCCTTCCTGGCTTCAAAAAACAGAAGCCTGCAGGTAGCAGAAAATGCCAGGTTTCTTCTCACGCCTGAGAAGGTTCTGTTTGCCATAGAAGAAACCTGTGTGCTGTGATAAATGCCACTGTGCCAAGTCAGCATGGTGGACAGTTTAACTCCATGACCTTCTGCAGGTAGACAGCCTCTCCCGTAGATTGTCTTTGACACAACCTATAACATAGAATGTCAACACCAGTCTAGCAAGTGGGATCTGTATGCATTTTGTTGTGAAACAACCTCTTCTCAGTGAGGAGCTCAGGTGCCTCACATTCTCCAAGATTATTTCTTATACTTTATTCTTTCTCTCATTAGTAATGTATGCATAAAAACTCATCTATGGGTCTTCACTGGCTAACCTTATTCTGTCACTTTACATCTCTAGTGGGTCAAGGCCTATAACCCAGTTTCCAGAATCAGTTTATGAAAAAAAAGATACCTAAGTATTGTCATCATATTTCCTATCTTCACAATGAAACTGCTCCTGATTCTATTATTCTGTTATTCAGTTAGAATAACTTAATCCTACATATCCCATTCAAGTATCAGCAACTGACATGCAGAAGGAAGAGGAATCACACTGGCAGAAGTTGATGGGTAAAAGCCTCTGGAATTAAGAATTTACCTTAGTTTTTCCTTATGAAATAAATCTACCTATCTTTGAAGCACTTCCTCCCCTCCCTTTTCTTTCTTTGGCCTGGATTCCTGCTCTTTGAAATGGTTTGGAATAACATTTCTTTTCTTTTAAAATAATAGGAGGTTCTATTTGTTTCAGAAAGTTTCAGCATGTGAGGTACTGAATTACAAAAGACTAATACCTTTTTATTATTCATTTAGACTATGAATTTATATATAAAACTTTAATCCGAAAAAAAAAAACTCTCTGGAAATTCATGTTGAAAATCAACTTAATTTGTGTGTATTTTCAGAAGCCAAGATAGAACCACATGTGCCACATTTTCTTGTCTTAATTTCCTCCCTTCTTGCCTTTTAGTAACTATAGCCCTAGTCTTCTTAACTTTCATCCACAAAATATGCCACTGTCTGTACAACAGAAAGGACGGAGGCTCTCTGTCTTATGCTGTATAACAGGGTTTGGCAAACTAGATTCTAAGGTGCAAATTCAACGTGTCACTAGTTTTTGTAAAGAAGGTGTTGTTGGAATAGAGTCAAGTTCATTCATTTACATATTGTTCTTGACTGCATTGATTCTATAGATTGTTTTCATCTGCTGAGTAAATGCAACAAAGACTGTATGACCTACAAAGCCTAAAATATTTACTGTCTGGTCCTGCATACAAAAAAATTTACAGTCTCTAAGCTAAGGTCCTGTTCTTTATCACAAAATAGCTGGGTACCCTTGGTCAGTCACCTAGTCTTTCCTTCCCTTTAAAAAATGAGAAGGTTGGACTAGCCAGCTTCTCCAAGTTAATAAGACTCATTCAAATTTGCACAACTCACAAGTCTTATAGTCCAGTCTAAATCCAGTTTTCGTGCTTTGCACTTATTTATCTTCTCCATACACTTATTTATATGTTACAATCTACTTCACATATTTAATTTAATTAGTTTAATTTAACTTAAGTTAAAATTATCATATAGGGATTTGGGATGCTTGGTAGAAATATAGTTAAGCTGAATAAAAAGGATAAATAAGAACTAGGTAAGAAATAAGAATGATGAGAAAAGAAACATGAGCAAAGGCTTTTGTTAGAAATAACATTTTTATCAATACTACAGTATCTTAGATTTTAAGAAGTCCTGTTATTTAATGAAACACTAAGAAAGATAAAATACTATAATTCAATTGTGATACACCCAATTGTGAAATGCATGTTCATTTCAGAATCTGAAAAAAACATATCTGAAAAAAAGCACTATTCATGAAATATAGCATTATGATAGATTTAAGGCCAATATGGTTATAGAATAAGGACTAAAAGGATCCCTAATAAGGGAAGAAATAAGGAGAAGCTCACTCTGCACAATTTGCAAGAGTTTGAAGATTGCAAAGGGGGATCTCTAAGAATATAGAGAAGAATTTAGCTTGAAGTAAGAAGGCATATAGTTTCCCCATCCTAATGGGGGGCTGGAAAAGAGAACAGTTTTAGATATTGGTAGGGGTGGGGGTGAGAACATGGATGAGAAAATAAATTGCTGCCTTATAGCACCTGTTTTCTCTGATGTATGGTATAATAATATAATGAAAAGTTTGAGGGAAGTGGTAAATATTTAAAATTCTTGTGGCAGAGAGTAGAAGATCAAGAGTTAAGATATTATATTAGGCTATCTGGGAGGTATTGGGGGTACCTACAAAAATTTGGTAACTTGGGAATTTCTTATAGTCTAGATCTGCTGCGCTTCAAGTAAGTACATGGTATATACAAACTGTAACACAACCAAAATGCAAGTAGTCTCAATGCTTTTTATGTCTATGTATGTTAAATGTGATACTTTTGTCTTAAGAGCAGGGAAATGATTTATCAAATTGTCCTAATTTCTAGAGATTAACCATGAAGACCTTGGAATGAGTAAAAATTTTATCTTGGTAGCACCAGTCCATCAAACACCACTAAAAATACCCAAATTAACTTTAAAAATACAATGAAAAAAAGAAGTGAGAAGGAAAGAGGGAAGGAAGGAAGGAAGGGAGGAAGGAAGGAAGAAAGGAGGTTAAGGAAGAAAGGCAGGCAGACAGGTAGACAGAAATCATTGGAAAAAATGGAGACTGAAGATACTATACTTATCTAAGATAAGAGATCAGTGTACTGTTCATCCCCCTCAGGAAGGAAGAAAAAAGTGAGTCATTTCTTTTCTTAAACTTAGTCAAACCACTTCAAGTTAGCTTTTGAAAGCATTACATGTAGTTTTGTGCTTATGATAAACTACCTCTCTGGAAAATAAATAAAGAAATAGGCCCTGGTTTGTTGTGTTTGGTGACATCAGTGATATAAATATACCTACCATGATCAATTTCAGGAGACCAACAGTTTAACAACTGGTTCACAAAATTCCTAAATATTTAACAAACTGCTCCAGAGCCAGTATGGGCTGACTCCAGTATACTGCTGCATGGCATGTCCATAGTATTTTGAAAAAATGAGGTACTGCAGTGTTTTGTGGTCTGTATAATACCTGAGAATGAGTGGGAAAACCCTTGGAGTTGCCTGAGATACTAGCCAGACAACCTAGAAGAACACAAAAAGAACAAGCTTGGTTTGCATCCAACTGAGTCCAGCTAATTTACTAACCTTATTCACTAAAGTAGTTACATTTATTTTATATAATCAAATTAAATCTATCTTAAACAACCCATCACAATTGCCAGAAGCTGTAATCTTGGTTGTTGTCATAGTTTTCCTTTTCTTGTTGGTTACACTACATAGAGGGCTTAACTGGGGTGGTTTTTGACATAAGTTGAATAAAGAATAGGAACCGAGACCATCATGAAAAGATCTGAGTTCTGGATAACAGAAGTGTATTATTGCAGAAAGTTCACATACATATGGGGCACTGCACAAACCTATCATTTTCCTCAATGCTGTAGTTTTGAAATCATGTTAGCTCACCATTATTGCCTAATGGCATCATTGGAAAAAAAATATACCCTGGAGTATAAGGTAGAGAAGGTAGCCTCTATAACTTGGCATTAAGGCTTGCTGATTCTATTGCTGTGTTTGTACTTTCTTGTTCCCTGAAAGGGCCCCCCACCAAAAAAAAAAAATTAGGATGGATGAAGAGAGTATTTTGCCATATTGAATCCTCATTATTTCTCTTGATTTTCACCTAACTATCAATGCTAGTGCCTAAAGACAGATTATTACATTTTTCAGAGAAATTGGAGAAATAAAAAAAAAATAGAATTTCATCCAAGGTATCAGAGTTGGCCCTTGTACAATACATAGATTGGGGTGCCAAACAACCATGCAGTCAAAAATCCTCATACAACTTTTGACTCCCCCAAAACTCAGCTAATAGTCTACTGTCCACAAGAAGCCTTACTGTAAACAGTAATATTAATACATATTTTGTATGTTATTAGTATAATATAGTGTATTCTTATAATAGAGAGAAAATTAGATGCCATTAAGAAAATCATAAAGAAAAATAAATACATTTATAATACCATATTTGTATATATTGAAAAAATCCACATATAAGTGAACACATGAGTTCAAATCTGTGTGATTCATGGGTCAACTATACTTTAGAGATAATGCAATGAAGACACCTATATCACTATGGCACAGAAGTCAAGAGTCTAGGTTTGGGACAGTGACCTGCCCCTCATGCTTCCGTGGATCTGCCCCTTCCAGTATGCTATTGGCTGAAGCCCATCCAAAGTGGTGCCACAAGTTGGGGCAGTGCAAGCGGCTCCGATAAGGGCCAGCATTGCTCCAAAGTGACTTCTGCCCTGGTGAGAGGGGACGATAATGACACACATCAGTTCAACTGTGGCCCCAACCGTGGGCTGGGAACCTGATGTTTGACTGCAGGCCCCACCCACCAATGAAAGCTTCTCAAGGGGCAACAAAGGGAAAGTGCTCTGCAGTTCAGTGCTACTACATATATGGCAAATGACTGGTCCAACTCAACTCAAGACCAAGGCAGCCCAGATTGGCCCACTAACAACACAGGGGCCAAAGCCTATCCACAACAAAGAGAGCCACTGCAGACTAGTGGACTGAAGGCAAAAGTGGCTCAGCCACAACTTAGAGTCCCTGAAACACACAGAGGAGACACCCCTGAAGCACCAGGTTCTGGTGAACAGGGGATATTGCACTGCAGGGCATTACAGGACCTCTTCTTCTAAAGGCCACTACTTTCAAAAGCAGGGGACATGGCTGACTTTCCTATCACACAGAAACAGACTCAAAGAGTTAGACAAAATGAGAAGACAGAGAAAAATGTCCCAAATGAAAGAATAGGACAAAATCACAATAAGAGAGACAAAGTAAGCAGAAGTAAGTAATAAACCTAACAGAGAATTTACAGTAATGGTCATAAATATACTCACTAGACTTGAGAAAAGAGTGGAAAACCTCAATAATACTCTTAACGAAGAGATAGAAAACATAAAAAAGAACCAATTAGAGATGAAGAACTCAATAACTGAAATTAAAAATATACTAGATTGGAATGAATAGTAGACTAGAGGATACAGAAGAATGAATCAGTGACCTAGAGGACAGAGTAATAGAAAGCAATCAAGGTGAATAGAAGACAGAAAAAATAAAAAAACAAAAATAGACTCAGAGAACTCAGTGACACCATCAAGCATAATAACATCCATATTACAGGGATCTCATAAGGAGAAGACAGAGGAAATGAAACCGAAAATGTATTTGAAGACATAATAAACTTCCTGAATCTGGGGAAGGAGACAGAAATACAGATCCAGGAAGCACAGAGACCTCTCAAAATATTAACCTAAGAAGGTCCACACCAAGATACATAGTAATTAAAATGCAAAATAGTGGTGATAAAGAGAGAATTTTAAAAGTAACACAAGAAAACAGTTACATATAAGGTAAACTCCATAAGGCTATTTTTCAGCAGAAACATTGCACTACAGATAGGAGTGACATAATATATTCAAAGCACAGAAGGAAAAGAAAAAACAAAAAACAAAAAACCAAAAACTTGCAAACAAGATTATCCAGCAAGGCTATCATCCAGAATAAGAGAGATAAAATAGTTTATCAGTGAACAAAAGTTTGAGAAATTCATGATGACTAACCCGGGAGTACAGTAGATGTTAAAAAGAACTCTTTGAGTTGAATGGAAAGACCATAAGCAGAAGTAAGAAAAGTAGGAAGCATAAAAGCAGTAAAATCGCGTATATCTATTAAAAATTAGTCAAGGGATTCACGAAACTAAAGGATGTAAAGTATGACACCATATACCTAAAATGTGGGGCAGAGTGAAGTAAAGAATATGTTCAAACTTAAGTAACCATCAACTTAATATAGACTGCTGTATGCATAATATGTTATATGCAAACCTAATGGTAACCACAAATTTAAAAAAAATGGTGATAGTTATGCAAAAAATAAAGATGAAGGAATCCAAATATATCACTAAAGAAAGCCAACAAACTGTGAGAGAAGAGAGCAACAGAGGAAAGGAACAGAGAACATCCACAAAAACAATCATAAAGCAAGTAACAAAATGGCAATAAATACATGCCTATCATAATTACTTTGAATGTAAATGGACTAAATGTTCCATTCAAAAGATATAAGGTGACAGAATGGATAAAAAAGCAAGACCCATCTTTATGCTGCCTACAAGAGACTCATTTCAGAGGTAAAGAGACCTGCAGATTGAAAGTGAAAGGATAGAAAAACATTTATCATGCAAATGAAGCAAAAATAAAAGCTGGGGTAGCAATACTTCCATTGGACAAAATCAACTTTAAAACAAAAACCTTAACAAGCGACAAAGAAGGACACTATATAATCATTAAGGAGACAATCCAACAAGAAGATATAACAACTGCAAATATTTATGCACCCAACATGGGAGCACCCAAATACATAAAGGAAGTAATTGATAACAATACGAAAATAGTGGGATCCTCTAACACCCCACTTACATCTATGGATAGACCATCCAAACAGAGAATCAAACAGGAAACAGGGCTCTGATTAGCACATTGAACCAGATGGTTTTAACAGATATATTCAGAACCTTTCATCCTAAAATAGCAGAATACACTGTTTTCAAGTATGCATGGAACATTCTCCAGGAACATTCTCCAGAATAGATCACAATTAGGCCACAAAATAAGTCTCAACAAATTCAAAAAGATCAAAGTAATTCCATGCATCTTTTTTTTTTTTACCAGAATGCTTTGAAACTAGGCATCAACCACAAGAAAAAATTCTGAAAAGAGGGGTGCCTGGGTGGCTCAGGCAGTTAAGCGTCTGCCTTGGCTTAGGTTATGATCCCACGGTCCTGGGATTGAGCCCCACATCCAGCTCCCTGCTCAGTGAGGAGTCTGCTTCCCCCTCTTCCTATCCCTCCCCCTGCTTCTTTTGTCTCCCTCTCTCTCTCTCTTTCTCACTACCTCTCTCTCTCTCAAATAAATAAATCTTGAAAAATTTTTTGTTTAAATCTGGAAAGAGCACAAATACACGGATGTTAAATAACACATTACTAAACAATGATTGGGCCAACCAAGAAATCAGAAGAAAAAAAAAAATACATGGAGACAAATGAAAATGAAAACCCAATGATCCAAAATCTTTGGGATGCAGCAAAAGCTGCTCCAAAAAGAAGTTTATAGCAATACAGTTATACTTGAAGAAGTAAGAAAAATTTCAAATAAACAACCAACCTAATCTAAAGGAGCTAGAAAAAGAAGAACAAACGAAACTCAAAACCAGTAAAAGGAAGGAAATAATAAAAATTAGATCAGAAACAAACAAGAAACAAACCAAAAAAAAAAAAAAAATTAGAACGGATCAATGAAACCAGGAGCTGGTTCTTTGAAAGAATCAACAAAATTGATAAACCTTTACCAGATTCATCAAGCAAACAAAGAAACAAATAAAACACACAGCAGACTCAAATAAACAAAATCTGAAATGAAAGAGGAGAAATAACAACTGACACTACAAAAATACAAGGGTTTATGAGAATATCATGAAAAATTATATGCCAACAAATTGGAAAAAACTAGAAGAAATGGATAAATTCCTAGAAACATATAACCTCCCAAAACTGAGTCAGGAAGAAATAGAACGGATGGATTATCAGCAATTAGATTGATCAGTATTCAAAAAATACCCAGCAAACAAAAATGCAGGAATAGATGACTTCACAGGTGAATTCTACCAAATATTTAAAGACTTCATATCTACTCTCAAATTATTCCAAAAAATATAAAAGTAAGGAAAACCTCCAAATTCATTCTATGAGACCAGCATTATCCTCATACTAAAACCCAACAAAGACACCAGAAAGACACTGCAGGCCAATATCTCTGTTGAACATAGATGCAAAATCCTCAACAAAATATTAGGAAATTAAACCTCAAAAATATATTTAAAAAATCATTCCCACAATCAAGAGAGATTTATTCCTGGACTGAAAAGGTGGTTCAGTATTGGCAAATCAATCAACATGATACATCACATCAACCAAAGAAAGGATAAAAACCTTGTGATCACTTCAACAGATTCAGAAAAAGCATTTGACAATGTACAACATACATTCATGGTAAAAACTTCTGCAAGTAGGTTTAGAGGAAACATATCTCGAAATAATAAAGCCCATATATGAAAAACCAAGCTAACATCACATTCAATGGGGAAAAACTGAGAGCTTTTTCCCTTAAGATCAGGAATAAGACAAGGATGTCCAGTCTTATCTGGCATCATCAATAAGATAAGAAAAATAAATGGTATCCAAATTAGTAAGAAAGTAAAACTTTTGCTATTTGCAGAAGACATGATACTTTTTATAGAAAACCCTAAAGATTCCACCAAAAAATTACCAGAATTGATAAAGAATTCAGTAAAGTTGCAGGACAGAGAAGTGTATACAGAAATACACTACATTTCTATACACTAATAAAAAAGTAGCAGAAAGAGAAATTAAGAAATCAATCCCTTCAAGTCCCTGTTCGGGCACCAAAAAAAAAAAAAAAAAAAAAACCAAAACAAAACAACAACAACAAAAAAACCCAAAAAACAAAACAGAACAAAAAAAAAAAATCAATCCCATCCACAATTAGATCAAAAATAATAAAACACATAGGAATAAACTTAATCAAGGAGGTAAAAGACCTGTACTCTGAAAACAACAAAACATGGATGAAAAAAATTGAAGATGACACAAATGAATGGAAAGATAGTCCATGCTCATGGATTGGAAGAAAAAATATTGTTAAAATGTTTATACTACCCAAAGCAATCTAACATTTAAAGCAATCCCTATCAAAGTACCAACAGAATCTTTCATAGAAATAGAACAAATAATCCTAACATTTGTATAGAACCACAAAGGATCCTAAATAGCAAAAACAATCTTGAGAAAGAAGAACAAAACTGGACGTATCACAATCCCAGATTTCAAGTTATACTACAAAGCCATAGTAATCAAAACAGTATGGTATGGGCACAAAAATAGACACATAGATCAACAGAACAGAATAGAGAGCCCAGAAATAAAACCATAATTACACAGTAAATTAACCTTCAACAAAGGAAGTATGAAGATACAATGAGAAAAAGACAGTCTCTTTAACAAATGGTATTGGGAAAACTGGACAGCTATATGCAAAAGAATGAAACTGGATCATTTTCTTACACCCATAAAATAATAAATTCAAAATGGAGTAAAGACCTAAATGTGAGACCTGAAACTATGAAAATCCTAGAAGAGAGAACGGGGAGTAGAAATTTCTCTGACATGGGCCATAGCTATATATTTTTTTAGATATGTCCCCTGAGGCAAGGGAAACAAAAGCAGAAATAAATTACTAGGATTATATCAAAGTAAAATGCTGTTGCACAGCAAAAGCAACAATCAACAAAACTAAAAGCCAACCTACATAATGGGAGAAAATATTTGCAAAAGACATATCTGATAAAGAATTAGTATCAAATATAAATATATAAAAAATATATATAAATCAACACCCCAAAACCAAATAATACAATTACAAAATGGGCAGAAGATATGAACACACATTTCTCCAAAGAAGACATTCAGACAGCCAACAACACATGAAAAGATGCTCAACACCACTCATCTTCAGGGAAATGCAAATGAAAACCACAATGAGGTATCACCTCACACCTGTCAGAAGAGCTAAAATCAAAAACTCAAGAAATAACAAGTGTTGGTGAGGATGTGGAGGAAAAAGGACCCTTTGCACTGTTGGTGGAAATGCAAACTGGCGCAACCAATGTGGAAAATAGCATGGAGTTTCCACAAAAAACTAAAAATAGAATTACCACATTTTCTAGTAATTGGAACTACTGAGTATTCACACAAAGAATATGAAAATGCTAATTAGAAAAGATACATGCACCCCTATATTTATTATAGCATTATTTCCAGTCACCATGTTTGGAAGCAACTCACGTGTTCATCAAAAGATGATTAGATAAAGAAGCAGTATATCTATATATATACATATACTGCCACACACACACACACACACACACACACACACACTGGAATATTATTCAGCCATAAAAAGAATTAAATCTTGCCATTTGCAACAACATGGATAGATCTAGATAGTAGAATGCTAAGTGAAATAAGTCAGAGAAAGACAAATTGCATATGATTTAACTCATATGGAATTTAAGAAACAAAACAAAGAAAAAAGAGACCAATCAAAAAAAGACATTTTTTAAAAAGATTTTTTTTTATTTATTTGACAGAGAGAGACAGCAAGAGAAGGAACATCAGCAGGGGGAGGGGCAAAGGAAGAGGGAGAAGCAGGCTCCCTGCTAAGCAAGGAGCCTGACAATGGGCTCATCCCTGGACTCTGGGGTCATGACCTGAGCCGAAAGCAGACACTTAAAACTGAGGCACCCAGGTGTCCCCACACCTTTCTTTTTTTTTAATAAAAATTTTATTTATCTATTTGTCAGGGTGAGAGAGAGAGAGAGACAAAAAGAATGAGCGGGGCAGGCCGGGGGAGAAGCAGGCTCCTGACCGAGCAAAGAGCCCAATGCGGGGCTGGATCCCAGGACTCTGAGATCATGACCTGAGCTGAAGGCAGATGGTTAACCAACTGAGCCACCCAGGCTTCCCCAAACTCTTAACTATAGAGAACAAACCGATGGTTACCAGAGGTAAAGTAGGCGATTTGGGGTTCCTATCTGGTTCAGAATAAACCCCTGAGTTGCTAGACTTGTTTATTTGGTGGTTCTCTATTACTCTCAATTAGTAGTTAAATCCAAGTGAACTAGGCAGTTTCCTCTCTGAAAGTTGGAATTCCAAGACCATTGATTAGCTTCTCCTCAGTGTTGCTACATCTATAATACATGAAACAAGAAGTGGCTGCCCAACTTCCGTACACCCATGTAAGCCAAGAAGTAGAGAAACTTAATCTAAAGAGAAAGAAAATTTATGAAACTTAATATGGAGAAAACAGAAACATAATATGGAGAAATAATATTCCAGATTCCATTCTCTATGAAGCTGGCTTTCAATTCTGCTCTTACACCTCTTGAATGATATATAAATACTACATCTGATTAAAAGGACATATACCTGAAATATTTTGTGTTTAATATTCCAAAGTCTTATTACTTCATGATAAAGAAGGTAAGATCCCTACATGAGTATGAAAACATCCCAGGTTTATCTTAAATGAATACTTATTTTGTAATTCATGAACCCATTTGATTTGATACTTAAATTTCAAGGACATAGACCAATGTATACTCAGAAATGGTCATAAAGACCTTTCTTGCCCAATAAATTATTACTATTTACATCACAATTACAAAAAATAATTATTATAGTAACTAACAGTATAGTTTTAACTCTTCCAGCATGCTGCCCTGAACTTAAAGCAATTATCAAGTATGTTTTAAAGAATATAAAACACATAAAATTTAATAAATTTGCCAATATACTGCAAGGCATTAGTCTTAAACTCCTCTTCTTGCTTAAGTGTAAATCTTAGGAGACTTTTCAAGTAAGCATCAAGGGAAAAATTGAGCTTCTCATTAAAAGAATAACGAGGTCATTTTAGTAAATTTAAGAAGCAGAGGAGGGAAAAGATGACCTTATTGGGAAAACAAAGGAGGTGAAATTATTTCCTTCCATGAGACTCTTTCTTCTCTCCCATTTATGAGAGGCTATGACTTCAAAGGCCAAGTATAATCAGAGTGGATATATGGAAAAAGCAGGCTGATGAGTAGTGTAGTCTGTACTGAAGTTTAGGTATTCTACTACAGGGGTAAAATGAATTTTTAAAAGAAGGCATATGAGGATTTTAGAGCACATGACTTACCCAGTACTCTTGCAACAAATATTTATGGAGATTATATGCCACAGTGTATAGGTGAAAAATATGTTAGAAATGATAAATGCCATGAATAAATAGAAAATGTAAAGTTTTGTTTTCTTTTAGGGGAGATGGGACCGATACTGGGTTACAGAGAGTTCTTAGGAAATGTCCTCTTAGCTGACAATATGCAAGCTAAGACATACGAGAAGTAAAAGATTCTTACATAAAAGCCAAAATTGAATAATAATAGATAGGGGAGTAAATTGTGAGGAAGAATAGAAATGATACACCTAGAAAGGACCTGCTATAATAAAATGATTTTGGGGGTGAAAGGAAATTTACTATTTTAACATCTCTGAGAAATTCTAGTAATGATGCAGATTGTACTGTAATGCTTAATTACATTTGAATCATGTTTCTCTGGAATGTGAAATCCTGTCTGAACTGACCATAAGTTGGCCCAGCTTTATTTGGGCTACATACTGATTGTTTCAAAACAAATTTTGGCAGATATATCACAGACTCCTACATACCTGCCTTTACCCATATTCGCCCATCTTTTACTGTATTGATTTTTTTATTTGCCTGTTTGTTGATGTATAGGTTTATACTTATCAATTAAAGTTCATCTTGAGAGATGGTAAGTACGTGACTTCAGCTGATCAAATGCCTTTGAGTCTGGTTCCATCATCCAAATTAGCAACTAAAGTTCATATTTTTCATATCCTGTGAAAATTCAATGAAATGAAATCTATCTTTCTTCCTAAAAGAATTAATGAAAATTTTAATAGATCAAGTTATATACATAGCCAGGAGATATGTTTTCCTCAAAACTCACTTTCAGAGTTAAATGAAACTAATTATCAGATCACTAGTAAACTACTTCAAATTATTATGAATGCCATTCAACTCATTTTTCCATCTTACTCACAAGAGGATTATGGGAAGCCTTTTCCAGATGAGTTATTGAGTTTTGAATATGCTTTTGACTAGGGAAGGAAGTCTGAAAAAACTATTCATACTGAATCCATGATGGCTCCCAATGAACAGCGATTCTTTTTGCTTTAAGTGTTCCAAAAAGACTATATCTCCAAATACTCTCTAGAATTGGGGCCAAGTTAATGGTCTATATTTTAGTCAATCAAAAGTGTATCACCTCTTTCCTCTCCTGAATTTATCTCCTTCATTTTTCCAAGACTTAGTAAATCTGGCTGATTTGATAGTCTCCTCTATAAGACTGCATCATAAAAACAAGATGGGATTTATTCAATATTTATTTGCAGCAGTTAAAAGTTAACTTAAAAATGTGCTTGTCTTAGGCATCCTTTCCCATATTACCCTTACTAGTTTTGCCTGTTTCCATCTGAAAATCACCTTGACAGAAGACAGAAGAAGATACTAAGTGGGTATGACTAAAAAAGTAAAAGATTTAATATTAACAAATATAAATGGAATAGGTCATTATTGATCTGAGAGTATAAACTGAGGTCATACAGATTAAAAAATTATTCTAAAGGGACTACTTGTACTTTAAACTATATTATTCTGTACTATCCTATAACATACTATGGTAAGCAAAGTTAGAGTAATCTATCAAGCTATGACTAATAATAAGTCTCAGTGCCTGGAGAGGTACCTAACAAAATGTCTGATCACAGAGATTCCCTATCTTGTTGGTAAAACAGGATTTCTGAAATTATTATCTTCTTTATGTTCTATGGGATAACAATTATTTAAAGAGCTAACATATATATTGCGCTGAAAAAGACTTTATGACTGATATATAAGATATTTGTGAACATAATTAATGCAGAACAAATATAATCCTAAACAGTCTGGTTAATGACCTTCTTACAGTATTCAAGACCTGATGCATCTAAAAATACTACTTTAAAAATAAAAATCTGTATTTTGAATGTTCTTCGACTGAGCACAAGCATTTTAAAATATTTATCTCTACATTGGAAAATCACTTGTATATAAAATAGAACATGTATTTCCCCCCGAGCTGTCCTTGCCCTGGGCTTCTCACATAATTGCTGTACTCTTCCTAACCATGCATCCCTGCCCTTGTAGTTCAACAGATAACACAGGCTGCTGGAAAAAGTTGAGTGGTGATGAAAAAAAAAGGCCCTATAGCGCTACTTGAAACTCCACAGTCATGTGAAGATCAAAGTTCCAAACCATCTTAGTATATCTTTGATCTTTAAATAGGCACATTTAGATTGTGCCCTCATGGGGCTAGAAGATTGACTGTTTTGACTAAATTGGTGATGTTTTGCACCATTTTTTTTTTAAACGTAGTTGAATCTCTGCTGGACAGACAGGGTTGGCTAAAATCACTGTTTTTGTTTTTGTTTTTAACGCTCCTTAAACACTGCCAGAAAACATTAATCTAGTTTCATATTTTGCAACTGTTTTTTAATTGTTTTTGATATTTTTTTCTTAAGGCACATCTTATTTACAATCACTGTAAAGATTTCATTTCAATAAACTATATTTTATTTAACTGACAATTTTTACTTTTCTTAATAAAAGGAAATAAATATATAGCTCCTGTTAAAAACTTCACCTTGTGATAAACATAAGTTAAATGATTAAAAAGACTTCTGCTTACCAAAATACTTTATGTTTAGACTTCTGCTGGTAAATGAAAAGGGGAATACCAGTCAAGATGCTTTTTCCAAAAAGTTTCTGAATGGGAACACTGTTAGCTTCTTCCTTGCCCCATCATAAAAAGATCAAAGGATTTTTGGAGCTAAGAATAATGCAACTCACATTTAAGGTAACTACTGGTCATAGGTAGCTTGAAATCCATTTCTAGAGTCTGGAAAATACTCTATTGGGCATGTACCCAAGAACAGTGATCTGCTTTCATCATATTGGCAGAAAATCACAGTGAAGAGATTAAAGTGTGACTATTATAAAAATAGTTCTGCTTTTAACAGCATATTTTATATATTTTATGTACTCATTAACAAATACATAAAGTTTGAATAAGATGGTAATTTAATCCTCAAAGGAGATAAACACATAAACCCACATCTTTTTACAAAGTTTCTTATATCCATCAGAAACTTCATATTACTTTCCTAAATGGAATTTAATCATTTATCTGAGGTCACTTAAAAACTAAACTTTTTATCATATTAAACATTTGTTGTACATAATTTAGAAATCACTGATGCATAAAAAGAAGTAAACATCTCCCATAATTTCCTAACTTCAACAATCCATAGATAAATAACACTGTGATATAGTTTTTAGAGATCTTTTTCCCATTATTTAAACATAAAATGCATATTATTTTTTAAGAAAATCATGCTTTAAACTTAAAATTTTATATAATAAAAACTATATCAATATTGTTCCATGTCATCAGATAGTATTTTACAACATGATTTTAATTGCAGGATTTTAATATACTTTATAAAGCAGTTATAACAATTTAACTTTATTTCAATTGTTGAATACAACTTCTTGTCTGTGAATTAAATTCACAAGATGATGTTATAAGGAAATGATAAAAAGTGAAGCTGTTAGAGTTTAATAAATATTATTGTTTCCTAACTTTTTCCTAAACATATTATAGTGGCTGATTTAACAAATATTAAAAAAGGACAATCTTACAAGCACTAAGGACATTTACTTTTCATTATGAGTATATAATCCTCTTTTGATATTATGTGGTAAAGAGCTTAGAGATAAAAAAAAATTCTGTAAATGGAAAATAGCATGGTTACTTCAAAAAATACAGAAAGAAAAGGAAATAAATTCAGCCTATTTTTATTTACTGCATCCATAGGAACTGAATCTGATATCATCCTTAAAGTATATTACCCGCTTAAAATAGCTAATCATAACACCATCTGATGTCCTGAGAAGCTCAAACTCTTCAGTTCAAAGTTGTAACAACTTTCGTCCAGGAATCTCAAAGTTTCGTGAAGATACAGTCTTGACTTTTCCTATGGGATCATACCTTCCTTCTGCACAGTTTTGGAGAGCTGTCACCAATTCTTATATCATCCATACTTTTTCCAGTTTTAGAAATCACAGGCTCACTAGATTTACCTCTTCTAGTTATTCCTGCATTGTCTTCTTCAGCAGTTCCTTTGGAATTCAGCTACATGGGTAGATTCCAACTCATTTATCTCCTTTCTTTCTTTCACTCTCGGTCTCCCTTTCTCTCTGTTTTTCCCTCTCTTTGTTCTTCCATGTCTCTCTTGTGTGTTTGGGTCATAAGTGAAAATATCTTCCTTAGTGTTTCTTCCCATCCATCTCTTAAGTTCAACTTATTTTAGATCCATGTGACATTCAAAATAGATATTCTTATCAAAGCTCATCTTTACTGGTATCTAAGGCCACACTTTTACTTTTTTTTTTTTTTTAAACACAAAACAGAATGAATGCCTCTACTAGCTTCCTTTTTCCACAACTAAGCTTTCTATTCACATTATAACTTTCGCTACAAACTCTAGCATGTTATGAATTCTTTACACATTCTTACATTTTATATGTGGCCTGCATATATGTGAATTTGACCTCTGTTCTTAATTTTAAGTGGCTGGATTTCAGAGATTAAATTTCTTTTACTTTTTGCATATATCAACTAAAGGACAAGCTGGTGGAGCCACTCTGGAAAACAGTATGGAGGTTCCTCAAAAAGTTGAAAATAGAGCAATCCTACGACCCAGCAATTGCACTACTGGGTATTTACCCTAAAGATACAAATATAGTGAACTGAAGGGGCACATGCACCCCAATGTTTATAGCAGCAATGTCCACAATAGCCTAACTATTGGCTAAGAAATAGGAAATTGGCTAGGAAATAGCCTAGATGTCCATTAACGGATGAATGGATAAAGAAGATGTGGTATCTATCTATCTATCTACACACACACAATGGAATACTATGCAGCCATCAGAAAAACTGAAATCTTGCCATTTGCAATGACATAGATGAAACTAGAGGGTATTATGCTAAGTGAAATAAGTCAATCAGAGAAAGACCTTAATCATATGATCTCACTGATATGAGGAATTTGAGAAACAAGATAGAGGATCATAGGGGAAGGGAGGGAAAAATCAAATAAGATGAAACCAGAGAGGGAGATAAACTATGAGAGACTCTTAATCTCAGGAAACAAACTGAGGGCTGCTGGAGGGGAAGGGGGTGAAAGGGATGGGGTGTCTGGGTGTTGGACATTGGAAAGGGTATGTGCTATGGTGAGAAAATAAATAATAAAAAAAGGAAAAAATACAGTAAAATTTTTATTTTCTTGTCACTACTAGTTTACTCTCTATATCTACAATTATGAAAACTGGAAATCAAGCATCATTCTGAATTCTTGTAGTATAAGGAATCTCACAGGAAAATACATTATCATCTAGGTGAACAAATATCAAAGAAGATTTTACGTTTTCCACAAGGCTGGAAACAAAAGGCTATAAATTTTTCAATGGCTATCTTTTGATCACATTTCTTTATTCCTTCCAGGGACCCCCACAGGCTTCTGCAAGGGCAGGCAGCCAGGGAGGCTTTCTGTTCTCTGGGTTAGATGTAAGGTAAGATCACTGCAAGACACAGAAAAGAAGAAGCAGATTTATAAGATAGAAAAGGGAGTCAGTTCCTGCTCCTTCATGTCAGATCCAGGCCTTGGCTATCTGACCAAGGTGTACCTTACCTAGATTATTCATCATATAACGCAGAAGCTGGTATCAGGGTTAGGCAAGAATGTGGGCTCTGGAGTCAAATTGGACCAGATGACTTACTGACATTTAGTAACTTCATAGACTTAACTACATCACTGAACCTCTCTGTGCTTCAGTTTGTGCTCTGTAGAACTGGAATAATAACAGTACCCATGTCGCAGCATTGCTTTGAGAAATAAAAAGGTATGAAATATGCCTACTATAGAAAGTGCTCGGTGAATGTCAGTATCATTTGCCAATTTCAAGCAGAGATCCTTTCTCTTAGGCATCTGAATATGTTAACACCAAATACTGGAATAGAGGTGATTTTTATTGACCTTGTTTCAGTTGACTCTTAGTGATCTAAATGTCATCATTTTGCTTTGTTTTTCAGTTGTAAAAGTGAAACTCTAAACTTTTATAAGACTTTAAATAATAATATTATTCAACAGTATTTTGCTAACTGCTCATCCTGCTCAGTTTTTCCAAATGTCAGCTAGTCTTAAGTTTTTTTCCCTCCAGTAAATCCTAATCGTACTGTCAATACGGTGGTACAAGACCAAATAAGTTGAATTTTTACCTTTTCCTATTGTGGTAGGACCCATATTTAGAGTTATGCTTACCATCTCTCACTGTGTATCATAATTACCTAGAGAGGTTGTAAAAATACCTCTGCCCTGACCTAATCAGAATTTTTAGGGGTAGAATCTGGGAACCGTGACTTGTTTTTATCTCCAAAGGTAATCCAAATGTACAGCTAGAGTTGAGAACTTGTGATAAGGGAGCACGGAAAAGACTGCTTCTCCTTTCAAAGGGGAGTCAAAAAATTCCAGCAACTGTTAATTACGCAAAAGCTTTGAATTTACCAAGACAGATACTGGGATATCGAAGAATCAGAACACTAAGGATGACTTTAAAATAATCCAAAAGAAAAACTCTTTAGGTTATTAGAAATTTTAAAAGATTAATACGATACTATATATTTACTTCATCCACAATGCAACTAAAGTAGAAATAGTAAAACAATCTTTCAGTTTAATAAAAAAAAAATCTGCTACAGAGCAACTTTCAGCTTATTTCTCTTTCATGTTCTGTGTGGCATTGGCGCAGGCTCCAACCATATATGTTGCAATTGCATTGTGATTGGTGTATGCTTCGTGCACAACTGCACATCATAAACAATGGAAAAAGGACAAATTGACTTTATAGATAACATAATTACCTACTTTAGGATCAATTAAAACAGTAAAGATGTTAAATTTACCTGATGTTCCCATTAATTTGGTACATGGTCCCAAACAACTAAATGCCACTGTACAAAAACATTCAATTTACCATATGTTGCAATTCTAATGTAATTGCCATTGATCACTAAGTCACATTCTCTTTGTTGGATGATTAACAAGTGAAGTAGCACTCTATTACTATCCAATAGCCACCAGTGATACATATGGTATAATGTGAGAGGCAATGTTTATATATTACCAAATAAAAACATACAACAAACTATTTACTCTGTTGATAGTGAACTGCAAAGTGCATTTCAAAATTGACCCATTTATCTACTAATTTTTTTCTCTTTACCAAGAATTCTTTATTCCTCTTATTCCCATTTCTTTTATTCGGTGGAAAACTGGATGATATTTCCTTGAATTTTAAGAACCCATTCTCAGCACAAGTTTGTAAGATATCAGCCATCTTCTTAGAAAAACATTTCATATCACAGAATGATGCAACTCATCTCAAACTAAATGGGACTCTATTGCATCAAATGTACACAGAGTGCTAATATTAAGCTAAGTCACTTAATGGACCTGCCGCAGTATTTGCATTATATGAGTCCCTCCAGCCCCATGCTTCTATAAAGGAGTTAATTGATAATCAGTTAGTACATTTTATAAAGCTTAGAACTGAAACTTAGGAAGTGCTAATAATGAATGTACCCTCTCCCAGAAGATCTTCATCCCAGATTGATGCCATCCATATGAAGATAGTTGAGGAAGACTATCCATAAGCACTAGTGAAGAAAGGGGAATTGGCAAGAGAGTGTGCAACTGATCAGTGACACATTTTGAACAAAAGTTTAGGGGCTCCTACTGAGAGTTCTCAGTTCTCCACTGAGAATTCCGCAACTCTCTGTTATTAGCAGGTGAGGGAGCCCAGGGAGGCCTGCATGAGGCCAGCTGGCTTCACTGAATCACCTCTAAAGGTAACATCAACTAGCAAAAAAGAATGCCTGACTTAACCTCTGTTCTACAGCATTAAAAAGAGACAGTGTTGGATTTTAAAAGGTAAACAAAAGAAGAGAAATCTAGCAAGCTGTTCACCTAGCATCCAACAAGATGGTAGAACCTTTGTGGGGTCACTGATCCCAGAGCCTGTCCCTGGCTTCAGAGGTGATGAAATTCAGTTCAGTCAGTTCACCCAAGGATGACTTAGTGTCTCAATTCCTTGATTATGTGTGAGTCCTCAATTTCAAATTCCTGTACCATGATAACCCTGGTCTAGATCTGCATAATCTTTGATCTAAGTTACTGCAAAATTTTGATCGTTGTGACAAGTCCCCTTGTTTTATGCATGTTTCCCTCCCATCTATTTTATACCCTATAACCAGAATGACCAATCTGAATTTCAAATCCAGTTATGGCATTTGACTGGTTAAAGATTTATAGTCCTCAATTTAGCTGTAGGTAAAGGCCAAAAATATGATTAAGCTTTAGAGAGCCTCTTGTCCAGTTTGTCTTACCACCTCCCTACTTACTATGTTTGATTTATACACAAAACCTTTTTCTGTCCTCCAGGCACACCGTGTCCTCCCATATGTGGTTCCTCACAAGTGTTCCCTTGTCCTTGTCCTATCATTTTCTTATCTGTAGTAACTCCTACTAATCTTTCTTATCTTCCCACTTATTACTTCTTCAGGGAAACTACTTTTCCTTGATCTTCTATATAGTTCTCCTTGTTCCTTCTATGTGGTTCTATAGTTCCTTGTGTTCCTTATTGTAAAACATTTTCCCACTCTCTTACAGTGATATGTTTGCATATTTATCTTTATCAATAACTGTAAGCTCTTAGATTAAAAAAAAAACTGTAAGCTCTTGGAGGGTTTGTGTGTTTCAGTAGCATATCCCTAGGACCTAGAACAGCATATAGTACATAGTGGACATTCAAAAGGTGTTTGCTGAAAGCACAGAAAAATGAATGTCCAAAATGTATTTGACAAGTCAAAATGTATCAATGACTCTGAAGTTCTATTTATTTTTTGAAAACTTAATACACTTTATAAAACTGAAACTTGTTATGTTCTTTAAAATATTTACATCTATTTATAGGCCAGATATTTCTGTGGCCAACAAAATAAAATATTTTTATTCTAGTGAATTGTTAAATATAAAATATATTTTACCAAAAGAGGTAACGTATTAAATATATGCTCTTATATTCTGCATTTTGTCCCTAACATTTAGTACTAATTTTTATTTTAACCAAATATTATTGAAAAATAACATAATGGGTACATACTATATTAACATATGGAAATACCAAATATTATTTTACTTTTTGTTAATTTTTGTGTTATTTAAATTTAGGTTATTTATAATTTTGAACTATTATATGTCTATATATTCATTTCTTGCTTTACTAAATAGTACTTTCAAGATAATTTAAAAAAAAAGATAATTTAAGCTTTTCTAGAAGACTGGCATCATCTTTAATTTCAATTACTATATAATATTGTGATACAAAATATGCTTTTAGTAAAATTACGCTTTAGTAAATGCTTATTTAGTCTTCTAAAATTATTCTTATACTTTTTGGCCAAGAATTTATTGGAGTGCCTATTGTGATCTTTTAAATAGTTTCTTTGATTCTACAAATAGTACATGTCATCACTTTACATTTCCCTGTGTGCTTGCCTATAATTTCTTTTTTTTAAATTATTTATGTATTTGAGAGAGAGAGAGAGAGAGAGTGCGCATGAGTGGGGGAGGAGCAGAGGGAGAGGGACAAACAGACCATGCTAATTGCAGAGCCGCACCTAGGGCTTGATCTCATGACCCTGAGATCATGACCTGAGCCAAAATTAAGAGTCAGACTTTTAACCCACTGAGCCACCCAAGGGCCCAGTGCCTATAATTTCTAATTCATTGTTTCAAAACAGTTGAAGGTTTAGAAGCCAGACCACCAGGCTTGATAGAACTACAGATAAACATCAGTAAGTGATCTGATCAGAATACTGGTCTGATACTTAAAGTTTTACACATCACTTTGTACGGCTATATACAGATATAGACATATATTCTACAAACACACATTTTCAGGAGCATTTGCATTACATTTATACATTTCTAAGCACTAAATCTCAGCGGACTGGAAAAGTTTACAACCGTCATTTAAATTTACATTTATTACAATGCATATTTTGGAACCATATGCTACTATAAATAGCTACCTAGTATTTCAAAAGGATTCAATAATTTCCCAATGGTAAAGTTCTTGTTTCTGAAAGGGTGTGGATTATTTCGCAACTACTGTTCTCTAGTTCTAGAAACACATGTTTGACATTACTTTATAGAATCTAAAAGTTAGTCAAAATCAAATTATATTAGATCATCTGAGTTGTATTTAAGTCATTTATGAAATCAATATGTCAGTATAGAACCTCGTGGCTCTTAAAAAATCAAGTATGAAATTTGTATCTTATTTTTAACATATTAAAGCCCCTAGGCTTTAGTAATGACTAAAGAAAGAAATTGCAGATGAATTATGCTTGCGAAAACATTCCTATGCAGTTACGGTTCACGGTAGCACAACCACCTTATATCTGTCCAAGTAAACTGCTGTGACACATAGCAAATACTTGAATGAAAAGGTAAACTCTGTATCTTTAATAATTGCCAAGAAAAGGTTCCATCCTACTAAAACATTGGACTTTGTTTTCCATAAAGATCTGAAATGAGAAACATCATCACATTGTCTTTAACTTCTATTATCACAAAAATGCTTGCATTTAATTTTAGTTCAGGACACCTCAGATGAATATACTACTAGCAGATGCTTTGTGTGCCTTTGCTGCCCCCTTAAGACAAATAAACAAATAAGAAGCTAGTAAAAACCTACAGTATCCTGAATTAATTTCTTAAGAAATCTGTTCCTCTCTCTCTCTCTCTTTCTCTCTCTCTCTCTCTCTCACACACACACACACATAGAACTACCTGAATGGGGAAACTGATTAAAGATTATTGGACAATTAAATCAGCATTTTGTTTGACTCTATAATCAATGAAAACATTAGTTTGTTTAAGAGTCTAAAAAAACCATGTACATTTTAAGTTCTATAAAATCTGAGTTGAGTACCTATTTTTGTTAGCACATTTTTATGATTTTTCTTGAAGTCGGTCACTGAGGAAAATAGAATTTTTCATTTTTATGCCTTAATTATAAGAATTAAACTCAAGTCTTTAATATAATTTATAAGCTTTAACAATCTAAATAAAAATATATGGCTCATAAGTGCTTTCATAATTATTATTTGAGGAAAAGAAACATATTTAAGATGAGGCATAAAATATTAAATTCTAAATTAATACAATTATGTTAACTGCTTATAAATTTTGAAAGGGGACAATTCATAATGTGATATTTGCTATTGGCTGTATTTTTAATACAATAGATGTTAGAATAATTCTGGGTACAATTTATCCTTTAAACTAGATTTTCTCTGTGGAGTACATTAATTTTTAATGAGAACAATATTTAGTTTTATTCAAAAGAAATTGACAAATTTATTCAATAAATAAACATTGAGCAAAGTATTATAGTCAAGATTGAGTTACTGTAAGGCATCCTTGCATTTATCAGAAACACAAAGCAATTCTGGAGAAGCAATCTGAAAATTGCAAATATTAATAAAAGATACTGAAATTTTTCAAATGCTGCAATATATTATTATCATGGTGATTAAAATTTTTAAAAAATGAGTCTCATTTTTCTTTCAGCTTCAAGAATTTAACCCAATATTGAACTCAATGGGACTATTCAATGGCCATCAATATTCTTTCGTTTTTAACGTTTATTTTTGATAGTGTATATAGAGGAAATATTAATAAATTTAAAAAGTATTTGATGGAGATAGGTAGCACATTATGTTGAGGACTAAATAAGATGTTTTATAAATGTATGATTTGTTTTTTTATTACAACTACAAGATTTAAGCATAAAGGCTACTGCGACTCATGTCTGAGAAAATATCAGAATTATCTAAACAACTTTGTAACAAATAAAGGAATATATTATTCATATCCTTTGCCTAAGCAGAAATGTCCTTAAAATAATTTGTTTTACAATGCCATACTGAAAACAAATGGAATGACTTATAAAGAAAAAGGTGGGTATGTGTGTCCACATGTGTGCATGTGTGTGTGTGTGTGTGTGTGTGTGTGTGTGTCTAAAAGAGTCAATACACTGAGTGGGGTTGGAAAAAGAATGGTGTGGAAGTCCTCAGAAAGGAACATGTCAACTTGAAAAAGACCCTTTCATTCAACAGAGGGAATGGAAGTAAAAGGTGCTAGAAGACCAGGACAAGCCTGATTCATACTGGTCATAGGGGTTGAGAGCAGAAATAAAACCAACTTGAATTATATTTGCCCTAGGTTTTTTGACTTTTAGGTTCAATTCCTATAGTGAAACTACTACCTCCTTACTGCTGTCATTGCCTCTCTCTTATCATGTCCAGATGATTAAAAATGCTGTCAGAGCTGGGCCTGCCCAATAACCACAGGCAGGCATTGACTGCAAGCAAAAAGCTTTATCAATTCCCCTTTGCATCTGCATCGACTACCAGAGAGCAATCAGAAGTATCAGTGAGAAGCCTCACCTCACTGTGAATGAGCTGACCAGTTCAAGCACAATGATTCCCAAGATGCCTCGCCATCAGGGCATCCTGGGTTTTTCAATTCTGCTACTAAGCAAATACTCCTTAAAATGATCTGTTAGTTCCTTCAGTGGATATTCTGTCTCCTACGAACACAACTTTAATAATTTAATTGTGAAAAAATGTGTTATCACATAAAAAAAGTACTTTTTGACCTACAGTTATTGTTATGACTATTATAATGTTTATTCAGGACTGTAGAATGTAAAGAGCATTTTAAAATTTATTTTCTTATTTATCATTACACTAATCCTATGTAGCATAAAACAAAGTTCTTATCATTCTTCTAGAGTTATGAAGAAGAATAGTATAGAAATTCTTAAAATGGAAATGTAAAACATAATCTAAATATTCAAGCTGATAGCCTCTAGAGAGGAAACTGCCTCCTTCAGTCTTAACCATTGTATTTGTCAGATTAAGATAACCTATGCTGTGGTAACAAAGAATCCCCCCAATTTTAATGGGCTTCAGTAATACATGATTTTGTTTTCTCCTATATGTTACATATTTATCATCAACCAGCTGTATGTTTTTTACTTTGAGGCCAAGAGCTGTGGCATCATCTTATCTGCATTATTAAAAGAAACAAAAATGATGGAAGAAATTAATGACTCCTAAATACACTGCTTAGAATGACAAATATCTCTTCTTCTATTTATATTACACAGGATTAAGCAAGTCACAGAGACAAAAGTGGTAACACTGGAATGGGCTAAGCATTAACCTCACAGAGAGAGAACTACAAAGTCACATGGTCAACAAAGCCAGACCGAACATTGGTAGGAGGAGTAAAAGTAATGCTTCCACTGGGAAAACAGAAATATTTGATGAGAATAATATAACTTTCCTCAACTAGCAAAGCACCAAAGTACCTGGGAGGTAATTCGAACAAGGACATGTCAGGACAGCATCCTAAATGTGAAAGTAGGCTCAGATTTAAACAAAAAAGAAATTGGGCAAGAGATCTCTTAAGTTCACATTAAAACTACAGACCTAAAACAGAAATGTTTAATCTAGATAGTGAATATGTATCTAGGGAGCAAGCTTGATACACTAAGTTCCAAAATTCTATTTTGGAAGTCCCACCATTTTTTTATATGATGTGTGCCTAATGCCTATTTTTTTCCTTATTGTCTTAATAAAGTCCTTCTGAAGTTTCAGCTGTCTCCTACTAAACAAAGCAGTTTTGTGTACTACTGGGACAGACAGTTAAAGGATGAGTTGTATGTGCAGGCAGTCTGCTTGTTAATGGCAGGGAAAGTGAGTGAAAGACCTCAAGGGAAGATAAAATTCAGAGTGACAGAGGTAGTGTCACTTGTTCCTGCTACTTTATTTCTGGAAGTACTCCTTCCTGTCTTAAACATCTGCAAATGAAAGTTTTATTTTATTCATAGAGGCAGCATGCCCTTGTGTAATCCTAGGGATTAAAATTAACCTGACAAAGCATGGGAGGATATGATATCATTTCAATCACAGCAAAATACGATACTTGCATTTTTAGAATTATGTTTACAAAAAGTTAAGAGAAATACATCTAGATATTGGCTTTATAATAATTATTAGAAATCATAGGATTCTCATAACATCCTCAGCATCTCCTTTCTTTGTATGTAAAACAGTGACTGACAAAACACAGGACAGGATAAGTAAAGCGGCTAAAATTGAAAAAGAGATTCAAATAGAAAAGCCCATTTTTGTTATCATGCCTTTTTTCCAATTAGGAGTAAACTCGAGTTTCCATCACTTCCAGGCTCAAGGTTTCTAGAAAATCTGACAACTGTTTTTATCAGGGCGAAATATTTTCAAGTGTTAGTGCTAACAGAGCTCCCTCAGCACAGGTCTGTTCTACTCTCCGTATCTTTCAGGTTTTAATCCTCTTTTGATACAGAAGCTGAACAGAATGGAACTCATGAAGATGAAACCTGGGAAGGTCTTCGTACAACTCACACTGAGGAGTATAATTGAGCTTAGCTTTTCACACTGTTCTAATTATATGTGTTCAGTGTTCTTGCTGCTTGGAAAACTTGGATTTCCGAATTGAGGCTATTTTGCCAGAAAGATGGATAATTCTCAGACACACGTATCACGGTAAACAATTGTGTATATATACCTCTGTATTAGGCATTTTAAAGGACAGCTATGTGGCGTTTAAAATAAATAGACACATTTTATACAGATACTTGACATAGCTATGTATTGATCAGATTAGAGTTTTAATAAAAATATGTAAATTTTGCCAAATGCAATCAAAAGCACTTCATAACACTAAATGATAGGAATGTTAAAATGTATTCATTTCATATTTGTCCTTTTATTCTTTTGGTCATCTGAGTGTGAGCTTATGATTTTACTAAGAATTCATTGTCATGAAAAGACAAAAGTGTTATAAATGATTTAAAATTTCATACTGATGTTTGTGCCAGTGTTTAGCATAAAATGCTAAATAGTGTTGTGCCAGAAAAATATCGTGAAACTCATTTAGGAAAAAACTGTGCTAAGTGAATATATTTGAAGTATATCTCAGAGCCTTTAATTTTTTTCTTAATGTACATTATACTTTCCAAAAAGAAGATATTCTGTGCAATATTTCTGAAATTCCTCAGACCTCTTGCTCCAAGCGCTTTATTATCTATAGAACAATTTTTGGTACACACTACTATGGGAAAATATTATGGTGACCCACATTTCATATCCGTACCCAGAGGTGGACCTCCAAAGCCAAATCTGGCTACAGCTCTAGAGACTGGAGATAAAAAGTTTGTGAAATCACTTCTGCTCAGCCAGAGAAGGTCTGAACTTCTACTAGGGAAGGGCTGAATTGGATATAAGACTCTATTCTGACATAGATAAAGGAAGTAATTTCAAACTTTGTCTTTCTAAGCAGCCTGCTTATTTTTCTAAAAGCTAACTTGAGCCTTCAGACCCAACCTAAAATGGACCCCTCTCCTCAGTGCTTCCAGGATGGAAATGACATTGCAATGGCTTCAATGGACAGTCACTTCTCTCTTCCTTACATTTTTGCTGTACCCATCAATACTCTATTCTGCTTACTCATTTGGACTTACCACATGTAAAGTTGTGTTTAAAATATTCAATTGCAATTAAGAGGACATGCTCTCTGAGTTCACACAAGTCTGACTTAGAATCTTAGTTCTATCACTTAACAGCTTCATGGTGGTCGGTGAATTACTTAACCTCTTTAACCTCCATTTTTCCATCTGTGAAATGGATATTCCTTTTCCAATAGGAAAGATAAACTACATGAACAAAATAACCAGAATGGTACTTTCATAAATCCTGTTAAAGAACACCTTCAGATACAAAGATATATGCTTAAATACTTAGATGCAACAGAATAGAATAAAAGAAAGCTCCTTATAGAAATCTGGCTGAATAAAGACTTTTATTATTTCAGTATTATAAAGGGCAAGATATTTTCAGTTGCCAGCTAAATAAAACCAAAGTTCAATTGGCTTAAAACAAACGAAGTAACTTATTTGCTAATATAAACTATATATTCATGGGTAATTCTGGCTTTAAGTATGGTTTGATTCAGGTATCAAGCAAATTTGCCCATCCCAATCTCTCAGCCCTGCTTTCTACATAGGCAGCATTCTGTGCTTTGTGTCGTCTAACCCACTCTTTGTCCACTTCATCTACCAGGCTTCATCTATGAGAGTTTCAGGCTCTCATGTTCACGTTATTAAAGTAGAAAAATTAATTCCTTAAGAACAAATGCCACCCATGTCCTGAATTCACTTATTCTTATCAGACCAAATGAGATCACATTCTTATCAATGTAGAATTATTGACTGTTTTAATCCTGGGTCTCATGGCTAACACTGGAGTGAGAAATGTATTTAAACTCATACACAGAAAGAGACAGGGAACTGGTGTGGTTCCCTCCAGAGAGAAGGAAGAATGTAGGTAAGACAGTGAAAACAACTTTCCCAATCTGATCTGCCTGATGTTATATTTGCTTGCAGGTAATATCTAAGAAGATAATGAAGAAAGTTAACTAGCAGCCTGTGGCTAGTATATATTTTCCCAGCTACTCAAATTTTTTCAAAAGTATGGATCATTCAGAAGTTCGGTTTATCTTCAAAATATTTAGCTGTTATTTTTGGTATGATTGATATTTTTCTGTATCACTTTTGCTCTGTTTAAAATTTTAATTGCCTTGCATTGTCAAATTCAATAATAATTAGCAACATGGAGGAAGAAACACAGAATTATGTGGTATCAAGTATACCACATTTTAGTAGCAAATTCTTGTATAAATAAGCCTCAAATTAATAATTAATATTAAATTATTCTTTCAATGGTACGTGGACTATATAATTCTAGACACCGTGGCTTCTCTATCATACATATAGTAATGTTAAGTTTTGTTATTAATTCAAGTACTTGTGAAACAGAGACAAAGAGAAAAAAAGTGGAAATTCAGCAAATGTTGCATGTATTTTTATAAATATATGTGTGTATTAGCCTAACCAGGGCAATATACATAAAATTAGTGTGTAAAGACTGTAGGAGACAAAGTTCTAATATAATAATTTTTATGAGCTATGTTGCTCTGTTGCTATAATTAATATCATTTTGTATGCATAATGATTTGATATCTATTTAAAATTATAGGATATTTAAATTAAATATACTATGCTGGTGTGTATTAAAACAAAAAAAAGCTGTGGAAAATGTTTGGTCAGAGACATCCCTAATAAGGGGACCCAGAAGAATATAAAACAAATGGGATGAAGTTCATTCATTCATTCATTCATTCAGGCACTCATTCACTCAATAAAGATTAATGAGCACTCACTATACCAAGCACTAAACATATGCAAGAAATTTATCAGGAATGAGACATGCACGGTGCTTATTTCTTAGAAATTTATTTTCTGGGTGCCTGGGTGGCTCAGTGGGTTAAGGCCTCTGCCTTCGGCTCAGGTCATGATCTCAGGGTCCTGGGATTGAGTCCCGCATCGGGCTCTCTGCTCAAGCAGGGAGCCTGCTTCCTCCTCTCCCTCTGTCTGTCTCTCTGCTTACTTGTGGTCTCTCTCTGCCAAATAAATAAATAAAATCTTAAAAAAAAAAAAAGAAATTTATTTTCTAGTGTACTGTTACTCTTTGACTAGTGCCTACTATATGCTAAACATCATACTAAGCCCTGAGATACTAAACCTTGTACTAAGCCCTCAGATATGATGCATACCTTCAAACAACTGAAAATAAACATGACAACATTATTTCAGTGTGAGTACGTGACAAAAAAGTTTGTGCAGGGTCCCCGTGGAGCTAATAAGAGAAGCACTTAAAAACCAGAATGATAGAATCATTTTCTGACAAAGCTGAATCGTAAAGAATGAAAAGGAATTCCCTAGGATAAGAAAAGGGATAAATTGTTCCAGGTACTAGGAATGACACCAAAGAATCGGAACCGAATATTAACTTACATTATTAGGCAATCTTCAAGTGTTTAATATAATTGAGTCATGGACTGTAAAGAAAGGACTGAGAAAGGCATGACTGATTGATATAGGAAGGAATCAAACCATGGAAACCTTCCTGGCAACTCAAAGGGTTTTATTTCGACACTATAGTAAGCCACTGAGACTTTCAAGCTGAATAGCATTTATTTATGTGAAATATCATACTGACAATGGCACAATGACTGACCTGAAAGTAAGAGAGCAAAAATAGAGGTACGGTTATTTATTAGAAAGGTATATCAGTTTTTCAAATGACAAATAACTGGAATAGGAACTGAGTCAATAACTGGGGAAGGTGGAAAAAAATTAGGAAATATTCACGAATGAGAGTTGAATTGTGAGGGTAGGCAAACAAGAAATGGTTGTTTGTAGTTTTCTAATATGATAGAAATAATTTGTTCCCCTGTATGGCAATTAAAGAGCAATTGAGCATCTTGCATATAGGAGATAAGGAGGAACTTAAAGGAAATGTATTATTTATAATGAAAGACAGCAAGCTTTACTAGTGACCAATTAGATTTTAAAGATTTTCCGTCTTCTGATTTAATATTATTTCATTAAAAGTAATCATGACATTTTTTTACTTTTTAAGTGTGATGATAAAAGAAGTAACTTTAATAAGTTAAATTGCATAAAATAGTGTAAACAATTTAGTATATTTAATCAAATCTAAGTAACCTTGTCCATGGTGTCTTTCCTTTCACTGATCTATTTAATTTTTAGTTCTTTGCTTTGAAGTCATTTTTCAGACATGCACATAGGTATTTTGCTTTTTATTCTGTGGCAATGACAACATTAGGTCATGAAAGAAGACATTAGACATAAAAGAAGACAGGTAATAGTTTACAGCCCAATTTTATTTTCTAGTTCCCATTTGGTAGTCATTCTCCCTGATTGTTCCTGAACCACAAGAAAATGCCCAGGTGTGAGAGAAAGCACCTGTGAAAAATCAAATAAGGATGAGTGAGGGTGTGTAGCTTATGGAGTATATCCATCCTCAAACCTATAGTTGGGACCTTCTTAGCAAAACATGAGTTAAGGCTAGTCAAAAGTAAGCACAACAGACTTTAATGTTTTATTTTCAGGGCACATAATAACTATTTTAGATGGTTTAGATATGTAGGTTCTCTCTTATGGAGTCCAGGAAAGATTACAAATTCAATAAACTGGTCAGGAAGAAAGGTTATTGGGCCAGAAAGCACTGAAATACAACCTTACTATGCTTAACATCCCAGTGAATACTTGATGAGTATGTTTATTTCAAAATCAAATCACTTAAATATAAGAGCCAAGAGCAGCTGGTTAGTTGGCTAGTCAGACAGTTTCTGCAAAAGAAAGTTTCACTCACGGTTTAATCAAGGAAGCAAGAATGAGAATACAGGGTCTGGTGTGCTATAACAATTTGTGGTCACTGCAACATATTTATTCAGAGCGTTGTGTTAGAAGGAAGATGGAGAAAGGTATATGAGGAAAAAAACAAACTTAAATCAGTAACTGATCATTAGCAATAACATTTGTTTGTACTGAGGATATTTATAAACCAGATATAGTTAATGTGATCAAGGATCATGGCATTTTGTCAGGTGGTAGGAATTTGATCAAAGAGAAAATTTCTGGAAGTGGCCCAAAAGATTTAAGAATCTGTGTTAAATGTTACCTTTGTTCAAAGAAAATGTAATGTTAAAACCCCCCCTTTTTTTTTCACTCAGTAAATTTCCTACTTATGTTTTAAAAAAATTTTTTTGGATACCAAATTCTGTGATGAATAACAAGGATTTCCTGTATCTTCTATTCACGAAACTATGCAAATCCTTTAAACCATTCTTAGAGTAGCAAGTGCAATATGACTACATCAGTATGAGCTCTAGGTAATATTAATTTTCAGGTGTGAATATGGTTAGACTACCTACAGTTTCACATTCAGAAAATGCTGCCTCTAGTCTTCTGTAATTAATCTGCTTCATAAAAGTAGGTGCTCTCAAAGTTCATGATATCAGGAAGTTTTCCCAAATTATCACTTTTAATAGTCTATGAAGAAGAAAGGAGTTTGTTACTTTTATTTAACTCAATGACTCATTGGTTGGTAAATAGGATTGCATTTCCAGAGAAACTGAGTTTGTAGTATCTGACATCCAGTAAAACTTATATTTAATTACAAAAGAACTTGAATCAAGTTGGGTTTACATCTTGCCCTATTTCAAAATAGTAAATATAAGCACTGTTTTTTAAATTCAAGAATAGTTTTCATGCTCTTGGCTCTTTCTATTACAAAGCTACAGTGTTCCAACTATAATTTCAATCAGACCAATAAAATGATGGCTAGACACTTGGAAATATTTTTTAATGGCAAAATAATAAAGACTTTTAGAGAGGGAAGATACTGGAAGAATGAATATTGTTAAAAGGTCTATACTACCCAAAGCATCCTACATATTTAAAACAACCCCTATCAAAATGCCAACAACATTTTTCGTAAAACTAGAAAAAACAATGCTAAAATTTGTATGGGACTACAAAAGGCCCCAAATTGCCAAAGCAACATTGAAAAAGAAAAGCAAAGCTGGAAGCATCACAATTCCAGACTTCAAGTTATGTTACAAAGTTGTAGGAATCAAGACAATATGGTACTGGCACAAAAACAGACACATAGATCAATGGAACAGAATAGAAATCCTAGAAATGATCCCATAACTATATGGTCAATTAATATTCAACAAAGCGGGAAAGAATAAGCAAAGGAAAGAAAATGTTTCTTCAGTAAGTGGCGTTGGGAAAACTGGACAGCTACATACAGAAGAACGAAACTGCATCACTTTCTTATACCATACACAAAAACAAATTCAAAAATGGATTAAAGGCCTAAATGTGAAATCTGAAACTATAAAAATCCTGGAGGAGAACACTTGCGGTAACCTCTCTGACATAGGCTATAGCAACTGCTTTCTAGATAATGTATCTTGAGGTAAGGGAAAAAGAAGCAAAAATAAACTACTGAGACTTCATTAAAATAAAAATCATCTGCAGGGCACCTGGGTGGCTCATTCGGTTAAGCATCTGCCTTTGGCTCACATTGTGGTCTCAGGGTTCTGGGATCCAGCCCCGCATTGGGCTCCCTGCTCAGACAGGAGTCTGCTTTTCCCTCTCCTCCACCCTGCTTGTGCTCTCTGTCTCTCTCTGAAATAAATAAATAAAATCTTTTTTTTTTTTTTTACACTTGATCTTAGCCAAAAGGCGGAGAAGCGATTCTTTTTTTTTTTTTTTTAAAGCATCTGTATAGTGAAGGAAATGATCAACAAAACTAAAAGGCAAACTACAGAATGGAAGAAGATATTTGCAAATGACTTCTCTGAAAAAATGGTTGGTATCCAAAATATATAAAGAACTGACAAAACTCAACAGCCAAAAAACAAATAATCTAATTAAAAAATGGGCAGAGGACATGAATAGACATTTTTCCAAAGGAGACATCCAGATGGCCAACAGGCACATGAAATGATGCTCAACATCACTGATCATAAGGGAAATAAAAATCGAAACTACAATGAGATATGATCTCACACCTGTCAGAATGGCTAACGTCAACAATGCAAGAAACAAAAAGTGTTGGTGAGGATGTGGAGAAAGGGAAACTCTCTTGCACTGTTGGTGGGAATGCAAACTGGTGCAGCCACTCTGGGAAACAATATAGAGGTTCCTCAAAAAGTTAAAAATAGAACTACCCCACCATCCAGAAATTGTGCTACTATGCATTTACCCAAAGAATAAAAGATACTAATTAAAAGGGATATATGCACCTTGTGTTTATAGCAGTATTATCTACAATAGCCAGATTATGGAAACAGCCTAAGTGACAATAAACTGATGAATGGAAAAAGAAGATGTGACATACATACACAAAGGAATATTACTCAACCATAAAAAAGAACAAAATCTTGTCAACATTATGGATGGAGCTAGAGAGTATTATGCTAAGTGAAATAAGCCAGTCAGAGAAAGACCAATGCCATATGATTTCACTCATATGTAGAATTTAAGAAACAAAACAAATGAGCAAAAGGAAAAAAGGAGAGAGGCAAATCAAGAAACAGACTCTTTAAATATAGAGAAAAGATTGATGGTTACCAGAGGGCAGGTGGATGGGGAGATGGATTAAATAGGTGATGAGGATTAAGAACCACACTTGTGATGAGCACTGGGTATTGTATGGAAGTGCTGAATCACTACATTGTATACCTGAAACTAGTATTACACTGTATGTTAACTAACTGAGATTTAAATTAAAAACTTAAAAAGATTTTAAAATAAAATATATTTGGACAAAATTACGTAATTGTTTACATTTAGGGTAATCTTACCTTCTAGAGTTAGGCATTTTATAAAAATAGAATGTCTATTCTATGAGAATACAATAGGCTATAGACAAAATGAAACAAAAAATCAGTTCCTTCATTTAAAATGCTTAATGATATTGCCATATTTACCATTTAAGTTATTAAAAAAATGTCTTCACTTTTCAACAGTAAACTATGGTATTTCTGTGACTGTAACTATCCGCTGTTTTATACATTTCTCATTATTCACAGACCCAAACACACGGATACACAAAGAACAATTAATCAAGAAAAGAAAACGTTCTGAGTACATAACAAATAATTCCCTTCCATTTTTCATTCCCAATTTCTTCAATATTTTTTTGTCTTTAAAGGCTTAGACAGGTTCCCCCATTTCATTTATGTTTTAAGGCCTACTGATTTACTATTCACTTCTGAATTGAGATAATTGATATTGATCTTTATGCCTTGTAGATTATCATTGTCTAGGAAGGAAGTTATTCTAAGGGTAGTATATCTGGAATAAATAGCATTCTTGGCAGAAAAAAAAATCAATATCTAAATCTGAGGAAGAAGCTTTATTCTGTCTTGTTATTCGTAAAATGGTTGAACTGAAGAGAGCATAAGTTGGGTAGTTACATTATATGAAGCTTTGTAAAGAGCTCAAAGAGCTTTGGACATGAGACACACTGAAAAGAGAAAAAAAAATAAAACGATAAAGAATGAGAAAGGAGTCATTTCAGCAGGTAACTACTTGACATGGAAAAGACGTAATCTGAAGTGGCCAGAGACTGAGTAGATCTTCAAAATCATTTTCAATGAACAAGGTGGCAAAGGCATTTTACACTTTAGAAATATGAATGAGAACTCCTTCTTCAAAATTTATTATATATCTCTTTTCTCCAAAATGTGCCTCTTTTTTCCATCAGAAAACAATTATTTCTAGATTCTGAATGAAGACATATTGTTCTTCATGGTTCTTTCCCTCTCCATATACAATAATGAAAATGTTCAGTTTTAAAAATAAAACATAACCAAACAAAGTAAGTAATACTTCTACTTTTGTATTTGGGCATATAAAATAGATACATAAATGAACAAATAAAAGGGTTAGCTATGCAATTCTGGGACGTTCCTCCTAGTTCTCTGTAAAAATATAAATATCATGTCATAATTCACAGTAAGTGGTACCAAGATATCATAGGTAACCTATAATTCAAATAATTACATTTTAGTATATAAGGGGCTTTAAATATACAACTCAGGTCTCTCTAACTAAATCTACTCCAGGAGTGTTTCTTATCATTTATGTGTGACATCTGGTGCATGTTAGCAGCTTTCACTCTATTTGAGAAGCCTAATGCATTTGAGAAATTATACAAGAATTTAACTTAGAAGTCATAACATTTAGATTAAGATGGGGTAATAAATATCACCCATCTCCACACTCACATTTACAGAAGAACTCAGTTAGCCCTGGAGGATGTTCTAATGGTCAAATAGTGTTACAAGAATGCCAGGAATAACATTTTAATAGTAAGAATTAAAATATAACATAGATATATTACAGAAATATCATTATAATCTTTGTCTTTCTTGTCCTGGGCTTAGAGCAGAACAAGAAAATAAAAAAATTAAAACAATATTGCTATTTATATGCACACTAAAGCAACTGAAATACACACTGACCTAAGAAATGATATAGAAAGACTAACATCAGGATCACATGATTCAAAGCAATGGATAAATGAAAAAGGAAAATAGGAAATCCCAAAATGGTACTAAGAATATCAGGCTTCCTATTATAACATACTACACTATCCCAACAAATCAAAGTATATTTTTCACTATAGCTTTCTTGACCTCCATAAATAGAATATTTGTCCCAAACATTTTATACACATAGTAATTTTCATACTCTGAATAAAACATTTGGTCACTTCAATTACAGCATATTCTTAAAGTGGTAAAACCTTAAAATGATACTATGTTTAATAAAGATACAATTTTTAATGAAAAATTTCATTTTGAGATCATTGCATATCCATATGAAATTACAAAAAGATAATAAAGAGAGACTCCATGTATCCTTTACCAAGTTTCCAATAATGGCAATGGCCTGCACTAGTTTTACATTATAGACAAGATACAGAACAGTTCCATCACCACCAAGATTCCTTCTGTTGTGCTTTGCAGCCATACCCCCCTCCTTCCTCTCTACCATGTCTCTAATCCCTCACAACCACTAACTTATTCGCCATTTCCATAATTTTCAAAGTCAACTTTAACAAAAGGCTTGGAGATAGAAATAGTTGAAAGAAAAACTAAGCTTCTAAAGTAGAAAATGGTATTTTATATTGTTGTTCTCTCAGCACAGAGTTCTTATTCTCTAAGACTTTATATCTAAGTTAGTTGTTTAAATTATCTAGTGATACAGATTTATCAATTGATATTCTTTATTAAATGAGACTTCTTTATTGCTTATATTTTTTGTAAAATTTGAAAAATTTAAGAGAAAATATTATGAAGGACAAAATCAGTAAGTTGGCATTAGGAACTAGATTGTGTTATTTCTCAGTGACGTGTCTTTGGAAAAATAAATTATCTCTTTGAGACTAGGCTTCCTCATGTAGAAAATTTCATGACTCATGGGAAGAGGTAAAAAGATCAATATGAACAGGAGTTCAGAAGAAGTTGATTCCAACCCTTACAGATGACTTTGAAATATTCAAGAGTTAAGGGGACAAAATAAATGTAGATAAGGAGGAAACACCAAGTGAACTAAAATTAGAAGTAAAGCCTGAAGATGTGACAGAGTTGCTGCAATCTCATGAAAAAGTCTTAAGAAGTTGTTTCTTAAGAATGAGCAAAGAAAGTGATTTCTTGAGATGGAATCTACTCGTGGTAAAGATGTTGTGAAGACTGCTGGGTGGCTCAGTTGGTTAAGTGTCTGCCTTCGGCTCAGGTCATGATCCCAGTGTCCTGGGATCAAATCCTGCATAGGCCTCCCTGCTCAGCGGTGAGTCTGCTTCTCCCTCTGCCTCTCCTACTGCTCATTCTCTCTCTGTGCTCTCTCAAATGAATAAATACAATCAAAGAAAAGAAAGAAAGAAAGAAAAGCCTTCTCCTTCCTTTAAAAAAAAAAAAAAAGATTGTTGAAATGGCAACAAAGGATTTAGAATATTTCATAAACTTAGTAGATGAGGCAGCAGCAGAGTTTCAGATTACTGACTTCAAATTTGAAAAAAGCTCTACTGTGGGTAAAATGTTATCAAGAAGTATCACATGCTGCAGAATAATTGTGAAAGGAAGAGTCAATTGATGTGTCAAACTTCATTGTGGTCTTATTTTCAGAAATTGCCACAGCCACCCTAACCTCTGGCAACCACCATTCTGATCAGTCAGCAGCCATGAACACTGAGGCAAGACCCTCTACCAGCAAAAAGACTACATCTCTCTGAAAGCTCAGATGATAATTAGCATTTTTAAGCAATAAAATATTTTTAATTAAGGCATGTACATTTTTAGACATAATACACAATAGACAAAAATATAGTATAAACATAACTTTTATATGTACGTGGAACCCAAAATAATTCATTTGCCTCACTTCATTGCAATAATCACTTCATTGCAATGGTCTGGAACCAAACCCACAGTATCTCTGAGGTATTCCTGTAGGGTATCCTATTCCCTATCTGTTTTTCCCTTTTATTTTTCTCCCTATCAATTTTTCCTTGTTCATGTCAACTTCCCAACAGGATCTTACAATAAATGCCAGGGGAATCTAAATGAGATTGGAATTACTTATTAGAGTAAGAATTGCTAATATACCAGTTGCATACATATGTCCTAGATGCATCATTTTTCTAGTTTCAAACCGTAACAATTAGGACTCCAGATAAGCAACAAAGCAGTACTTCTACTGTTACCAACTTTGAGTGAAGAGATGTAAATTATGGGTGAATCAGCAACTGTGAAGCAAGGTTGGTTATAACATACAGGTTTTTTGTTTGTTTGTTTATTTGTTTTTAAGATTTTATTTACGGGGTGGCTGGTAGCTCTGTGGGTTAAATATCTGCCTTCAGGTCAGCTCATGATCCCAAGGTTCTGGGATCCAGCCTTGCATCAGGCCCCATGCTCAGCAGGGAGCCTGCTTTTTCGTCTCCTTCTGTCTGCTGCTATGCCTACTTGTAATCTCTCTACAGATTTTATTTATTTATTTGACAGGGGGGCAGAGTGAGAGAGAGAGAGTACAAGGAGGGAGAGGAGCAGAGGGAAAGGGAGTAGCAGGCTTACCGCTGAGCAGAGAGCCCGACGCGGGGCTGGATCCCAGAACCTTGGGATCATGACCTGACCTGAAGGCAGATGCTTATTAACCAGCTGAGCCACCCAGGTGACCTGGCTATAACATACAGTTAATGAATACTACATAACATCTCTCTGTAAGTTAGTTATCTAACATGAACTGTTTTCTTGATCATGAAACCATATGTGGATGGAGTTCAACTAACAAAAGTGACAGATATTGCCTGAATTTGGAACTGATAGTAAATCATTGGAATTCATTGAGCACATTTTATTAAGTATAGTCCATGTACTAAGAACAAGAAGGAAATAAAAAGTAACATGTTTCTTATATTTTATACAGTAGAGATACATGTTACCTATGAAAATATCAATAAGACAAGCAAGAAGCAATATATTGCAAGAAGGATATAACTAGACACCTGGAAGTCAAAAGTAGGAAAGTTCCACTCTAATATACTGAGAAGGAATGGTGAAGAAGGAATCATTTGCAATGCATATTTGTTGTTGGGGAGAATACTGACATGCAAAACTGCTGTAGGCACCAGAAGTGTAAGGGCAGGTTACAATGAATACTCAGGAAATGGTGAGTCAATCAGATTAAATGGAATAATATACTTGTTGGAAAATGATTAGAAAAATGGTTTGGGACAAGGTTGTGAAATCCTTAAAAAATGTGGACGTGTTACTTTATTCTAAAAGCAATGGAAAACCATTAAATAGATTTTGATCAGATAAATTATACCCTTAGAATTAATCTCTATATAGCTAGCCCTAGGGTCAACAGGAAGGATGGTTTGAAATTGGAGGGAATTTTTAGCTATGGGAATTTCTAGAGAAACAACACTAGGTATAATGAGGAAATAATGAAAGCCTAGCCTTGGACTGAAAACAGAAAATAAAGAGTAGTAACTGCTGTGTAAGTACAGGAGAACAGATCTGTCATGAAGCCCTGGAAACCTTGCATATCTCCACATAAGGCAGACATAGGCAAAGCTTAACCACTGATCCAAGTCTTGATATAATTAATGTCCTATGATTGTCCCTGGAACATGGTGGGAGTAATGTATATCACCTCCTATCTTGCACAAGCACTCTATCTATGGAAGGCTGCCACAAGGATACTTCCCTTTCCATCCCATCCCCTTTGGGGTATAAAACTGCTGGGCTGTAATCTAGAGATGAGAACTAAATGATAAAATGACCTAGAGCTCATGTCATCTGTCACCTGATGTATCTCGTTTCGTGTCATTCTGTGGGACTAGGGATGCAGGGAACTGACACCAGCTCTTGCTTTTCTGTATGTGTAATAAACTGTTTAACTCCATTTTTAAAAAAGAAAGGAAAAGGATAAAGTCATTCTCAAAGAAATATGGAGTTAATAATTTAAGAAGGAGAATAGAGAAAGTTGATGATGGAAATGACTCAAGATCAAAGATTGTCAAAATGGCAATCTAATGGCAAGTATGGCACAATGTTGTTACTTCAGTGGAACTATGAGAATACCTACTTGCATTTCTCAGCTTGGAAAACTGATGTGAATATCCTGTAATATATGTATGTCTAAATGACTGAGTGATGGGGAAAGAGAATCAAATTACTAAAAATTACCATAAAGAACAAGAAAAACTTACAGCGAAAAAGAGGAAGGTGTAGAAATAAAAGAAGTTGAGAATGAAAACTCCAATATGAGAAAAACTAAACGGTAAGCTTAAAGAGCCAAGATATTGAATATCTTAGTTATTCTATCCCCATGTGCATGCTACAAAGCATAAGCAAGAAAATACATGTTACAGATTTCGTGATTCTTATATAAAGTATATGTACTCAAATATTTTGTTAATCCTTGTTTACATTTAGCCACCCTATCCCTAAGATACACACAAAATGATTACTTTTTAATAACATATTTATGCATTTTGATAGATCTATTAAAAACTGAGTAAGAAAATAAAAATTGTATATAATATAATATCATGAAATTTTATACTATTTCATATAAATATACTTTACAGCAGTTATCTGTAATAATTGCTATAGGCAGCAACCTTTTTCAATTTTTGTTTTTTTATAATTAATAACATTTTAAATGAGTTTTAGGAAAAACCTTAAATTACATTATTCCAACATTCATTGATACTAATGAATACCAGGAGAGCACTGTCAAGTATCAGCTCAGCAATACTCATCAGTACTAAACCCTACAATAAGTTGTTACTTTTATGACTCCTTTTTGTTAGTAATTAAAAATAAATGACCTTTAGATGCTTAAATTTTTACTAAAATATTTAATACACATTATCATCTCTGACTTCTAAACATGTTACCTTATATCTAGATAGTAGATGCCTTTCCAAAGAAGCTTTACATTTAAGTGTTGAAGTGAAAACGAAGAGAAGTCAGTAACAAAGCCTGCAATGTGACAATGCAATCTGGTGTATGAGAGGACTTCCAGGAAAAAAAACCCATTCATACTTTTAGTAAGGCAAAATCTGAAAGTCGGTTTTTCTCACTTGACAGTAGATCAGCATAATCAAAGTGAAGTCCTCTTTGGAGAACTGTGGACATAATGGCAAAGAAAGTCATATATTTACCATGCTGTAATAGAATATTTTATAATAACATTCATTTTCAAGCACTGCCAAAGCTTTTGTGAGAAGTAATGGAAATGCTGTGTTAGTCCGAATAAGAAACGATGATTCTCTCTAGCAACACAATGAATGATAGAATTCTTATTACCATTGCCAGAAAATTTAGACTGACAAGTATACCCATATAATTCATGTCATGACATAGAATATTGTATTGTCTTGCAAATAAGAGAGCATTTTAATTTAAGATAAATTGTATTTTATAAGCTGGTACAATCTTCATAGATTATTGATCAAATTTCTAATCACTAAGATTAATTTCTAAAAAGTTAAAAATGAGTTTTCAAATACTCTGATTTTGAAACAAAAACAAAAACAAACAAAAACACCCTTTAACTGGTAGCCATACTTTTAAGAGTAGAATCTGGAGAATTTAAAAAGTGAGACTCCTTATTAGAAGAGGGTTTTTTTGGTAATATTAACTTCTAAAGACTAAGGATGTTTAGACTTTGATTAGTTTATGGAAGAAAAGTAATTTTGATATATTCCATTTAGCAAGAATTATACATGAAAATTACGGTGTTTGTTAAGATTTTTTAATCAATTATTTTGCCTGAATCATCCATTGGATACTATTAAGAGAAGTAATTCATTAAGTGGTCTCCCTCTGATTCAATAGATTTGAATCAATAAAGGATGAATTAAGAAAACAATGATATGATGAAATAGATTTTCATGTATTTTTTCCATAAGAACATTGAACTGAAATATTCCATGAACAAAAGTATCTTATAACTATTCTACTTTATAATAAATTTAATTCCGATTTAAAATATTTACTGAGTAATAGGCAAGAATCCAGAGCAAAAATAATTTAAAGCTCAAAAAAATCAATTTGAGGAGCACTTGGCTGGCTCAGTCAGTAGAACATGCTAGTCTTGACGTCAGGGTTTGTGAGTTCAAGCACCACATTGGGTGTAGATTATTAAAACTAAAATTTTTAGGGCCACCTGAGTGGCTCACTTGGTTAAGCATCTCACTCTTGATTTCAGCTCAGGCCATGATCTCAGGGTCATGGGGTCAACCCCTTGTCAGGCTTCCCACTCAGTGTGGAGTCTGCTCGAGATTCTCTCTCCCTCTCCCTGTGCCCCTCCCCTGCCCACGTTCACTCTTTCTCTGCCTCTCTCTAAAATAAATAAATAAATAAATCTTTAAAAATAAAATATTTTAAAAAATCAATTTGAGAACTTTACTACTATCGATAAACTAAAGGAAAAATTCTGATAACATTTTATCTGTTAAGCTACCTAGCTCTTACACTAAAAAGAAAATTAAGGATATATTTTTAAAGTTCTTATTTGGTAAATGTTGATTTTTATAACTTCATATACACATTTGGATGTAAAGTTTTAATGAGAGACAAAAATAAATCCTTCAAGATATCAAATCATTCTAGATTTGAAACAAATGATCTTGAAATAAGATTGAGTTTTTAGGCGATATTCATAATGACAATAAGATGCTATAAGTCAAAGTAAAAAGGGCAGTATTAGGATAGATAATACGATGAGTAAACTATGAATTATTCTTATCAAAATAACCATGAAGTATTGGTGAATATATTTTATGGTTCAAGATAAGCACTTTATTAGTGCTCCTTCTCTAAATTTCAAAAAAAAAAAAAATTTACTCTGTCAAGTTAGTAAAAAGTTAAATCCAAACCATTTTTTATTTATGGCAAACAAATATTTGATGATATGGATTTATAAACATTTCCTCAAATTCTGTGATATATTGCATATGAACCATTATCATCCAAAAATCTGGGTTAACACTTTTTAAATTCATCATGAAGGAGTTGTTTTCTGTAGTCTATTAGAAACATATATTATCAGCCTTTAATGACTGCTATTGTGTTTTGGAAATTAACACTAGCACAATATACTTCCAACATTTTATTGATGCTTTTGTGCATCAATATGAATAACAGCTATTGTTTCTGAGAGTAACTTCCAGGAAACTGAAGCATGATGGGTGTGCTAAGTGAAATAATGGGTCCGACAATGTGCACGATAAAACGCATAGGATCTATGAATATCTTAGATTAGATGACAAAGGGAGATTAAAGTTGCTAATCTACTATGTGAAAATAGGACAATTTTTTTTTTTTTTTTTTTTTTAGATTATCTAGGTGGGCCCAATGTAATTACGAGGGTTTTTAAAAATAAAAGTGGAGGCAAAAGAAGAGTCAGGGTCAGAAAAATATAATGGAAGAAAGGCTCAACTGGCCACTGCTGGTTATGAAAATGGAAGTGACCCAGCAGCCAAAGAATGGGTAGCTTCTAGAAGCTGGAGAATACAGGGAAATGGATTCTCCTAATACTTCCAAAAAGGAACATAATCCTGTATATATCCTGATTTTAGACCAATGAGGCTCATGTCAAAGTCAAACTTCTGATCTATAGAAATAGAAGATAATAAAGGTATTTTATTTTAAGGCACTAAGTTTGTGGTAATTTGTTATGGTAGCAAAAGAAAACTAGTAACCTCGGTGTATATATATATATATATATATACACACACACACACACACACACACACACACACACACTAGCAAAAATAGTGTGTTAATTCATGCTTTCTTCTCTCGCTTTTTTTTTTTTTTGTAGATTTTATTTATTTAATTGACAGACAGAGCACAAGCAGGGGGAGCTGAAGGCAGAGGGAGAGGGAGAAGCAGGCTCCTCTCTGAGCAGGGAGCCCAATATGGGGCTCGGTGCCAGGACCTTGAGATCATGACCTGCGCCAAAACCAGACGCTTAACCAACTGAGCCACCCAGGCGCCCCACTTGCTCTTTTTTTTTAACATTAATGCCTTGTGAACATAAGTTCTCAGTGCTATTTTCTGAGTCTCTTAACTACCGTTAATGTGGTTAATGTCTGTATATGTATATAGACACGCATACACATATGCATATATATGTATATATATTCATTAAATTGTTATATATGTGTATGCATGTGTATATGTGTATGTATTTCAAGGCTTCATTTGCAATTCTTTCTTTCAGGTTTCCTATGGGAAAGTTGAGTTTAGCTGGGAGCAGTCATTCGGAAACTGAAAAAGTTGTAGTAAAAACTGAACATTAAATTTAATTCTCTTCTATGATATTCACAAATGCACAGATGTGTAAATGGAAGGAGAGAGGGGAAAAAAGAGAAGCTAAATGTCCACAAATGTTGAGGATTAAGAAGTAAATAAAACCATATCAAATATTCAAGTCTTGAAAGGGAAATAGATAAGTAAACAAAACAAATATAATACAATGAGTTACTGATAAAAGTAAATTTATCAGTAATTATATCTAAGGGTAGTAAGACCAAGAAATAAAGAGATTTCTAGACATGACTGAGTACTGTTTTTACAGAGAATCTGGATCGTTCTGGGTTTGTAGCTTACAAATTGTGTGATCTAAAACAAATGATGTAATTTCTCAGAACCATTTCCTATTTATTTTGGAATAAAAATAGTATAAAACCTGGGTTTTAATTTTTGCTCTATCATTAATTATATAGGTGATATTAGATAATCATCCACATCTCCACAGTCATTTCCTTGTTGGTAAAATGAAAAAGTTTGGTTAAGTGAGCTATTTTTCTGCTATTATTCAGTCAGCCTATGCTTTAACTGGATGTCTGACTTATAAATAAATCCCATTTATTAGTAAGAGCAGAGCCTCCTATCCCTCCTTCTCACCTTCTCCTCTCTCCACCAAAAACACACCTTCACATACTTCCCCAGCTCATAGTTGTGGCATTTTTAGAACCATAGAGACAGAGGCAGATTTATCATGCAGGTACTTAGATGTTTTTATTCAGTTGCTAGATATCCCAGAAGTATGGCTGCTTAAACTGGGTGCCCAACAAAGTAAAACCAAATGGCATTTGAAAATTGTACTTTTTAAGATTCCCAATTTCTCCAATGTTCCTACATTTATCTGGAGTGCAATGACTAACAAACAATTAAACCCACACAAATACACAAAGGCAAGCTAGGATGATTTCATAGGGATAGTCTAAAAATCTTTCCTTGAAACATAATGCAAACATGTATTTGTTTTAAGCAGTAAGAAAACAAATTCAAAACTCAATGCTAGATTTCCTAAATATCCCCTGGGAAATTATACAAACCTTAACTTTCACTGTTTAACACTTTATAGAACCACTAGGCCGTCTTTGTTTTGTTAGGTAAATACCCACGATGAAAAGTGTCCTCCTTGCCTTCTGCAAAGGTTAAATAATGATCACCCAAAAACATCAAGCCCTGATCCCTGGAAACTTAAATGTTATTATATAAGAAAAAAGAGTCTTTGCAGATGTGATTAAGAATCCTGACAAAGGGAAATCACCCTGGATTATCCAGATGGGCCCTAAATCCAATCACAAGTGTCTTTATAAGAGAGAGATCAGACATACACAGAAGAGAAGGCAATGTGACCATAAGGCACAAATTGGAGTTATGTGACCACAAGAAAGAAATGCAGTCAGTCAGTCACTCAGAGCCAAAAGAGTCAAGAAACAAATTGTTACACCTCAGAGAAAGACTGCAGTTCTACTGACATCTTGCGATTTCTGTTCTAGAACCTGAAGTTGAACTTCTAGTCTTCAGAATGTGAGAAAATGAGTTCTAAGCTAAGTTTGTGGCAATTTGTTATTGTAGCCACAGGAAACTATTCCACCTTCCCCAAAGAGCTCTGTATAGTTTTATAATATTTAGCAAATTCATTCTCTTAAATGACTTATAGATGGCAGTTTGTAATATAAGGACTGAAGTTATACTTTAAAAACAAAACAGAAAAATATTTAACTTAATAGTCACTTAGCATTTAAGAATAGAATAATAAATGTGTTTCCTTTCAGAAAATGCTTAGACATTATTTATCCTTAGTTTGTAAATTATTTTCTTAGTTCTCTTAGTTTGTAAATTATTCCTAGAACAACCATAACTTTTTAGAAGGTTTTTCTAGTACTCTAGGCTAATAAGGTAAGATTTAGTTGGCATTTAATATCACAAAGTAGATTAGTACATAAAATATTATAATATAAATTCACTATTCTGTTTAAGAACAAAAGAAAGATTTATGTAATTTATAATGACTTTCCAAACTATAATATTAAAGTCATTTTGAATACATAAATTTAATGACAAAAGCTTTAAAAACTCATAGAAAAAATTACCCAATTCAATTACTATGACAATAGTTTCCTTATTTATATAAACTCTTAATTTTAGTATAGTTTTAGATATGTAGAAAAAATGGCAAAGATAGTACAGAGTTCCATTATGCCCCACATACAATTTCTCTATTATTAACATCTCACATTATAATGGTACATTTGCCAAGATTAATGAACCAATATTGATATGTTATTAAGTAAAGGCCATACTTTATTGACATTTCCTTAGTTTTTACCTAATGTTTACCTAATTGCTAAAAATTAATGCTGAGGAAAATGAAAGCATATGTAAATAAAATGGAGAGATATTCATATTCATGAATGGAAGACTCAATATTATTAGGATGTCAAGTCTTGATCTATTGATTGAATGTAATCCCAAACAAAATCCCAAAACTGTTTGTAGCTATGACAAATTAATTTTAAAATTCATGTGGAGGGGCGCCTGGGTGGCTCAGTGGGTTAAAGCCTCTGCCTTCGGCTCAGGTCATGATCCCAGGGTCCTGGGATTGAGCCCCACATCGGGCTCTCTGCTCAGCAGGGAGCCTGCTCCCCCCCCCCACCCCCCGCCTGCCTCTGCCTACTTGTGATCTCTCTCTCTGTGTCAAATAAATAAATAAAATATTTAAAAAAAATAAAAAATAAATAAAATTCATGTGGAAAAGCAAAATATCTAGGCAAAACAATACTAAGAAAGAAGAAAAAAGCTGGAGATGTCAACTTGATTTTAAGGGTAATTATAAAGATACAGTAATCAAAATGGTGTGGTATGGCTGAAAACAGATACAAAGATCAATGGAGCATAATCAAAAGTCCTGAAATAGACTCACACAAATATAGTCAACTGATTTTTGAGTACGGTGAAAGGAGAAATGATAATCTTTACAACATATGGTGAGGGGAAAAAAAGAAAAAACACAGAGACCTTACACTTCTCACAAAAATTAAATCAAAATGGATTACAGGGGGCGCCTGGGTGGCTCATTGGGTTAAGCCTCTGCCTTCTGCTCAGGTCATGATCTCAGGGTCCTGGGATCCAGTCCCACATCGGGCTCTCTGCTCAGCAGGGAGCCTGCTTCTTCCTCTCCTATCATTATGTAGACTTTGTGGGATAGATATCTTTGTTTACCTAATTTAATTACTTTTAAATGCAAATGTAGAAAATATTTAACAATTGCTAGACTAAAATATGGTAAATATCCTATGTATACATAAGTAAGGCTCAAGAGAACTGTGATCCTAAAACTGTGGTAATTTTGATATTTCTTTCACCAGAAAATTTATAGTATATCAAACACTTGTATATATGATCAGTTCAAAATAAATAACTGCGACTCTTTTGTTACATTTATTATCAAATACTGATTAGAAGTACACTTTTATAAGACCAGGATGACTGAAAATGTTTCCTTAGAGAGTGAAGGTAACTGTGAGATCACAGATCTAAATATAAAAGTAGTGCTGGATAATGTTTAATACTGGACAGGGGTTTTGTCTCAAGAGAAAAACGATGAGACTCTAAACGTCTGTTGAATTTTAGTAATACTTTCAAACATGTGTCAAGTGAGACGTTCATGTTGACATCAAGTGGCATTGTGGCATTGTTGTAAAGAGCATGGCTGTTAATAATACTTGGGATGAAGTCTAGATTTTGCCATGTGTTCACTGGGTGACATTCTTTCTGTGCCTCAGTTTAGGCACTACAAAACAAGAGCAACGCAGTACCTTTTTCAGGAGGATGCTTTGGACTAAATAAGAGAATGTGTGTTGTATAGATAATAAATATGAACTACCATAGTCATACTTACTATTATCTGTAACATATTTATATGTAATATATAATATACACCCAAAGTGTAAATACCTAAACATATGAATTCGAAATAGCCAAAACTTATTAATTTATGGTTCTTTAAAAATGAAGGGCACCTCATTTCATGTATACACACACATATAACATGAAAAAGCAAAATATCCTCAATTTGATGTGATTCCAAGTAAATTAGCACTTACTATTGCAATTTAAGACCTATATATACTGTTGAAAAAGTTATGTGCATACACTGGCAGATAAGAATGCATTTCCCAGAAAATAATTTGATTTTCTAAGATTCTTATGTTAACTTAGTAAATTAGAATTTTGGTGACATGCCTATATTCATTGCCATTGAAAAAAATATTTTACAATATATATAAAATGTATATATGTATCCTGAACTGTGGCCTTTGTGATTTAAAAAAAAAAATTAAGGCTATTTTTTATGACAGTTTAAGGTTCACAGCAAAACTGTGAAGGGAGGTTCAGAAATTTCCCTTATACTCCCTGCCCTCTCATATGCATAGGATGCCCTCATTACTAACATCCTCCACTAGAGAGTACATTCGTTACAAATCATGAACCTGCCTTGATACGTGATAATCACCCAATGTTTACATTTTACGTTTTAGTTCATTTTTGGTTTTGCACATTGTATGAGTTTGGACAACTGTATAATGACATGTATCTATCATTATGGTATCATATGGAGTATCTTCGCCGTCCTAAAAATCCTCTGTATTCTGCCTGTTCATCCTTTCCCCCAGTGCAATAACCTCTGCCCAAACTGATCTGTTTTATTGTCTCTATGGCTTTGCCTTTTCCAGAATGTCATACAGTTGGGATCACACAGTATATAAACTTCAGATTAGTTTATTTTATTTAGTAAGAAATATTTAAGGGCCCTCTATGTCTTTTCATGCTTGAAAGCTTATTTCTTTACAGACCTGAGTAATATTCCATTGACTGGATGTACCACAATTTATCTACTCAGCTACTGATGTACATTTTGTTGGCTTCCAGGTTTTGGAAATCATGAGTAAAACTGCTATAAACATTTCTGTGCAGTTTTTTGTGTGGTTTTAACTCCTTTGGGTAAATGGAGAACAGTGTGATTGCTGGATCATATAGTAAGAATATGTTTTAATGTTATAAGAAACCACAAAGCCCTATTCTGAAGTGGCTGTACCATTTCGCATTCCTTCCAGCAATGAATGAAAGTGCCTGCTGCTCCATATCATAACCAGCATTTGGTGTTCTCAGTGTTCTGGATTTTGACCATTTGAAGGTATGATGGCACTTCGTTGTTTTAATTTGTATTTCCCTGATGAGTATGATAGGAAGCATCCTTTCATAGGCTTATTTGACATCTGCATATCTTTTTAAATGATCTTTCAGTCTGTTCAGGCTGCTATAGGAAAAATACTATAGACTGGGTTTCTTAAACAATAAACAATTATTTCACATAATTCTGGAAGCTTGGAAATCCAAGACCAAGTCTCCAGATTTGGTGTCTTCTGAGAGCCAACTTGCGGGTTCACAGATGGCCATCTTCTCACTGTGTCCTTGAATAGTAGAATGGGGAAGAGAGTTCTCTGGGGAATCTTTTATAAGAGTATTAATTTCATTCATGAGGACTATTACCATCATGACCTGATCACCTCACCAAAGCTCCACCTCCAAATACTATAACATTGTAGGTTTCAACATATGAATTTGGGGGGATAGTTAAGGTCTTTGGCCCATTTTTTAAATCAGATTGTTTGTTTTCTTATTGTTGAGTTCTAAGAGTTCTTTACATATTTGGTATCACAGACTTTTAGCAAACGTGACTTTTGCAAATATTTTCTCCCAGTCTGTGGCTTGTTTTCTCATTCTCACGACATTTACTTCTGTAGAGCATAAGATTTTTTAACTTTAATGAAGTCTAACTCCTTAGTTCTTTCTTTCATGGATTGTGCCTTTGGTGTTACATCTAAAAAGACATCACAATACCCAAGGTTGTCCCCTGTGCCATATTGTATGAGTTTTAGAGTTTGGTGTTTTCCATTTAGATCTATGATCAATTTAGAGTCAATTTTTTTGAAGGGTGTAAGACCTGTGTCTAGATTAATTTTTTTTTAAAGATTTTATTTATTTTTTTGACAGAGAGAAAGAGATCACAAGTAGGCAGAGAGGCAGGCAGAGAGAGAGGAGGAAGCAGGCTCCCTGCTGAGCAGACAGCCTGATGCAGGACTCAATCCCAGGATACTGAGATCATGACCTGAGCCAAAGGCAGAGGCTTAACCGGCACAGGCTTAACCCACTGAGCCACGCAGGCACCCCTAGATTAATTTTTTATTGCCTGTAGATTTCTAGTTGTTCTAGCACCACTTGTTGAAGAGATCATCTTTGCTCCACTATATTGCCTTAACTTCTTTGTCAAAGATCAGTTGATGATATTTATGTGAGTCTAATTTGGGGTTCTCCATTCTGTTCCATTGATCTAATTGTCAATACCACAGCATCTTGATAACTGTGGCTTCATAGCAAGTCTTTAAGTTGTGTAGTGTCAGTCTTTCAATTTCATTTTACTTTAGTATTGTGTAGGCTGTTCTGGCTCTTTTGCACATAAATATTTTTAATTGTATTATTCATTAAAAATATGTCTACATGGAGGGCCACCTGGATGGCTCAGTTGGTTAAGTCCAGTCCTTGGTTTTGGATCAAGCCATGATCTCATAAGTCTTGAGATCAAGCCCCACATCTGGCACCATGGCTCAGTGGGGAGTCTGCTTGAAGATTCTTTTCCTCTGCCCCCCCCAACACCAACTTGTGTGCACTGGCTCTGTCTCTGTCTCTTTAAAGTGAATAAATAAATCCTTTAAAAATATTCTACATGGAATATGCAATTATATCACTGTGATAATTTTTACATTATATTATACAAAAAATTAATTATACTCATTGTCACTGGAAATGATTTGCAGTTATTTATTCTCTCTCTTTCACTTTCTCACTCTAGTTTTCACTCTTGTGCTTACTCCCATTCCTACTGAAAGAAGTAGGCAGGCCCACACTGATTTATTAAAACAGGTAAAATGAGGAACGCCAATTTTTGGACTATTTAAACTTAATACTTAATAGTTATGAATACTATCAGAAATGCTGAAACAAATAAATATGTTTCTCTACAGAGAAAGACTAGCTTTCTAGGTGCATGTGTGCTCAGACCCATACAAAGACACAGATTGAAAGAAAGATAACTTTATACTTTCCTGATCTCGGTCTAATGCTGGTGTTAGGATGTTGAGTAATTAAAAGGAGATATAAGCTATATCTTACACTTTTCTGTCTTTCACACACTTTCTCTCTAAAGATTGAAATTTGTATTTTGAATAAGACCAGTCACATTTATCTAGATTCAGATTGGTTAAAGAAAATCTGAAATTTTGACTTGACAAACAGCTATTGCCCCAAGAGATATGGAGATTAATCCAGGTTGCTCATAGAACATTTGTATACTAGATGCCATAATATTTCCCAGGTGTTAGAAAGCTTCCCAAATAATAGAGAACTACATATAAAGAGGTGCTGATGAAGAGAGGCTTATAGACCACTGAAGTCGTGTGGGGCTATTAATTATTTAGGAAGATGTAACTAGATAAATTAGGAAGGAATACAAAGTATCTTTAGTGAGCAACATTTTCCTGCCGTAAAATGTGGAATTGGTTCCAATAATTGACTAAAATCTCCTGGTTACTAAAATTGCCAGGTGTATTTGACTTTACAGTTTAAAGGAGGTGGACAAAGGAAAGGAATAGATGGTTTTTCATGACAGAGTACCATTAAATAATTTATCAAAAGAAAAAGTACAATACCAGAAACTACGTGCCATCATATCTTTGTTTTTGCAGAATCTATATACAGAGTGAAATAGACAAAGTCCTATATGCAACTAATGAATCATTGAACATTATATCAAAAACTAATGATGCATTAAATGTTGGATAATTGAATTTAAATAAAAAAAGACCCACAATACCAAAAAAAAAAGTCCTATGAACTGAAACAATACTAATTGTTCCCTAATAATGAGTATAGACATTAAAAATAACTATTTCAGCAATAAACTACTTTTAAGGTTTAACTGCAGTGGAAATTATTCTAGTCTCTTTTTTTTATTTAATTTCTATTCCCACTTTTCTTTGGATGGTCAGTTGTGTTAGGGATACGATTATTTACTGCGAAATTTCACGTAGAAGTTACTTTAAAAACCAGGCTTTAAACATTATTATGAAAGATTTAAGCGCTAATTTAAACAAATTAAAATGTCCTTGCAACTATTATTACTGCCTCCCAGAGGCCTGATGTACTTTTCCTTTCTTGTATCTGCTCTCTAGTGTCTGCTTCAGGGAGTATTCTGCATGTGAGAGCTTCCGCTTTATAATCACACATGGAGTGTTTTCTCTGGGTGTGTTTGCTGTAAATAATTAATGGGTCTAAGTGATTCTAGATTGGCAATATGCAATGTGATATTCACTGTCTTAATCTTCTTAGATTGAGCTGAGGATGCCCCCATAGGGCTTCTGGCCCCTGGAAACAAAGCATAATAATGCACATGAAAATTGCTTACTTAATCAGTAGTCTCTGAGAGGGCTGCGAAAGTTAACATCTTAATAATCCGAAAAAGTAGGTAATTATTATGATGTTATTAGAGATAAGGCCAAAACCTCACACATTATCCAAATTTTTAGGGTTAAAAGAAAAATAGGAATTGGAAAGTGATACTTCTTTTTGTTTGTATTAATGATACACTGAAAAGTAAATTTGCATCTGTCATGCATTTGAGTTTCATATTGACGGTAGTGAAATCATAATGCCATAAAGGTTATTTGCAGTATGTAAACCCCTATAAGACTGTATGTGTCTTCACCCTGCAAATAATGAAAGGGGATGAAGTGGATGTAATAGAGGAAAAGAACTGAAACTAAGGAGACTCACTGAATTTTAGTTCTTGCATCAATACTGTGAAGAGATGTACGATTCCAAGCCGGGTATATTGCACTAAAACTATACACTCTATACCGTACCCTCTGTGTGCAGATAGGAGATTTGTATAAAACACTTCTCTATTTTTCTAGCTCATGGAAAGAAGGCTTAAAGAGAGATTGTCACAGAAAAGACTAACATATTAGTGAAAAATCTAAATCTAGATTATAGATTATTTAGAATGAAAGAAGACATATTGAGCTTACTTGAAATTACAAATCCTTAATTTTGTAAAAAGGAATGCTAAATAGTAAGGATCAGGTAGCAAACTGCCACATTATTTTACCAGCTAAGGAAAGAACCAAAAATTTTACTCGGAAATGAAAGAGAAATAATACATGAGGCTTGAACTCCTGACCCCAAGATCAAGAGTCGCATGCTCTACCAACTAAGCCAGCCAGGCAGCCCTATAATTCTGATGGAAATGTTAGTATAACTGAAGCAGAGATGAAATAATAGAATTTTAGAATATATTTAACTATCGTTTTTTATGCTTAACATTATCACACTGAAGTGGCAGCCAGAGAATATCATTTATTAACCAGTTCTTAGATTTTTCCTTACCTCCATTTATGTTTAAATATAGCTCTATAAAACTGATAGCTTATTTATAAACCGAATATATTCTATTTTTAATTGACATGCTTTCAGAAAATCCATTTTACTTGAATTGAGAAATACTACAAACTGCTCTGACCTAAAGCTCAGATATTAAAGAGTGTTGTTTAAAGATATTTAGCACCAAGTTAAGTTTTTCTTCCTGATACATCATGAAAATTCAAATATCATTGGAAATGGAAGAGTGCTGGATAAAAAGTTACTTTTAATAGTATGTGTAACAAAGAAATACTAAAATTTTTAAATTTAAATCCTCCATAGATTTTTAGTTTCTAAAAATGAAGGGTAATTTATACCTCAATATTAAGCTAGATTTGTTTTGGAAAATACATTGTTGGGTAGAATTACAGATGTGAATTTAAATGTGTTGATATGAAATCTGACTTAGTTTCACACTTGGGTAAGTCCACTTATAATAAGTGTAGTGACTTACAAAAAATATTTTTACTATATAATATAAAAATGTTGGCAAGTCTCCAAATAATTGCTATTTCATCAAATGATTTCAACATGTAAATCACTATTGTATCTAATCTAAAAAACTCAAGTGAACTCCCCTCTGAAATAAGGTTTTCACCAATACGAGGTTTCCTGAGGGCACCAGAACAAATGTGGCTCAGTCTATGAGTAACCCAAAGTTATTCAAGTAAAAGGTAATTGTGTCTAAATTCGTATAGGCAAGCTTTTCCTATGATAACAATATTATGGATCACAGAAAAGAGACTAATAACCTAAAACCATGCAAATTATGGTATCAATTTTCATGCTCTGTTAAAAAATACTGAGACACATAAATAGGAAAGTCATATTTTGTACTTAGCTACGATACTTTTGTATTCCTGCCCTCCCTCATCCTACTCTCCAGTTCACGGGCACTTATGGAATGCAATTCTAGATGTGATAGATAAGACTGAATAAATGATTAAAGATGCCTTGATAGACCTGATAAATTCATCCTAGGGGGAAAAATATGAAAACATTGCCGTCAATGGAATAAATGGAAAGATGAACTCCTTGAAGAACGAAAACACATTTATTTTAAACTCACATATAACTAAACATTTAGCATGTCTGAATAGCACCTAGATTAAGTACTTTTGCAGGTGAGAAGCAATTCAATTTTTTTTTCTTATCTCCAAGGAAATTTTTTATTCCACATTATAGGCTTTCACCTGCAAAACTTGATTTCAAAAATTACTTCTTAATGAATAAGAGGCAAGGAAAATATAATGATCTTTAACTGAAAGTATTAGCTTCCATTTTCTTCCAAATTTGGGGCACGAGACTAATCCACTTGCTTATTGCCAATTTGAAATATAAGTAAATTTTTCTCTTCTCTCTTGTGAAAGTCTGTCATGGTAATTTACATACCATGTAAAACACACTAACCCTTTCCTCACACAATGACAGTCTTTAATGCACTCATGTTATAAACATTCACCTGCTATAATAAAAACAAAAGAAACCATGAACTGGTGATTGCAACCACGATTTAGTAAAAACATAAGCAAATAGCAGGGTATGTTGCTTTTTGATTATTACAATAACTACAATTATAGTACTTATAAACTTTTGTTTTTCTTTATAAACAGCTCTCAATGATAGATTTATTTTCTTTCTCCTTATAGTTCAATAGCACTATTCCTACACTCCATTGAAAAAGCCCAACAAGCAGTGAAAATCACTTTAAAGCAGCCTATTGTGATGCTGAAGGCAAAGTATTAGCTGGAATGGTATACATTTGGACAGTCATAACTAAGGTGTTAAAGAGACGGGCCATGCCTGACCTGCTGTTGATATAACCATAGGCTGGCAACACATTCCTCAAGAGCACACGACCTTCTATCATTCAAGATTCGTGGAGGACAGATGTTTTCCATCAGTGTGATAGTATTTTTACACTGCTTTCACTAAACTGTCATTTCTTAAACTGCTTCAATTTCAGGCCCCTTTTATCGCTTTGTTATTTTAACGCATCTCTCTGTACCTTGGGTGATAGGAAGGTAGCCCTGACTTTATTGTGTGTATTCTTGCCAAAGATTGGGCCAAACACACTCACAGTAGCCCTCTGTGGAATGGTACCTAATTGTAAAGTGAAAGCAATATTGGAACAAGCAGCAGCATAAAGATCACTAGTTATTCATGGTGTGGAGACTGAGAAATATTATGTATGTATTAAAATGCTTTGAAGTGAAACATTTATGCAACTCACTTTGAAGGAATCAATAACTTTGATATAGTAATGCAGTTGAAAATATTGTTCATTTAACAGAAATGGATGTAAGACAGAAATAAAATGGATTTAAAAACCAACAGCTATCTGGCAAACTAAAAAACACCCTAAGTACAATTGAACTAAATGATCCTTTCTAAAAGTTCCTCCTTCATGCAAAAGTTTAAAGGTATGCGCCTTATATCATTTTATTACTAAATGGCAATATCTACTTGAATTTCCTCATTTAGATGTTTTTATCTCATTTTATTTTATTTTATTTTATTTTATTGTTGCATGACTTGTGATATAGAACCATCAGGACACTGGTTCAAATGTAGGCTTAAAAAGAGGAATTTATTCCTAAACTATAATTACTAGAATGGTGGATATGTATCACCCATATGTACAGAGACAATTGATAAGAAAACCTGTTATATATCAGCTCTTTCTAATTTTGTGCTGATTTCTCCTGTGCCCTTGTGAGAAAATCAGGAATAAAAATTCTGAGATGGTTGTTTTTATTTTTTTTTAAGATTTTATTTATTTATTTGACAGAGAGGAGAGAGATCACAAGTAGGCAGAAATGAGGCAGAGAGAGAGGGGGAAGCAGGCTCTCCGCTGAGCAGAGAGCCTGATGCAGGGCTCAATCCCAGGACCCTGAGATCATGACCTGACCTGAAGGCAGAGGCTTTAACCCACTGAACCACCCAGGCGCCCCCTGAGATGGTTGTTTTAGAATGAAATGAAAATCCTCTGAATTTGTGATCTGGCCGCACATGTTTTAGAGAATTGTAAAAGATAAAAATTGAGAGAAGACCATGTTTAAATGTTAAAAGTTCTGCATCTAGAATTCCTGAAATTAATATAAAGACAATAAATTACATTCTTGATCACTGTGAAGAGTCATTATCTGGAATTTTTTTCACTGACACTTCACTTTTTCTTGCAAATCACACTTCTGGGTTATTATCACAATAATGAGTGTAGTTGTTAATGTGGACTCTGATCTTTCGGTAATAAATTTGTATTCCATTAAAAAGAACAGACCATAAATTAGAGGTCGGTTAGATAGTATCACAATATGAATTAAGTTCTTTGATTGAAATTCATTTTCTAGGTTATATTTTGGTTGTACTGAATGTTTCTAAAAGCAAACAAAATTTTGTGATGGTTATATATCTGCTAAGTAGGCACTAAACAAATAATCAAGAAATTATGAAAAAAGAAGACGCGTTTTCCTCCATACTTCCTAATGTACACCTCATAATATGAAATTTAGTTAGCGAAACTCAATAATTCACAAAGCTGATAAAAGAATGGTAATGGACAATCACAGCCTAAGCACAGGGACAATATGCACAGATATATTTCATTAATGGAATTAATTTAGAATTGTAATTAAACAGATTACTTACTAGCCCACACTATAATTTCATTAAACTAAATGATAAAACTTCATCACCAAGCATCAATTAGAGAACCTTCCCAATTGTGGCATACATTGTACAGTTTCACACATTCAAAATAGACCGACAAGTTTAAAAAAGAAAGATCCTTCTTTTACCCTACGCTTAGGAAGTTTTTATGCAAAACAGTTAATAAATCTAAAACATAGTATCACAAGAAGAGAATTATTAAAATTGCTCAAAATTTTATAAAACTGATCTACCAGTAAGTATATGGAGAATTTAAAAATTATTCTCCTATGTACTCCCTGTCTAAACTTAAAACATGTGTGTATGTATGTGTGTATATTTGCACAAGAAAAACTCTGATGTGTATATTTGCTTCATTTATTGACTGTTTACTATGTGTCAAGTCCTGTCACAGGTGCTGGGGACAAATAATAAATAATTAGATAAATATAATGCTTATCCTCACAGAATGTACTATTTGTAATTTTGTAGAAAATTTGTGAAGATGAGTAAGATTATGTGAAATTTTATGGTCATGTAATTAACTTTATTCTTCCCTTTCATTAAAGTTTTTTTGCATTTTCAGTTATTTTTATTTTATTTTTTTATTTTGTGCAATTTTACATACATATTTCATGCTATGATATAGAAATTATGTCATCATATATTTTATTGCATGAATATATTTTTATTCACATATAATATATGAATATGTTTTTCATGTAACCCCAGACTAAATGCATTATCCATCCACTGAAAATCTATTCCAATATTCTATTATTTTCCCTTTAGTATATTAATAGTCACCCATGGATATGAAGGCAGACAAACAGCAGATACAATACAAATATTAAAATGTATTTATCTAGACTATATTTAACAATAATAAGCATTACAAAAGAAAAAGATAATGATTGTAGATATGAAAACTAACAGTGATTTCTCACAAAAATAAAATTTAACCAACTATATCTCAATGGTATTCTAAAATAGTTTATACAAATTAAGAATTTACTTTTCCTTCTTTATTTACTTTTCTTATGTATGGATACCATCTCACTTTTCAAATCAAAATTAGAAATGCATATGGATAATGTAAAGAAAAATGGCGATTTAAAGTCCCCATTCTCTTCTACTTCAAGTGAGTTATAAGAACTTATTTTTATTGACAGATTATAAGAAGTGAAATAAATTGATGAATAAATGCCCATTTCCTTCCTACCAAAGAATACACATGTGCTAATATTTTATTTTCTTATCCAATCTATTTAATATTTTGATACTGAGTTTTGTAAGTCGTATGTTATTATCAGAGTAAGTTTAATTCCATTCTTCAGCTAAAATAATGTAGAAATTAAACATTAGTTTATTTATTTATTTTTAAAAATTCTATTTATTTATTTGACAGTGAAAGACAGCAAGAGAGGGAACGTAAGCAGGGGGAGTGGGAGAGGGAGCAGGCAGCTGAGCAGGGAGCCAGACCTGGGATCATGACCTGAGCCGAAGGCAGACGCTCAAGGATTGAGCCACCCAGACACCCTAAACATTAGTTTAAATAATTTTCTTAAAAAATAAATGAATGATTTACTTTAATTTCCTGAATCTTTAACCATCATATTGTGTATGATATGCAAGATTTTCATGCTTCATGAAAGATTTTTACTCATGGAAAAAAAAATTAAGTTTTTACAAAGTAAAGCATAATCATTCCTTTACTTTTTATACATGCAATGCTATTGGGCTCATATCTATTGTCGGTTATATTTAGCCACACATTTACACTAGTCACATATAAATATAGATTTTAATGTAGATTTTTACAAAGTAAATCATGCATGTCTATAAACTTCAAATCCCTTGGATATATTTTCAGGCAGTATATTATAAAAGAAGTCTCATCATTTTTTTCATTAAAAATTAAGCCTAGAAGAAGAAACAACTGAAAAGTATCTTCAATAATTTTATTTGAAGAGGGATTATGACCCTTTTTAAAATATAAGGAGAATGTGCTACATTACTATTTAGATTTTAGTTCTTCTTAGAACTTGTCCTATTCCAAAAATTTTACATTTTTAAGCTTTTTGGAAAGCACTCAAAAATCATGCATGTGAGAAAACATTATCCATTACTTATTATATTATTAAATTTGCACTTATGTCTAGCATTCAAAACTAAGCAAGGGATTGGACATTTCTGTCTTTTTTTATCCTCGTTCTCAAATGATTAAATGAGTAAATCTTTTCATCTTAAATACTACAGATTTAGATGCATTTCATTATCATCTCCTATTCTATTCTGTCTGAAGATTATGCATTTAGAATCTACTTATGAAATATAATCAATTAATTCTGTTGCCAACATTAAATTTTATGGTTATCTGCTTTGTATGTGATAAAAAATGAAAAGTTTGTTTAAAATGAAAATCAAAATCAAACATTTTTAAACAGCATCTAGACCTCATCAATAAGCCTCATTCTTTGTGTTTTATGGATATATGCAGTACACATAGAGGTAATGTCACATACTAGCTTGAGTCTTCATTAACCAGGATATTTTTCTGCAATATCAGAAGCACCTATTTCAGAAACAAACCCTAAAGGCTAAAACCAATAACATTTGGTAAAAATATAACTACAGAAAATAGTTTCATGTGGTTTTTTTTCCTGTTTAAAAATAGGACTTCATGTGGTATTGGTCTTAAACTCAAATACCACATGCCAGAAAGATCTTGACCCCAACTTCTATGCTAAACTGAATTACTTACTCCCTCTATGTTTTAAATTATGTTCCTTACCCCTGAATGCCTGACAGGTCATGTGAAAAATCTGCTAATAGCCTGGGTAGAACTTTAAAAAGCTATATATATATACACATACATACATGTATGTATCATACAAATCATGCATAATTTCAATAAGTTTTAATTACAGGAAAGTAAAATTTCTAAAAGTAGATTACCAGTCTATGATAACTGGGATAGATAAACATTTGTAAAATTATGTTGCATTAAACGAAATTAAAGGAGAATAAGTTTTTTGTTTTTTTTTTAAGATTTTATTTATTTGACAGAGAGAGAGAGATCGCAAGTAGACAAGAGAGGCAGGCAGAGAGAGGGGGGAAGCAGGCTCCCTGCTGAGCAGAGAGCCCGATGCGGGGCTCGATCCCAGGACCCTGAGATCATGACCTGAGCCGAAGGCAGAGGTTTTAACCCACTGAGCCACCCAGGCGCCCCAGAGAATAAGTTTTGAAGTAAGGCAGACATAGATATGATTCTCAACTCTCTTACCTCTTCTATTGGCAATCAGCAAATTTACCCTCAGCCTCATTTTGAAGTGGGAACAGCAAAATCCAACTCACATCATGGTCATGTTAAAAATGCACCTGGCATATTTTAGACCTTCAATAAATGTTAGATCTCTTAAATTATTTGATAAAATTCTTCAGTATCACATCTGCACATTAATTCAGCAGATATCATTTAAAAATTAAGACTCTAACAAAGAACTTTCTTTAGACTACAAGTCTTTTTATCTACACACTGTCTACTTTTAAATTCGTTTTAACATGCAGCAAACTACTTAGGACATAATAACCAATATCCATAAACCAAAAATGAGCAAACATTAACATTTTGTGATTTTGTTCTCACGTTTTCTAAATAAAATAATTACAACATTATAAATAACTATTGTATTCCCTAAACTGGCCCCTCCTTCAATTCTCAGGGACATCTACTGTCATTATTTTGTATTTATCATTTAATATGTGGTTTCACATATTCACTATATACATAAGCATCAGATAATTTATAGCATTGCTTTGTTTTTTTCACATAAATGCTACTTAATTGTCATTGTTTCTGTTTATTTATTTTACTTTTGTATAATATTTCGTTTTGATAGAAGCTAATATTTAATTAATATTTCCAGGTTTTCTAGGTGACCTTGGTGTCAATCACTGTGCTAAATACATGTATATATTAATTTGCTGTACCTTCACAATAGTCCTATGGGGAAGACTTTTAATATCTTTGTATGTTGTAATTCATTTTACATTATATATTTTATTTATATTTTTAAAATATTGTCATTTTACAGATGATCCAAGTGGAACACAGAAAGTTAAGCAACTTATAGAATGCTACATAGGTAGTAAATGATAAGGCTGGAATTTAAATCCAAGCTCTCCAGATCCAAAGCCCACACATTAATGGCATTACCCTGTGTTCAAAATTAAAGAATAGATCATGTGTTTGCATGTATTTTCCTACTGATGGACAAACCGGCTGTTTCCAATTTTTTACCCTTATAAACAATGATGCAATAAATGCTCTTTAACATGCCTCTTGGTTTCCATACAAGAGATCGTTCAGGGCAGAGGCTTAGGTGAGTTATTTGGGAGTCTCAGGGTACATATGTATCCAACAGTGGCCAGTCTTATATTGGCCTTTCTAGCTTAAGATATTGAGGCTCAAGAAGACCAAGGTATAATTGACAATATTTTTATCTAAAAACCTTTGGTATTTGGAGGAAAACACCCTCTATGGCCAGTATGTCTGCGATTCTTCACTCATCTTGTGTGAATGTATACTTCTACAACAGGAAAAAATCTATGCCTATTTAAGAGACTTCTAATATCTTAATAAGGAATTGCTAGATAAAATATAGAAGGTCCAGTTAAATGAGAATTCCTGAAAAACAATGAATATTTTAGTATATCGCATGGGATATACTATACTTAAAATTATTGTTCATCTGAATTCAAATTTAACTAAGTGTTTTTCCTTTTTATTTGCTAAATTTGGAGATCTCGCAAATAATCCACCCACTGGATGGCTAATAAAAGAACCATCCCTACTTACTGCGGGTAGGCACATTGAGGGGATGTTACCAATCCAGTGTCACATAATCTAGCTACAAATTAAATGGGACTACAGTCTATTCTCTGTCTCTCAGAACTCACTGTGTTTTGTTCAAGTGGAAGTAGATGGAAGATGTATCTATTTTATCCAGTTTTGCTTATAAAAAGTGTTACCAGAAACCTTTCCACAGTTGTATATTAAGTGCTGCAATACCCTCCTCAACTCAGGTTATCTTGCCTAGTTTATTTTTTTCTTGTATAATGACACACTAAGGTACTTTTTTTTTTTTTAAACATCTTATTCCTGAGGATATAGCTAAGAAGGATCATTAACCATCTGCCAACCTCGTCTGTTTTGCCTCCTCGACCCCATGCCCACATTCACTTCCTCTCTGTTCTAGGTCATAAAAATGCACTCTGGTTGACTAAAACTGGGTAGCAGAATACAAAAGGTACTTCCGTAAGCTAAACTGACATTACATTAAATAATGAGGAATTTGCAAGTGGGAGAACGCTATATGATCACCCAACACCTCATTTTATGATTACAAAAAATGAAGAGGAATTAAATCCAAATTGAATCATCCTCCCTATAAAATGAGACTCTGAATAAGCAGGAACAAAGGACAGTGAGTCTTAGGTATTGCAGCTGCCAAAGATGAAATTTCTACTCCAGGGCATATTCATTTCACTTGTTAAGTGCTACTTGAACTAATAGCAATTTCTTAGGTGAAAAGAATTTTGATCTTTTTCTTAGTTTTCCATTATGGAGCTTTGGCAATTCATCAATTGGCATATTCTACCACATTGTGCTGAAATGCTTCTAAGGTTTTACAGAGAATATGGAGGGATGCTTTTGTCTATAAAATAAAACATCAGTTCAGACTGGGATTTTTTTTTTTTTTTTTCAAAAGAAGTGAAGTTGATTACTTGGCGTCAGTCCTTCAACACAGATACTATTGAAGAGAAAAGGAGTGTGAGAAAAACTGAAGGACATAAAGTCCACAGGGAAATAACGAAGTATAAGTGCTGCAGAGAGCAGCCAGAAATGGAATAATATTTCTTCTGTGAGGACCTCAGTAATAACAACCCATGAATGATGAGACATTGCAAATGGCAAGAGTGCTGTGGGAAAATAAAAAAAAAAATGCTACTCTGTGAAGGATACTGTTTCACATGCCCTATCTCCTTCTCCTTCTTCACAGATCATTTGAGGTCTCTTTTTCATTATTCCTCTTTCCAAACAACAATAAATATTCACAATGAGCCAAATATGTGCCACAGACTAAAAGGTACAGCTATGGGGAAAAAAAAAAACATGAAATCTGATTCTGACCCAAATTTGATCTAAAAATAAATAGGCAATTACAAAACAAATACAGAAATACCAACAATGTTGATATATTGGAGGATCCACAAAAAAAGGAGGAAGTAATTGTAATCACGGGGTTCGCCAGAAAAATATTCCCATAGGAAGTGACATTTATATATATTATAATGGAGGAATAGGGTTTCGTTAGGCTAGAAGGGGGAAAAGAAAATTCAACAGGTCAGTCAAAGCAACATATAACAAATAATCTGATTGTTCAAAGGATTTGTTGTTTACGATGCTGAAACTGGAAAAATAATCTGTGGCAAGACTCTGAGTGGCCTAACAGATCTTACAGAGGAATATGAGTGTTACATGAATATAGGGAATAGGAAGCAAATGTAGATGTATAAGAAAGGAATACAAAATGATTCATGTGCAACTTTAGTAGCACTTTGCAAAATGGGTAAGAGGGAAAAAAGTTAGAGGTAATTATATCAAATAGGAAATTATTATAATTATTCGGGTGAAAGAAGTGATGAAAACTCAAAAAAGACAGTGGCAGCATAGACAGAGAATGGAAAAACAAATTCAGTTGGAAATTACAGTTGACAGGATTCAGGGACAGACTGGTTTAAACAGGAGTTGGACATTAAGATTTTGCTATTGTATGAATGAGTATATTCTGATTCCATAGAAAGAGATTTTGGCAGATGGGAGAGAAACATAAATGTTAAATTTTGAATCTCAAAGTGAAACTTCTAGAAGTATATCTATTCGTTACTCAATATATGTTTATCACAAATTTAGCTCCATACCCTTCAAAGAAAAAGGAAAAATAAACTAATTTTTAAAGTCAATTGGATATATCATAGATATTTTTCTTAACTGTTCAGTTTTAGGTTTAAAGTCTAGAAAGCTTGAAAATTTTTAAATAGGCTTAGATCACAGTTACTAAAACTATGTAGTTGATTAACAGACTTTATTGCACCAGTTTTTTAGTTCTGAAAATAACTCAATATAGTGAAATATTCTGGGGACAGAGTGAATTCTGTCCTTGAGTGACCTATTAAACTTTATGAATGACTGAGAACAACATAAGCTTATAAAAATAAGACAACTTCAATTAACCAATTATTAAAGGAATACGTTTAATTATTTAAAAAAGAAATCTTATTCCATTCGAATACTTACCCCTTCACTTTTATATTCAAGCGAGCATAATTAAGACTTTGTTCCAAAATTGTAATATATATGTATTAAGTTGTAATAAATATGTAATAAATAATGTTTACAAACATTATTTATTTATTTACTTATTTATTTTTATTTGAGTATAATTGACACACAATATTACATTAGTTTCAGGTGCACTATATTCTATATCTCTACATGTTATGCTAATATCACCACGAGTGTAGCTACCATCAGTCATTGTACTTCACTATAATAATATCATTGACCATATTCTCTATCTGTACATTTTGCTTCCATGACTTATTCATTCCATAACTCGAGGCCTGCATCTCCTACTTCCTTTTACCCATTTTGCCCATGGTCCCATTTTCATTCCCTCTGGTAGCCATCACTTTGTTCTCTGTATTTTTAAGTCTGATTCTGCTTTTGGTTTGTTTATTCATTTATTTTCTTAGGTTTCATGTATGAGTGAAACCATATTGTATCTTTCTTTCTCTGCCTGACTTTTACTTCACTTAGCATTATATCCTCTAGTTTCATCTATGTTGTTGCAGATGGCAAGATCCATCTTTTAATGGCTGTATAATATTCCATTGTGCAGGGGGGGGGTGTGTGTGTAATACTACATATTTTTTATCCATCCATATACTGAGGGACACTTAGTTTGCTTCCATATCATGGCCATTGTAGATAATGCTGAAATAAACATAAGGGTGCATATATCTTTTTAAATTAGTGTCTTCATTTTCTTTGGGTAAAACCCAGTAGTGGAATTATTGGATCATATGGTATTTCTATTTTTTATTTTTTGAAAAACTTCCATACTGTTTTCTACACTGGCTGTACCACTTTTCATTCCCATCAACAGTGCACAAGGGTTCCTTTTTCTCCACATCCTCACTGACACTTATCATTTCTTATGTTTTACCCTAGCCGTTCTGACAGGTGTAAGGTGGTGTCTCATTATGGTTTTGATTTACATTTCCCTAATAAATAGTGATGTTGAGCATCTTTTCATGAGTCTGTTGGCCATCTGTATGTCTTCCTTAGAAAAAATGTATATATATGTCCTCTGCCCATTTTTTAATTAGATTGTTTGGTTTTTTTGGTGAGTAGTACATGTTCTTTACATATTTTGGATATTAACCTTTTATCAGATATATCATTTGTAAATTTTTCCCCATTCAGTTAGGTTGCCTTTTCATTTTGTTCTTGGTTTCCTTCACTGTGCAAAAGCTTTTTATTTTAATGTAGTCTTAATAGTTTATTTTTACTTTTGTTTCTCTTGCCTAAGGAGACATATCTAGAAAAATGCTGCTACAGCCAATGTCAGAGAACTTACTACCTGTGTTCTTTTTGAAGAGTTTTATGGTTTCAGATCTCACATTTAGGTCTTTAATCCATTTTGAGTTTATTTTTGTGTACAGTGTTAAAAAGTGGTCCAGTTTCATCCTTTTGCATGTAGCTGTCTAGTTTTCCCAGCACCAGTTATTGAAGAGACTGTCTTTTCCCCATTGTATAGTCTTGCCTCCTTTGTCATAGATAAACTGGCCATATAAGTGTGGTTTTATTTCTGGGCTCTCTATTCTGTTCCAAGATAGACCCATGTGTCTATCTTCATGCCACTACAAACATTAATTTTAAAATTATTTAACTTAATCTCATATGAACCTGGAAGTACTCCTGTATAATCTCTATTTTATAAAGAAATTGAAAATTAAAAATTAACAGTCTCACAAAAGTGACTTAGTTTTATCAAAAGTCATACTTCTTTAGATAATGGCATTAGGACACAAACCAAATTCTTTAACTGCAATCAACTCAGTATGTCTATAATAGCCGTCTAAGACAATTCAGAACAACAAATATTTGTTGAAGTCTCCTGTTGTTTTCTCTTGTAATGCCTTTCAAAATTGAACTCTGGTAAGATTTTATAAAAATAAAGACTATTAAAGACATTCCTGGCAGAAAGCAATAGAATAAAAGCAAGAAATAATGACCATAACGATAGAATACAGAATATGGTTTGGATTTATGATACAGATTTCTATTCATGAGAGACTAAATACAGTGTATAGTCATACTGCAGAGAAAGCTTATTATCAGGTTAAGGCATGGCTACATTAATAAAAAGGGCCAGATGAATACTGTTTTCAAACAAAATCTTATATAAACAAAATCTTATATGTAATCCTAAAATATACGTTAAATTAAAGACACTTCAGTGGAAGCAGGAACAAGGAGGTAAGTCTTATTTGCTTACTATGATGTGACTACATTAAAATGGAATTTTTGTGCTACAACTATCCCTACAATGTAAAAATGATCTGATCAAAGTGAAAATATAAAATATTTGCAGGAAATATGATAGACAAAATTACTCATTTAACATTGAAACATGATTTCAATTTATAGGGGAAAAAGAGCAACTGCCAGAAACAAATAGATAAAAGTGCAGAATGGGAATTCATATGCAAAATATATATTCATAATATAGTATTCAACATAATTACAAAATTCAAATTAGAACCGTGGTAGAATAAAAATTTCCCTATAAGATGAACAACTACTACAGAGTTCTAATGCACAATAAGGACAAGAAGAAATAAGCACTTGTATATACTACAGATGAGAAAGTAAATCTCTGACTTTTGATCGCGCAACTAGGCAATTAATTAAATTCAAATGGCTCTGATATTCAAACTATTAATTCTTCTTCAAATATTTAACATACTTATGAGCTCTTACTGTGTGCAAATATATACACGTACACATATTTACTCATTACATAATTTTTAAAAATCATTGTATCATTGTAAAGTCCTGGAAACAGCACACTTGTCTAACTAAAGGAATCCTTCTTGTTTAACTATGTATATCTAAACCACTAAAAGCAAAGCTGTCTTTAAAAATCTAAACTGATAAGTGCTTTGTTTTGGAAAATTCTTAAGGATACATATTAGTAAAAAAAAAAGTACTGTGTATCATATTCTCCTACTTGATTGTGTAGTTATATTTTATAAAAAAACATAAAGCTGGTTATTGCGTTTGTATTTTCATACATTAGCTATCAGCACACATTGAACTTTTCTCAACTTATGTATTATTTTATAAAGAAATAACTGGTTCTAATAATATTTACAAGTAAAACCAGAATGAATCAATAAGATGTAAATAATACCAGCTATTCTAAATTAAGAGAAATAACAACTGAAATGTAGTGAACCAACTTTAAAGTAAAAAGAGCGAATATAGATCTTTACCCAGGCTCTAGGATACCTAGGTCAGAATCTACTAAAAGATCTCTACTAAAAGATTCCAGAGTTGGGGGCAGGAAAGGATAGGGAAGTAGTAAACAGTGCAAAGTATGAAGACAAGAACCACAAGAAGAAAGCTGAGGACTTTTCTCTTTGGTTGTTTTTGTTTTGTTTTGTTTTATCTCAAATAGTGTTGCTGTAAGAAACCACTGAACATGGAGAAAGGATCTGATCAGTATCTAGGATAGTTACTCATCTTGAATAAATAAAATAGATATTAGCTTGGAGCCTTGAAATCTTCCTGGAAAGTAGAACCAAAACAGTTTCTTTGCTTGTACATTTCCATATATTCTGAGGTACATTTTGGCCTGCCTAGAATGTTTATTAAGAATTCCAGGTATTCCATCAATAATTTCCATTCACCAAGGACTAACTAATAATGCCATAATAGCTTCAATGAATATTAGAATGTAGCCTCAGGCTGTCTATATTGGAAAGAAGCTGTGGAAATTTTTCCTCTCTCTTTAAAACATTATCTGTCAGAAGAAAGATAACTCTGGTTGCCAGGAAAAAAATACTCATATTCTCTCTCTCTCTCCTCTACTCCTTCCCTTCCTTCCTTCCACCCTCCCTTCTCTCCTTCCTCCCTCTCAATTCTTTTTCTGAAATGAGGGTGCCTATTACCTGCTGTTCAGCCTGGCTGCTTACACTGGGATAAGTTCCATACTGATAGGAATCATAGAACAATTGTGTGTATCAGGAAACTGACTTAGTTCTCCAGATTTTTTACTGTTCTGAAGGTCATGCAGTAAAATAGAAAGAAACAGTAAAGCTTCTTCCTGATACAGTAAAGATAAGAAGATCCACCTTTTGCTCTATGTACCAAATCAATTGCTGTAAATAAACCACTTTATTAATATTAAAGCATTGGCTCATGTAATGTAGAAGAACCATTTGGTTCAATAATAGTAAGACTAACTATGATGCACTGACTGAACATTCTGTAAGTGTTTAGCCTTGTTCTCAGCTTTTTATTCATTTTTTTACTATTCTGCCCATATCAGGCCTTGGCTTTATTCCCCGATAGATATGACTTTTGCCTTTGACTTTTCCAAACTTTCATCTTCTCTCTAGAACGTGCAATCTGCTCAGACCAGCTAACTTGGGGAGACTCACTATTAATAAAGAGAGATTAGACTCTTCCAGGAAGCAAGTATCACTGATAATCAGCTGAACACTCTTATTTAAGGGTTACTTAAATTTATGTTCACAGTTTCTTTACAGTAGATTTTAGTGATCTAAAATCTGATAATTGCTGCATGCTAAGCAAAAACAAGACTGAACATCTTGGTATATCTTTCCTTTGGCATTCTTGAAAGTCAAGTGAAAGGAAAATGGGAGATACCTAACTTCAAGTAGAACTCTGTCTACTATGTGTCCCAGAAAGCATAAGTAGGGTTAGTAAATGAGAACTGGACACCTGCCATAATCTAAGTGCTGAGAATATCAGATAATCGTTCTCATTTAATTGTCATTTTTTCCCATTCTGATGTGTTCAACATTGATCATTGTTATCAAGACTCAACCAATACTTGAATTTTCTGGCAAAGATGATATCAAGGCAATTTAATTTCATTTTTTCTCAAGGACGAAAAGATAAAGTAAAAAAAAAATTCCAAAAAACAAAAATACCACTTCTATGATATTGTAAGAACTTAAAAAAATAATTTTGAGATTTAATTTCATGAACTCATTGTGAAGAAGACGCATATATTACTGGCTAACTAATTCACAAAGTAAGATTGCCAAGACAGAGGAACTACGTAAGATCCCCAACTCAAAAAAATGGAGCATGCTTATTTTTAAGACAGGTTGGTTCCATAGCATGGTTACTCTACAATGAGTTTAGTTTGGAACCAGACATAAGTTTCTCATAGAATAGTCGAGGAAAATATCACACGACTCTGATTGATTCTGATAAGTCAACACTCAACACACAAAAAGCAGAATAAATTAGAAAATGAATGGAAGAAAAATATAAAGATCAGCTAAAAAAAGAGAAGTCCCCAGATATCAAAAAAGAAAGAGAAAATAAAAGTGGAGAATTTAAGAAAGTTCTTTTGGGCTACAGCGTTTCCAAATTGAAAACTGGATCTAAAGTTGAGTCTAGTATCTATTAGAGAACAAAAGTTGCATTTTAAGCTTCCCCCAGTTAAACATAAGCCTCCCTTATAAAATACTTTAACACTGAAGTATTTCCTATCTTAAGAAAAATCCACAGAAACATGAAAGATTATTATCTTTCTGGACATTTTGGCAGATATCTTGTCTTCTTCAAAGCATTTTTTTTTTCACTAAGTATCTAAAGTAATACCCTTATCTGGTTTTGTTCCTACGTTGCTTGGTATTTTTCAATCTCCCTTTTAGATTCTTCCTTACATCCTCAATTTCTGTCCTGGTATCTCTTTTTTCGTTGTCTGCTCTCTCGAAGACCTTATCCAGTCTCATGGATGTATCTCATATATGTGCTGAGGGCTCCCACATTTATGATTTTAATCCGAATCTTTCCCTGAACTCTAGGTCTTTGAGTTCATCTCCATAATTAGGATATACAATTGAATGCCTCTTAAGCATCTCAAACTTAAAAAGTCCAAAGTGAAATTGTGGGCTTCCTCCAAGAAAACATGCTCTCCATTATTGTCCCCATCTCAATACACTGTCAAGAAAGACCTTGGGAATCATTTCTGATTTCTTTCTCTCAAAGCCAATATCCAATATGTTAGAAATACTATTGTTTCTACTCCTATAATAGGGAATCTAGTATCTTCTTTCTACTTCCACAGCTACCAAACTGGCCCACTATATTTATGTCTTTCATTTCAATAACTTTCTACTTTTTTTCTTCTTTTTTTCTGCTTATGCACTTAGATCTTTCACAATAATCTCAAAATAGCAACCAAAATTAGTGTGGAACAACATAAACTGGATTATAACACTTCTCTCATCAGAAAACTTTAATGACTTTCTATCTTACTCATGTTAAAAGTCAAAGTTCTACGGATGCTCTACAAAACTAAGACTTTTAACCTTATTTCCTATTGCTCTTCTGCTTTCTCATTACTTACAAACCCATGGATTTCCTTGATTTTCTCATATATGCCAGGCACATTTTTACCTTATGGTTTCAGCAACTTACACATGGCTCATACCCTCTTTGCATTCTTTTCTCTCCACTGTAGAATGCAAGCCATATTAGGGCAAGGATTTTCGTTTGCTTCATTAACTGCTGTAATCTAATATTTTGTATATTGCCTTTTTCATAGTTAGCACTAAATAAATATTTGCAGAATGGGTAGGTCAACTCTTTCTCTGATGATTTAATCAGCAGTGATAACAGGGATGCCCTACAGTATAATCAGAGGAGAACTGAACCCAGAATCTGTCCGGTTGGGTTCAGGTTCCACACCTCAGTCCTTTTGCACTCTCAGTTGAAAAATCATTTATTCTTTCTTAGGCTCAATGTGCTCATTTGTACAGTGTTTTTTTGTTTGGTTTTGGTTTTCATTTGTGTGTGTGTGCGCATGAGTGTGTGTGTGTATATGTAACAATTAAGAAAAAAGGTATGAAACATCATAAATGTAAAAATTATTATATACAATAAACTTATTTCATCCTGAGTCCTATGATTCCTGACTATTGGTAAATATAGGAATAGATAATACTGCAATAATTACCACACGTCTAAAACTCTACCTAAAATATGAGCTAGATTAATCATACCATCTACTAAAATATGGGAAATTGATTCTCAGAGATATTAAGCAACAACTCCAATGCCACAGAGCACTTACTAGAGCATTCAAAGTAGTATTTACCAAATGCTGTCCTTAAACTACTTGGATCAGATTTCTGTTATTATAATGCATATATCTGAGTTCCAGTCTAGACTTGGCATTTGGAATCTCTGAGTTTGAAGCCAAAGGACATGCACTTTGAATAAGCACCTTATGTCACTGTTATATATATACATTCATATTTAAGAAGAACTGGATTACAGAAAAACAAAACAAAAGCAACACTTTTTGAGCAGCAGGCCAGCACAAGGGATAACAATAATGTCAAAAGAGTTTGCATATAAGGGAATTAGGTATTTTACCTTACTTGTAAATATTAAGTTTCATATGAAGCTTGGAATAATATCTTTCTTTAGTCAGTGGATTCCCTAAAGAGATAAGCTGGAGTACTGTTTCTTAAAATCCGTAAACTTCTAATTGGTATTCTGTCTGTAAACCAGCACTCAGGCAATTTAGTCATAATCATCAAAATTTACAAAGTGGGGTAAGATTTCTCTATCATACTGTTTTACTGATTCTTACTAGACTTTGTAGTATTTCTAAACACTGCAAAGGGCTTAAAATAGTGTATATATCTCTTGAAGGAAGACTGTGAGGATCAGGCAAGTGATGTCATTAAAGTATCACAAATATGATAATTTCCCTTTTTAATATTTACAATTATTCTTTGGAAAAATATAAAGTTTTAGAATAAATGTTATTATATTTTATACATTTCCCTCTTGGAAATCAAATCAAATGCAAAATCTTACTAATTAAAGCCCCAAAAGTTAAGGCACAGAAAAGTAAAAGAAATATATATTTTTGAAACTATGTTATATGGTTACCAATAACTGAATGAACTAGAAGAAAAATCCTCTCATGTAAAAGTAACAGCTGCAATGTTGGGTTGTTAACCTAAAATAAGTTTAGAAAACTGTTCCATGTAGCACTAAAATGTGAACTGGGATAGAACACTCTATGTTTATTCGATCTGTTATTGGCATACTTTCCACTAAGTAATTCATGTTTGAATTCTAATTTTCATGGATTTTTTGCCTCTCAGAGATTCTCAAGGCCCTAATTTAAGGTTCATAAGAATCAGATATTGTGTGCATAGATCACCATAGAATTTTCATTGTACACAATTATTTAGCATGAAAAGTAAAAACAAATGAAAGCACATCTCCATGTTAGAAGAGAATGATCTGTAAATAGGATTCTTGTATTATCAGAAGTGACATAGTCTCTAATATTGATTCCAGTATCTTCATATATTAACTGACTATGTTGCAGTGTTATAAAATACAGGACTTAAACAGAATGTTTGATTTTATTCTATCATCGATTCTAAAATACACAGTTGATATATTCATACATGTAGTATGTTGGTATCATAATTATATAAAGCTAAAAAATGAAGGCCCTGAAACAGTAAATCAATAAAGTGGATTATTCTAATATGGGGTAAAAAAGGGTATTGTGTTGGGTCATTGGAGGCTGACCCACATGTGTCTGAAGCATTTTGCTCATAAGAGAACACGCAGGTACAGGGACCATGAAAAATTGTGGCAGTGTCTCTTATAATGCCTAGGGGAGAATTAAAGTTTAAACTGTTAAGACAAAGTCTGATTCTATGAGGAGAACTGAACCTAAAGTTGCTGGGCAGGGAATGCGGCAGCTGAACCAACAGATACCGTCCACATACAGAAAGAAACTTCTCATGTCTGATTGTGATCTATGCCCTGGATAAAACCACTAATCTTGCCACTTCCATATGAATGAAAAAGAAAATTGTTCTTAACTTTCACCCAAACAATTTACGGTTCCATTCATGATCTGGAAGTTGGTATCGGGTTTATTTCTCTCACTATAGACCACCATGATCAACGACAACAACAGGAAGGAAGGTAGGAAGGCAGGGAGGGAGAGAGGGTGTCAGGGGAGAAGAAGGAAAAGGATGAGGGAGAGGAAGAAGAAGAGGAGGAGGAGAAAGAGGGGGAAAGGAAAAATATTATTTTAAAAACTAACAAAATATGTAAAGAAATTCTTTTTAGGCATTGGGCAATAATCAACTTTGGGCCACAATGTATGAGAGAAGATAAACTTAGAAAATGAGGCCAATATTCACAGTAGTTTTTGTGTTGAATGAGCAGTCCAGATCATACTATGGGAAAGAGAACCCACAAAAAGAGAGGTCTCAATTGGCAGAGATGACAGATAATACACATCAAAGTTATTTAGACAAGTGGCATTTTAGGGGATAAAGTCTTGGAGAGGAAAAGACCTCAGAGAAAAAGTCCTTTATATCTGTTCATGCTTAGTAGAACATAGCCACTTGGAGGCCAGGAAAATGTGAAAATATTTCAGAGGCAATATAGAGCTAAGAAATGGAGTTGGGATTTCAAGCCTAGCCATAATGGAGTGACCCTGGTGACCATCCTGGATCTTTAACTGAAATTCCAGAAAGACCATTAACTGTGAATAAAAAGCACAGCCAAGGGGTGATATTTTTAACATTGAAAAAAGGAGAACCTAAGATAACCTGTCCTGAAAATATTAAATAAAGACTTAAAGGATTCAAGGTAACTAACAATAAATTTTTAAGTGCATGAAAGAAGACAATTTAATAATTTTTAGAAAAAAGTAAAAAATTCAGGATTCTATAATATATAATACATAATTCTAGCAAACAAAAAATTACTGGTTTTGGATTTCTGGTGCACCTCATTCCAGCACTCAATATCCAGCACTTAGATGGTCACATCTGTGGAAGGACACATACAGGTGGCAGCTGGGTAATTTATTTTAAAAAAATCTAAGTATTTTATCCTCTATACTTATCTCCAACTTTGTGTTCTAGTTGAAGATCCTGGCAAAATTAAATATTGGTCTGGATGCATCTGCAATATTTTTTTACTTGCTTTCTTATTAATAGCAATCAGAGGTTTTTTTTTTTTTTTTTTTTTAACCTCAGAGAAAGTTTTCAAAATATAAAAATCTTCCCTGCTCATTAATCCTTGGGTAACTCTGATCTGGTTTACCAATAGATTGGCCAAGCATATAATTTGGGTGATTCTGCCCTCTGCAGATAGAGATGTTCTGTATATCATGCCTGTGGGATGTGGGATTGTGGGATTTTGGCTCTTTCCTAAGGAAAAAATATAAATAAGTGGTAATTACTTAGCATTTATAACCCCATCGTGAGCACCTTGTATTATGATGTTATTCTGTTGAAGATCACAAGACTTGGCCTGGATCCCTAGAGGACTGGACAGCCTTAATTTGATTCTGCTTCCAAGCTTGCAAAAAGTGACTTATATTCAGAAGAAATTAAAACGTCAAAATCTTTAAAAAAAAATTTACTAGTTATGTGTATTAGTGAATAGCAGCAGAACCAGAGATGATCCATATATTTGATGTGATGGGCAAAGATCTCAGATAATGTGATTAATGTATTAAATAAAATGGAATAACATATGGAAAGAATAAATGAAAAGAGAAATAACTTCAAAATATATTTGGAATCGATAGAAATAAGAATCTAATCTGTACCCTATAAGTACCAATATATAACTACCTGAACTTAAGGTCTTGATGGAAAGGTTCAACAGAAGCCTGTAACCAACAGAAGATGGGATTAATGATTTCAAAAAGAGATGAATAGAAATATTCAAACTGAAACATGGGGAAAAAATAGAAAACAGGGAAGAACAAAAGATATATAAAGAAGAGATCAAAATATTTATAATATACATGGTTGAGGTATAAGAGGAGAAAAAAAGAGACTATTGGAAAAATATTGAAGAAAAATGATTAGGAATTTTTTTTTTAAGATTTTATTTATTTATTTGACAGACAGAGATCATAAGTAGGCAGAGAGGCAGGCAGAGAGAGAGGAGGAAGCAAGCTCCCTGCTGAGCAGAGAGCCCTAGGTGGGCTGGATCCCAGGACGCAGGGATCATGACCTGAGCCGAAGGCAGAGGCTTTAACCCACTGAGCCACCCAGGCACACCAAAAAAATTGACTAGGAATTTTCTGAACCTGATGAAAGATATAAAACCACAGATTCAAGCAATTCAGTGACCATAAAGCTGGAAAACTACAAAGAAAATTACAGATTGCTAAAACAAAAACAAAAACAAAACAAATACAGATTGAAAATACTTCAAAGCAGATGAAGGAATAAAAAGCTGGCTTTCAACAGAAACTATAAGAGGCAGAATATAATAGAATTACAGGTTTAACATATTGAAAGATACAACATGACAATAAAATATTATTCAAAAACAAAGGCGGAATTAAGATTTTATAAAAAAGAGAAAAGCTGAAATAATTTGTCTCCAACAGATATGAGCTCTAAGAAATACTAGAAGTAGTTACTTATGCTAAAGGGAAAGCATCCCAGGTGAAATCATAAACCTTTAAGAAAGACTGGAAGTTTCCAAAAATAGTAAATAAATTGATAAATATAATGAATATTGACATCTTAAAGTAATAATAAGAATTTATTGCAGAATTTGTAACACATATAATAGTAAAACATAAGATAAAAATAGAACAAATGGTACATAAAGGGTAAATGGAGCCTACCTGTGGCAACATTTGAGAAATGGTTCATATATTGTCTTAATGTAGTTTTTAACATTTCAAAAATGAATGTTATAATTAACAGAACATAAGTAATCATGAACAAAAGCTAAAAGATGATAAATGGTAAAGTAATTTAATAGCTGATTAAGTCAAAGAAAAAAATTCAGACTAAACAAAGAACAGATGGGATAAATTCAAAATAGGATCAATATGGTAGACTTAAACCCAACTCAATTACCAATTACATTAAATTAAATGATATTAAAACTCCTAGTAAAAATCAAAGATCACTAGATTGATTAAAAGAATATTACACACACACACATGCACACACATAGTCCACTCTAAATATGAGGAGAGAATTAAACTAAAAGTAAATGGATGAAGAAAATTTACCATGTGAACACTAGAAATCAAAGTGGATGATACTAATGTTATCAGATAAAATAATCCTTAAAGTAAGAAGTTCATTGGATATAAAGAAAATATTCTAGGTGCCCGGCTGGCTCAGTCAGTGGAGCACCTGAGTCTTGATCTCAGAGTTGTGAGTTCAAGCCCCACGTCGGTCATAGAGCTTACTTAAAAAAAAAAAAAAAAAAATTCTATACTGATAAATGGCTTAATTAGACAAAAAGACTTGCAAATCCAATTTTGATACCCACCAAAATATACACTTTGAAAACAGAACTCAAAAAGAGAGAAAGCCATTAAGCATCCTGTCTGGAGACTTTGACAATTACCTCTCAGTACGACAGGTGATGCAAATGAAGCATATTTGTAAGAAAGATTTTTATGATATAATTTAATAAATTACTCTGAGAGATATATTTTTTTTTTAAGATTTTATTTATTTATTTGACAGAGAGAGAGAGAGAGTTCACAAGTAGGCAGAGAGGCAGGCAGAGAGAGGGGGAAGCAGGCTCCCTGCTGAGCAGAGAGCCCAATGCGGGGCTCGATCCCAGGACCTTGAGATCATGACCTGAGCCGAAGGCAGAGGCTTTAACCCACTGAGCCACCCAGGCGCCCCTCTGATAGATATTTATATAACATTATCCCATATGGTAGAAAAAAGGATTCTTCTAAAGTGCACATAGAACATTTACAAAAGTAGATCTTAACTTAAGTCAAAAAGAAACTCTAAGCAGTAAAAAATAAAAATTGTACAGTGTAGCACAGAATAACTACTGTATCTTTTTGCAGGGCTTTGGAAATTAAGGACCCCCCCAAAAAAAACCACAATAGAAATTAAGAAATCCTTTGAGCTGAATGACAATGAAAATAAAACATCAAAACTTGTGTAATGTACCAAATTTATAGCTTAAAAAGCACATATTACCAAGAAAAGACTAAAAGTAAATTATCTAAGCTTCTGACTCAATGAGAAAAAGAACAGTAAATTAAAGCCAAAGTATAAAAGAGGAAAGAAAAAAAATTTAAATGAGGAAATATCAAAGAACAAAAACAGACATACAATAGAAAAAAATCAGTAGAGCCAATTGGTAGACCTTCAAAAAGAATTATAAAATTGATAAACATCTAAGAGCAAAGATCAAGAATAAATGAGAATACACAAATTCCAGTAACGAAAATGGAAATAGGGACATCACAACTACAAATACTAAAAATACAGTAGCAGGTAATTACATATAACTTTACATCAATAGCTTAGAATTTTTAATAAAATAGGCAAATTTCTTAGAAATTCAATTTACCGATACTAATACAAAATGAATAGAAAATCTGAATATCTCATATCTGTAAGAGAAATTTAATCCATATATAAAATCTTTGTCAAAAAGAAAATAAACAGGTCAGATATTTCCACTGATGTATTCTTCAAAATACTTAAGGAAGAAATGGCAAATGTTCCAAAAAATCTCCCATAGAATAGAAAAATAAGCAACACTTTCTATCTCATTTTATGTAACTAGCATAATGCTGATACTATAACCTGACAAGGACATTAGAAAGAAAAATTAGGGAAAAGATATTCCCATGAACATTGATGTGAAAATTCTAAAATCACAGCAAATTTAATCCGGTTGAGGTATCAAATGGTTAATACATGATAATAAAGTGGGATTTGTTTATGGAAAACCATTCCTTATGATTTACCATATTAACAGAATAAAGGAAGGACAAAACCAAAAAGCTAGAAAAATTATTTGCTAAAATTCAGTACCATTTCATCGTTAAGAATCTTATTCTCATGAAACTGGGCATAGCAAATAACTTTTTAAAACTATAAGAGAATCTACCAAATATATCTGTCTCTAATAAAATGTCCCTAATAAAATGTCTCTAATAAAATGCTGACTGTTTTCTCACTATAGATACAGTGTTAAAATTTAGACCAAGATTAGATAAAAATTAGATATGCTGTAACACTACTATTCAAATTTTACTGAACATTTTAGCTTTTAAAATCAGGTCAGAAAAAAAAAAACCCAAAAATTATGGTTGAAAAAAAGAAATTACCTTAGTTTTACTTTAGATGACATAAATTTTACACAGAGAATACAAAACAATCTAAATAAGAGATGTTGACAATAATAAGTAAATTTAGGAAGGTTCCCAAACATAAAGTCAGTGTGTGAAAAATCATTAGATACAACATACATACACACACACAAATCACATATTCACATACATATACACACATAAGAAGTAAGAAAAATGAAATGAAAATATCAGTTACACTTCTCTACAAAAATATCAATATCAAATACCTGAAAATTATATAATGAAAATAAGCAAGACCTTGAAACTGGAAAATACAGAGAAGTACTGAGAAAAACTCAGTAACTAAATCAATGTACATCAAAACCACATTAGTGGATCAAATGACTAAGTCTATCTAAAATGCCCATTATGTCCAAACTGATATATATTTTCAACACAATCCTAGGTACAATTTTTTAATCCACAGATTATAAAATCTAGAAGGAAATGTAAAGGATCTAGAATAACCAAAATGCTACTGAATAATAAGAGCACAAAGGTGAAGGACTTTTAGTATCATAATTTAAGACATCAAGACATTTCCATTAATTATGGCAGTGGAAATCATGTAAAAAATTAATTATCTATATTATATAAGTATCTGTTGGGGGAAGTGCTCTTTTCAATACATTAAACAAATAAGTGAATTATATGGAAGAAAATAAACCTGACCTCCTTTATACCATAACACAAAAAGTAATTATAGATTAAAAGCCAAATTAAAGCAAAACATTCTTCTAGAATATAACACTGGAGACTTCATGGTTTGATAAAGGTAAATGTTGGCTATACAAAACCTTAAAATCAATAACCATAAAATAAAACACTGCTGAAATTTACTAAAGATTTTTATTAAACTTAAACACTTTTCTGTTAACTAAGAGTAGGGTGACTAACTCTCCTAGAGGTTCCCAGGAGGTGGGATTATAGTGTTAACACCAGGACAGTCTTCAAGCAAACCAGGATTGAAGATCATCATATCCACACACGGAATAATTATATCTGTGACTGTTTCATCAAAAAGAACAGGATGGAAATGTTGTGTGACTTCCAAAGCTAGATCATAAAAGGTGATTCAGCTTCTGACTCGATTATGTAAGCACCAACGTTGGAGCTCTGAGCAGTCATGTAGTCAGTCTAACTGCCTTCAGGCCACCATGCTGAGAGGACTCACAGGTTGGTCCAGCATGGAGAGATCACATCCCAGAAACTACATAAAAAAGAAATGTCTAGCAAAGCCCCTAGCTTCTCCAATCACCAGCTATTCCAGCTCCATCCACCATCTAACTAAAATTTCAAAAGAGACCTGAAGCCAGACTATCCTGCTAGTACATTCCCAAATTTCTAACCCAAAGAAACTGAGGAGTAACAAAGTAATTATTATTGCTTTAAGCCTTTAAGTTTTGGAGATAATTTTTATGCAGCAATAGTAACTGTAACTACAACCCACTAAAAAAACAAAACAAAAAAAACCTCAAACAAATTTTCCACATATTAGTATCACATTCGATCTTCATTTTTGTCCACATGACATATCAAATGAAAAAACTAAAGAAATAGAATAGTATGATACCATATGTATGTATGTATGTATGATGTATATGACTGAATAAAATTTCAATGGAATCTCTCACCAACGCAATTTTTACTCTATATATTATATATCATTTAATTTTAAAATATGTTTATATACTATTTGCATTATTTTTAAATGAACTTATTTTTAATAGGAAAATCTGTTAAGGCCACCTACAACATGAAGGTTAAATATAAGCACCTAAAGCTATAGAGAAGGCTTTACAAGGAAAAGCTAAAATAAAAATTCCCTCTCAAAGATGTTTTCTTGATTATATCATGGAAGTACAATAATGAATAAGATATATTCCAATTTATCATTACAATATTCCTTTGCTTATAATCAGTATAAATTAACTAGTTCACATGATTAAGCTAAGCAATAATTTAGGCAATCATAAATAAAATTATTTCCCTAATATTTTCATTGATTCTCAGTTTATAAATATGAGTTAAACATTAAAACATCGGTTTATTTGTAAAGATCAATTTTCTTCAAAAATGAACAGTCTTTTAAAAGTAAAGGAATATTATAGGTAGAAAGTAAAAAATGCAGTATATAGTAGATTTTGAAGTACATACCCTCAAGATTCTTCTCCATAAATATTAAGTGTAAATAATTTGTGTGATTATCAGTTTCACATTTGATGCATTGATACCAATACTAGCATTGTTTTAAAAACATTTAAATTTTATGAAAATTCTTAAAGCATAACTTACATAGTGTTTCAATAAAATGTCTATGTTTCTTCAGAAACAAAACAGAGGGATACTGCCTGCACAGGTTAACTAAATTCTGGATATTGTCTTCATTGTGGCCTTTTACTTTTCTGTAAGGACTACAGCAGTGGCAGCTGAGGTAAGAGAGACTTGTATAGAAATAGGAGATAATCCAACAATAGTTCCTCCGCTATACAAAGGCTATCTTTGGAGGAAGAGGAGACCTGAACTACCCAGAAGGAAACATACTAAATACAATTTTAGAAAGATGAAACTTTGCAAGCCTTTTGGGTATGCATCAAAAATAAATGAGACCAGCTGTCAGCATTAGTCATGGTTTCATCTTCTCCTCTTTGTACAACTCCCAAATTGTACAAATCAAGATAGAAAACAATAAATTACCACTTTAAGTAATTTACACTCATCTAAATATTTTAATTATTTTATATCTAATGTGCAATATCTAAGCCCCCACTTATAGCAGATCATAGATATCTAGGCAAAATCTCTTAATAATTATACTTCCTAGGTGCAAGTTATTACAAGTTTCAACATTAAACTCACTGTTTATCTCTTTCCTTTGTTCTTTCTCTTTCATTCACTGGTGAAGTTGACTCTGAAATAACCTGGATTTCCATTGTACCTAGAAGAACAAAGAGGAAATTACTTACTGATTGCACAGACATCGTTACCGAATAGAAAAAAAAAATTCTTTTTATTATCTCAAAGCTACTAAAAAAGCAAATAAATGAACAGTGTATTACTGTGTGAACATTTTCTTTATATGCACACACATATCTGCTTTGTTAATAAATAAGTATTCTATTACTTTGTTGAGTAATAGATTTTAAAACAAAGTTCTGGAAAAATATTTTGTCATAATGGTCAAGATAGTTCTCCAGGGAATATAAATTTTATTGGTTATTAGTAGAAATAAACTTAAAAATGTCATTCAGGGGAATTACCTTAAAACTACCTACCACCAAAATCAACTTATATTCTACTTATATTCTACTAATAAGAAAAAAAATATTTTTGTTACACTTCTGGCTTTATAACAGAATCTGAAAACATGTGGAGACTCAAATAAAAATGATACCTCTCTTTATTTTTTTTTAAGTGTGACCCACCTCCATCTAACTGAGATTTTCTCATTTCTAATTTCAATTTTAGTTCCCATGCTTATTTTCTTATCTTTTATGAAGCATTATACAAAGTCTCAGAGCTATTAGGACTCAGGACTAGTTTCTAAGACAGGCTTTGCTTGTAAGAAACAGCTGTCAGAAGTGACAGGATACAATTGTTAAAACGTCTAAAATAAAGGCTAAATAAATGCCTACATATAAAGTGGTATTTTTCTCCTATGTCTAAACAAAGCATTTTCTCTCCATTCATGTTCTTGCTAGACTCAATATGTCACCTGTCTCATTCTTATTAAAATGAATTATCAGTGCAATGCTGCATATGATCAGTGAAATCCAAAGGAAATTACTTATACTACTGCTTCTAGACACAGTGCAGAACCACTTCATGATTTTAGTGTTGCTAGAAAAAAACAAATTGATCATTTTACTGGCTGAACATATTACATTGAATTTTATTTGGTGGGAGGGAGTGTACAACTATACCTTTTCAATGGGTTTTGATTCACAGTATTTAATTCAAATCTAGGGATTTAACACATAAATTATAAAGTTTATAGATCTCAGTTTGAGAGTTAACAGGGGAGCATAAAACCCAAATATAATTTAAGAGAGGTGTTGGTAAATAGGAAAAAAATAAAATAAAATTTTGGGACAGAACAGAATAAACTAAAGGAATTCGATAGGAACCTCTGGCACTACTGTCAAGTAATCTAAAATGAGAGAGAAAATGGGGGGGGTGTGTGGAAGAAATGCCAAAATAACAAAAGAATCAGACTGCAATTTTCTGCCTTAGAGCCTAGGCTTTAGCAGATTAGGTCCTTGAGAAACATGAAGATGATTACAGACATTTCAGAATCATCATCAAAAGTAAAGTGATAGGCAGATGGACAGACTCATCCATAGTTCGATACTAGAGAAATGTGACTGTGTTTCCAGGGGAACACAGTTCCCACAGTAAAGAGTTAACACCAGTGGTGTACAAGGAATATCTAGGGCTTGAGACAATGACCTCTTTCATTTGCAATGGTGGGTGGATACTGACCCACCTGGCAAGGTCTTCTTGGGATGGAGCAATGGTTTGCTATGCTTAGGAAAAGCAAGAGCTGAAGTAACTTCAATGATAAGAGGTCTCTGAGAAATTAGATGGAAAGTTCTCAATACCACCTAGTAAATAATCTATTCATTATCTTGGATCATATCTATACTCCCAGACTGACAAAGTTTGGAGAGATAACCGTTACTAAAGAAACAGCCACATCCCAAGTCTAGTTGTCTCTATTTTGGTAAAATTTCTATCCACTAGCTGAATACAAGATATGAATTATCTTGCTCCACTCCTCACATGTATAACTCAATATCATCAGTATCACTTTATCCAGTTCTTCAAGTTTCCAAAACAAAATTCTGTTTATACAGGTGAATTAGAGAGCAATATATCAATTATTTACTATTTTGTAGATGACCTAGAGGAAAATATTTTCATAATAAATACAGAACAAACACTTTAATCTAGCCCACAAATCTTCTATCATCATTGTCACCTGGAGCTTTTCTATTCTCTGCCCATCCTTTCCTTGCACAGTGCTCTGCCTTCCACTCCTCCCTGTATTAACAAGTCCCTTTTTTCTTCTCCAAGGCTCTATTTCACCTGCCACTATGGTTACGACAGTCTCTTGGAGTTTCCTCCACTGCAAAGGAATTTTCATATGATTGGTAAAAACATAAAATATTCTCCATATATTTCACATGAAAGTTTTTTTAATGATTATGCTATAATATAATGAAAATATTCAATTTTGCCCATGTCAGAAGTAGCTATTTTTACTTCAATAAAACAATGACAATGAAGTATATTGTTACTGGTAGTATGTATTGATATATTCAGATACAAAGACTTTAGTGTACCATACCAGTACAACTTGAAAAAGCCTACCATGAATGATGAACACATTTTGATAATGGCACATATTGGATTGGAATTATATGAGTATACTCTGTAAAGCTGCCCCATGGTGTACTATTTAATAAAACTAATTTAAAAGAGAACTTCCACTCATTTTGTTGAAACCTGGATTTCCACACAGAATAGTACATTAAATTGGAACATACCTATAGCTAAGTATATAAAAGGTGGGAACAATGGAAAAAGTACAGAGAAGAGGCTCCTCTTTCTGGGATCACATCCTGGTGCTTTTGCCCCCTGCACCTTCCGACAATATTCCACCTACCATATGAATCTGAGCTTATGATGTTTGTTCTTTAAAAGCTTTCTATGAACAGCTCTTCCTTTCGTCTTTCATGATAGGACCTTTTACAACCTTTCCAGGAACAGCTAAATAAATGAAAAGTTTTTCATTTCTTCTTTGGTCTGCAAAAATAGCTTTTGTTGATGATGAAAAGTGCCACCTCCCAAATTTCTCATTTTTCCATGAAGCAAAAGGTTTACTTTCTGAAGGTTTCACAAGTACTATGAATCACTATATTTATCTTTCTTCTAGATGTAGAAAAATGGGTGGCAATTTATACCCAGGCCTTGCAAATTTCTCAAAATATGGCACCATGACCACGTCTAGATTTACTTACTTGACCTAGACTCTAATTTTATTTTTATCAAAAAAGCACTCTTAATTGTAGTTACAGTTGTACATATTTTCTTGTCAAAAACAGTTTAGCAAATCATTCACAGCTTAGGTTCTGGGTATGAAAAACCTAATAGTGCAACTTAAAAAGGCGTATTTTTTAAACATGCTAATTATACCTCCAATTTATTGGAATACTATCTTTTATGTTCAAGACAATTGATGTTCAATAATGCATTTTCAAACAGTGATATCATTATACATAACTATGAGGGTTTTCAAATAGATATTTCCTTCTAAAGTATCAGCAAAATGCCACAAAAGAGGTTTGCATCCCAATAATTTATTGCAATTTCACTGATATACTTGCAATTTTCTCAAATGTTATTGGAGGTACAGTTTTAAAGAGGGAAAACAATATATAAATGAGACTTTTCATTTTGATGCTATAAAAATAAAACTTTATGAAGTATTTAATATTATTGTCATTCATTATTAGTTCCTAATATATACCTTTAAAATGATAGGCTATTGTTTAAGCAACTGAAATTATTGCATATTTGTAATAGGTCCTGTACTCATAGAAAAAAAGTATAATTTTTGAAAAGTGTGAATATATTCATAAATCCATCTATAACGGATGTTTTAACATTGGTGCTAAATGAGTATTTTTAAAATCCGTTCTATGCACAAATACATGTGCCCTCATAAGTAAGAATAATTAGCACATTAATTCATCACATTGTTTATATTTCAATTATAAGGGCAAATAAAAAGCTGTTCATGTTCTGCTTGAATAGATTTGCAGTCTCTGCAAGTGTTTGACCTTAGTTTCCTTTTAAAAAATGTGAGGATATTTAAAATGAAAACGTTCTGAAAGGCAATCATAAATTCAATTCATTAAGTGACTAAATGAAGAAATTATACAATAGATAAACTATAAAAAAAAGTTAGTGTAAGCCAAAAATCTTGATATTTGACCATAGATGCATGCTGGTGGAAATGGGCCACTGTAGTTTGCATACAAACAAGCACATGGGCCAGTTGCGCATACAAATGAATTAAAATTTGTGGTCACACAACTGTTGCTCAACATCAGACTACATCTACTGTGTTATTTATTTTAAAAGAAGATTTTTAAATTAAAGTTATTGGATAACAAATGGGTTATTCATAAATTCATGAATTCAGTAACAAATTCCACTTTCTTTACTATCCTACTTACTAAAACTGTTTTGACCTTAAGGTCTACTTAAAGAGTGAACATTCATATTTGTTTTAATTCACTATCTTAGCAAAGGTGTCAGGCTCTAGTATATTAAGGTAAATTAAAATAGGTGCTGTTTTTAGTTGGTATCCCAATGGAACCAGGCATTGCAGTTTCAGGCTTTCAGGCCTTTCTCAAACACACACCCACACATACATACACACACACATACCTAAATTAATTTTGTATGATTTTCAGTTCTAGTTAGAGCCTTTGTCCCAAGGGCTTGTTAATCTTGTATCCCATTCCTGCCCTGTTACAATTTAAAGATTGTCAAAAGAAGGATAAATTTCATGCCATTTTCTGTTCTCATTACAATCTTCAGATTGTTATGAGAACGGATTAATTTTGCTCAATTTTCTGCCCTCGTTACAGACTGTTATGAGAATGGATTAATTTTATGACATTTTCTTCTTTCATTATAATCTTTGTTATGGGAATGAGAATATGTAATGAGAATGAGAGCATATCAAGCATTAAAAGGTCTGTGAGAGCTCATGACAAAGATTGTAACAAGAAGAGAAAACAGCACCCAATCCATTCTTGTGACAATTTTAAGATTGCCAAGCGAACCCAGAGTGACACTGCATTTATCCACTCTGAAGACAAAGATTGTTGAGAAAATGGGAATGAGAGCAAAATTAATCAGTTTTCCTGACAATCCTGAGACTGTAGTTAAGCTTACAGTATTTTTCCTGTGATACAGTACTTACTTGAAAACATGTGCATTGCATGTAAAAGTTACTTATTGGAAAATGTTATTCATATTTTATTTTTTCTATTTTTTTCAATTTCTCTCTCTTTTCTCACTCTCATTCCTTCTTTCCTCTGTTTCCTCCCATTCACCTCCCTCCATCCATCCTTCCCTCTTCTTTCTTAACTTTGATGTATATCATGACCTACATTTTTAGAATTATTACATTTAAACAGAAGCTAACATTACCTAAAATGTCAATACAAAAAAAAGAAAATAACACAAAAAAAGCCACATTAAGAAGCAGAATCTCGACCAACAATTGCTTTTATGATTAAAAATCATTTATTTGAATCAGTTGTCTCTATATGCCCAGAAAAAAAAAAATTTTTTTTACAGAAGGTACTTGAGTAGTCAACAAAATGAAACTATCCTAGCTCTGCAAATGCGTACTATTTATTTGCTAATAAATAAGTCACCGCCTTGTAATATGCTCTCATAAACTTGAGTAGATATACCTATTACTCTATCTGAATAACATCAATGTTCCCATTTTATGAGGAACAATCCCTTTTCAATGTACTTTTGTTTCCTCATCATCCTATTAATAAGCCCCAGTTAAATATTTCTTTTAAAATATCATTGTTTACAGAATACCCTCATTTGAAAATACCTATTATTTTAAAAAACTGCCAACATCCTTGGGTATGTATATGTATATATAAAAAACACACACATTTGGGGCGCCTGTGTGGCTCAGAGGGTTAAAGCCTCTGCCTTCAGCTCAGGTCATGATATTTCTCTCTCTCTCTCTCTCTCTCTCTCTCTCTTTCTCGGTGGGGAGCTCGGTGGGGAGCCTGCTTCCTCCTCTCTCTCTGCCTACCTCTCTGCCTACTTGGGATCTCTCTCTATCAAATAAATAAATAAAATCTTTAGAAAAAAAACACACACATTTGAGTATGTTTATATATGTACTGAGTATGCATATATATTGGCTATGTGTATATATATATGTCTATACATGTTTATATAAACACATTGTGTGTATGATGTTGCAGCTTCTTTTTCAACAGCATATATTTGATAAATGATACTGTGAAAAAAATAAACTGGCATAATCAAATCAATACCACAAATGATGCCTGTAGTATTACTGAATACCTTTTTAATAATAGATAAAATATTCGAGAATATCACACAATTTATTTTGTCACTATTTCAGGATTGTACACAGACTTTGATATAACTGTTTTATGTCTTGACTTTTCTATTAAACCCAAGAGGTAAAGTTCTCACAGAATCCTGAGATCATTATTCCTGAGATCATTAAGCTCTGTTTCTTATTTCAAACCATTCTGTTCATTCTCATATACGGCAAACATTGCTAGAAATTAACATATGCTGAGTGGGTAAAAAAAAAAAATAAATGTTTTGCATTGATATCATATCCATGAAAATTTGATATCATATCCATGAAAAGTTCTTAACCAAATGCTAAAATGACTTCTTTAATGTGTTTTTGATAAATGAGTCTCATTTTCAATATCAGTGCAACCTTAATGATTTCAATTATCAACTCACTTCATCCTATTTATTTATTTTTCTCACGGCACAAAATCTTTAGTCTTTTTCTTCTCTAGTTGGGACTTTCATTGTTTGCAAATTTCATGCATATTTATATTTGTGTGCATATGTAACATCATTATAAGCAATATTCTCTAGAATGTTCAGGTGAGACCAGACTCATGGGGCAGTGACAAGTGGGAAGGCCTGGACACCGAGTAAGCCCGCAAGTGAAGGCTGAGCTGACCCAGAAATGCAAGGAGTGCTGGGGCCAAATGTGCTGAGAAGAAGGTGATCTAGGGCCCCATGAACCTGGGAACCTGGAAGTTGGACTAAACCACTAGCGTGGGGGCACTCATAGGCCAAACACAGAGAGCAGGCCCCTCAGAGGTACTTATGGTATGGACCATGTGAGCCCAGATGGCTGGGCCAGACACATCTCACATGCACATAATCAGAACCACAGTAAATTCCATTTCAGAGATCTTACAGAGATCTTTCATCTTTTTGCTCGACTTTCTCTTATTAAATCAAAAAATACTTTGTCAACATTAGTTCACATTTTAGCAGATGTTTCCACATAGCTAACATTCCATTGATTGGCTCTGGTCTCTACCTCTTCTACAGAAACCTTCTTTTTATCTCCTAAATCTGATTTGTTATGAGGCAGCAGAGATGGAACAGTCTCATCTTCCTTTACTCCTAAAATCTGATCCCTGAAGTCAGCTGTGGCTGCAAAGTAACAGAAGACACAGAAGAAACCCTCCCCAATCTGGTAGTAGTTGTCTCTAAATGCAGTCTACTCCTTCTGCCCAGCTGATTTAGGTTTAAATACAGCAATATCAATGCACTTCAAAAGAGTCTAATAAATTAAAAACACACACACATACAAAAACACCTCAGTTTTCTTGTGGCAGCATCCCTGAAACCAATTAATTATGGAGGTGGTTTGAGGCAAAGAGGTAATAGTATCCGATGGGTAGGTGGAGCATTCATGGTATATGTACTGTGGGAAAAGGGGTTTTATCTGTATCAGGTCCTTTCAAAACAATGGGCCTGATAGACTAATTTTACCTCTTCGCAAGTTCTTGACCTAAACCATCTTCTGCACAAAGATTAAGAAACCAGCCTAAATCATTCTCAGAGGCCCTAAGTAAATGCATACTTACTATTTTTGCTAGAATGGTCTATTTAAAATCCAAAGTTTGATGACATCTTTTAACTGCTTACCAACCACCTATCACCCAGAAAATAATGTTAGAGCACCTTAGAACACTGAAGATCCTCAGTGATTGATCCTTCTCTTGCCTACCTTTCTAGCTCTCATCCAGTGCTTTAGTTACAGCCCTGCCCTATGCTATTTCTACCTCTGTGCATTTGTTCACACTAGTAGTTCTTTGTTTTGATTATACTTCCAAGTTAATCACCATGATCCATATCTCTCCATTCTCTGTGTCACTGATTGTCATCATTTGTCTAGAAGGGGCTAGGGGCCCAGATCACTGAGCATATTCTTTGCTAATGTTGCCACAGTATGTATCGAAGCTCTCCATTGCTGTGTGTTTGAGTGTGTGCACCATTCTTTGTTCCATTCCAAACTCTTAGTTCCTAATTTGTCTTAACTTTTAGTTTGTAATCTAAGCTCCCAGCACATTGCTCACTCATAGTTGGTACCCAAGAAAACACTTATGAATGGAGGCCAAAGTTAGTTCTTAGAGCAAAGCATTATTTACAGATACGATACCTTAAAAATTATATTTCAAGAGGTAGCCTAGCAGCCACTAATATTTACTGCCCTCTTACTATGTATCATTCACTCAATTACTGTGATTCATATATATATATATGTAATTATATCCTCACAACAACCTTGTCAGTTAAGTATTTTATAATCCCCATTTGCAGGTAAAGCAATTGAGGATTAACAAGATTATGTATATTTCCTAAAATAACAAAACTTGATGGGGGACCTGGTTATTGAAGCTTAATCATTGTATTAGCCTCATTTTAAAAGTACATTACTTTTTTGTTTTTTTGAAAAGCAGTTTTCATATAAGGAAGAATATATAATTTAATGCAATATAAATAATTTTCGGAAGGGCTGACTTATTTTTAAACTAGTACTTTTCTCTAACATTCTTTATTTTGGAAACAACAAAAAAAGGAGTTTTTAAATTTTTGAGTTTTTCTTTCCAGAATAGTGTTGAAATAATATTGAGAGAAACATTAACCTTAGGATAATTTGGCAGTTGAAGTAAAAAATAATAATTTTGAGGGTCTTTTTAGGGAAAGCTACAGGACTTTCAATAGTATGTATTGGTAAACTTGTATAATTGGTCAGATAATCATTTGATTCCACAATTCATTTTACATGGATATTCATTATATATATATTACTCTGACAAACATCAATATATGATAGAGTCACCTCAATCAGAGGGCAGTTTTGTGTGAATAAAAATGCATTGAATATTATAAGTGGAATCATTTAACTTCATTTTCAGATGTGCAGGGCCTTTGAAGAATATCTTATGGGATTTAGGGGGTTGGTAATCATGGAAGAGAGGAATGTGTTCCAAAATGGTGGCTGGCGAACGTCTTGCCTATTAACAAGAAACTTGCTGATTAATTAATTTCATTTGGTGACTACCTCCTATTACTGATGTTTTCCTTTGTTTCCAAAATTAGTTGACTTAAATGAAGTGCTTAGAATTTCTCTGATATGCCTTGAACAATAACAACACACACGCATATGCACACACACAAACAAACACACACACACACACACACACACAACACATTCCTTTGGTGGCTGGTGCTAGGGTTGGGAAGAACAGTAACAGCAACAACAAAAAGCATCCCAACAAGCCCTGGAAAAAAGCTAAAACTTACTCTGCTTTCTCATGGTCTGATGTCAGATGTAAAATGAATAGGTCTGTTTGGAGGTCAGAATGAGAAGAAAAAGATCAACATGACCTCTGGGAAATAAAGGTTATTTGACATTTGGGGGATTATCTGCTAAAGGCATTGGCCTTGTATCAGAGTAAAGGCTTGACAAGCAGAGAAGACTTCATTTTCCTCACAGTGAAATATAAAGGCAAAAGCTAAGCCCACACCTCCCCTCAGCAAGAGCAGTTCCTGAAATCAGTAGTCTTGATCGATGATGCATTTTCAAAATCAAAACAAGCATCAGTGTCTCCAATCTAATCACATCTCCTAAAGCTACTGCTTCCTGTGGGAATTTAATTGCTGTGACATTAGACTCCAGACAACAGGCACTTCTCAAGACTACTCATCAGGGCAGGGACAAAAATCAGTGGGATAGTGTCAAAGCTGTTAGACACAAAACCTGTTAAAGACCCCATGTGTATAATTTTCCTTCCTCAATTTCAGCAGTAAAATTTAACGGATCTCTATAACAAGTTTAAAAATTCAGCAGCATTATACTAACCATGAAAAGGATAAAAATATTTTGCCTGGTAAAAATTCAGCTTTATTTTTACCATGTTCTGAAATACACTCTGACACAAAAAACATTACGGCTTTGTTGAGATGTTTTTAACATCGTTTCTATATTAAGACCCAGAAGTTAGATGGTTAACCTTTCTTCATGGGCTTACTAAATTTTTAATTAAGATTTTCATAATATAGTATTTCTGCACATTAACCAAACTATAATTTTTCTAACTAAACAAATCAAAAAACTTATTTCAGGTCTCATGCTTATTAAATATTTTTTAATACAGAGCATTCCTTTTTCACTATTGTCTCAAAGACCCTTCTGCAAGAGAATTACTTTCTTCCCATATCATCATAGGAGCTAGAAGCTGTGTGTTACTTTATCTGAGTTACTTTTTTTACATTGCCCATATCACAGAGAAAATGAACAAAAAACAGGAAAACTAATGAGAATTTAATGCTAGGAGCAAAGCAAATCTTGAAATTTTAAAATACTAAAATGAAAGACCATAGTGAAATGTAATGTAGAGGAGTCTCATGAGGTCTAAAATAATTTTGTGGGTTCTCAGTGAACATGAAGGGATATATCTTGATATTATACAAAGTACCTTAGTGTATTTGGCTAAGCTAGGACTAGGATGTGTTGCTTTTCTTCCCTAGCCAAGATTTCACTAATAAGGTTTTACGGAAACCAATGGTAACTTTCACCTCCATCTAAGCTGCCCCTCTTTAATGAAATTCATATTCTAAATAAACATGTTGTTATATTTACATTTTAATAATAGTATAATGATTGCTTATTTATGACTGACATAGTAACATTTTCTTGTATCCTTGTAGTACTTTGTGATTTAAGGCTATAGGTGTCACCTTATCTGAAAATTCTCAAAATTTTGTAAGATATTCTAATCTCCAGTTTATTCATGAAGAAATTAGACTAACTGATCTGTTCCAAATCCCAGAGCTAAAAAATGAGGATCTGGAGCTCAAAAATCAGCATAGTGATTGCACGTCCAGTCCATTTTCTACCACACACAGTATTTAATGTTTAGACATTTACTTCTGAGTACTTGCTGACCTTTTTGCCACTTGTTTAATTATTCATTGCTACATAAAAAGCTATCCCCAAACTTGGAGGGTTAAAACAAGTTTTAAACAAGATAAAACCACCATTATCTCTCTCTCATAATTCCATGGGTAGGCTAAGCTGTTTTTTTATTTTTACTTGATGTAGTATGATCTGGAGGTATACTAAATGGCCAATATGTCCAAAATGACCCTTTACAAGGTTAGCAGTTTGGATTAGCTGCTGGTTGGGAGATCCACTGGTGCTACTGGCCTGGGGCCTTTGTTCTCCATGTGGTCTCCTAATGTGGCTTCTTCAGTTTCCTCACAGTATAGTGACTGAGTCTAAGAAAGAACATTCCAAATATTGAAGGTAGAAATTATAGATCTCTTAAAGCCCAGCCTCAGAAGTTACAGATACTTATGCTGCATTCTATTGTTCGGAATGAATCATAGGGAAAATGAAGGTCACCAATCATCCCTCTTTGCCTGGGGCCAAGTTTTTTTCTGGGGCACAGGACTTTCAACACTAAAACCAGGGCACTCCTGGGCAAATTTGGAAGGCTGGCTGTCCTAGACAGCCCAAACTCAAGGGTAGGGAAAATAGATTCCACTTTTGCTAGGGAAAGGAAAGGTCACATTACAAAGAAGCAGAAAGAGTAGATATTGCTGTGTATCTTTGAAAATGCAATCTATTCTAATCACTGAGCTTTGGGGAAATTTCATTCCTACCAGTTACATTTAAGCTTAGTAAATATCCGTAAATCTAATCTGACCGAATTACTTACTGGATTATTTACTGCTTCGTTGTATAAGTAGTTTTAAATTTAGAGATCTGCCAGTAAGGATATACAGTCTTACTCCTTAGAAACTTTTGCCAAAAAACCTGTAAGGCCCAGAGAGACTTGAGAATCCTACTGTTGATAGTTAATACAGTTCAGTGACTATTAAATAGATTTTGTAGACTAGACTGAGAATCTAACCTACATTGTAACCTTTGTTTTTGTCTTGTGAAAATTTATTTTGAATTTTTAACCAACAATGTAACTTCTCTTAACACACGTTGCTTCTTTATTGGAAAATACCCATAAAAATATAATAACCTAGTTTTTTAGAAGTGATCAGATAGCTGAGTAGAGGAGTATTTTCAGTGTAACTCTATGATAACACTGTCCAACAGAACTTTGTAGAGTGATGGGTATGTTCTTTAATATAGCCTCTAGCCAAATGTGGCTATTCAGCACTTGAAATTTGGCTAGTGTGAGTGACCAAAGAAATGAATTTTTAATTGTTTCCAATTTTAATTAATTTAAATTTTAAAAGACAGATGTTAGGAGTTACCATGTTGAGTTGCACAGTTTTGACATCATGATTTCATTTAGTCAGAAGTAAAAGGAGAAAATGGCACATACGAAATATTGTTAAATCATGTATCAGGCTAACAATGAAGGTTATTCTCTTATAAAAGGGATGATCTAAAGTTAAAGACACATTTTTCTTAGATGTCAGAGTATAAAGTCAGTGCTTAAACTACTAATTCAACCCTTTCCTTATGATTATGACAATAAGCAGTGTTTTAAGAACAGATAAAGGTCATCAATATATATATGTATATATATATATATTGATATATATATATTATTTCAGAATGGAATAAATAGACTGCTTCTTGCCTAAGTTTATCTAGAAGTATTATATATTGGCCTCTCTCTGACTTCACTCATTTTGGTCTATGCCACATAAAATTTAGAAGACTCATGTAGTAAACTGAAAGTGATAATGAGGAATAATGCAGCATAGTAAGCTCAGATCCCTATAGACATAGCCAGAAAATCATTCCCTACTTCCCCAATAGACTGTGCATTTATACAAGTCATTCTCTTTTGACAATGCTAAGCAGGTTTTTTCCATATCTCCTTTGTTTCAGAATCTTCATTCTCACAGTAACTAAATCTTTGGAATTGATTTCTCAACAAAATAGTCAATTATCTCCCTAGCAAAATAGGAATTTACATTCCTGAACTTTTGCTCATTTTGAAGAAAATTAAGTAAGTTTCTATATAATATTCAACCACCTGGAAGTGTTGAATGTGAACATTTATTCTATAACTCCTGTCTTTATAAAAGAGATAGAAGTCATTTATTTCAGGAATCATTTATTTCATTTTATTTTCTCTTGGAGAACAATGAACAGATAGAGATGACAGTGGTGTCCATTTAAACTGATCCTATCTATTTGTCAAAAGCAGGATTGGGTAGGAAGTGAAATAGCTTCCTTTAATTTTATTTCAGATTAGGTATTTTCAGTTACCTACTATATCAATAATTTTTGGACCACAAAATACATTTGTCAATTGCTTTTTTCTTGAATAGGTAATATACTGGAATTTCTTAGCGTCTAAGAAAGAAGAGGTCTGTCCTAAAAAAAAAGCCAAGAAAGTCATATATATGTATATATATATATATTGGCCTAGGATGAAGCTAAAAGTGGAAGTATTGCATCACTGTGCATCACAGAATATGCAGGAATTTGTATTTGCCCTAAGAGATTTGCCCTAAGAGAACAATTTTTACATGAAAATAGTCCTCTACTTGCTCTCAGACTGTTTGGCCTAGATGTCAATGAGTCCCTGGAGAGCGGCTAGACATCTATCATTTCTCACCTACTTTAATTTTTGAACAGTGCTAGCCCAACATGTTGATG
>CM052895.1:68246337-68291587 GCA_028534135.1 Potos flavus | reverse complement strand
TATTCATTCATTCATTCATTCATTCATTCATTCATTCATTCATCAGAGAGAGAGAGAGCACAAGCAGGCAGAGTGGCAGGCAGAGGCAGAGGGAGAAGCAGGCTCCCCGCCGAGCAAGGAGCCTGATGTGGGACTTGATCCCAGGACCCTGGGATCATGCCCTGAGCCAAAGGCAGCCGCTTAACCCACTGAGCCACCCAGGTGTCCCTACTGTCAATTTTCTAACAAGAATTTTAAGCCTCTGGGGTGCCTGGGTGCCTCAGTGGGTTAATGCCTCTGCCTTCGGCTCGGGTCATGATCTCAGGGTCCTGAGATCAAGCCCCGCATCAGGCTCTCTGCTCAGTGGGGAGCCTGCTTCACCCCCTCTCTCTGCCTGTCTCTCTGCCTACTTGTGATCTCTCTCTGTCGGTCAAATAAATAAAATCTTTAAAAAAAATTTTTTTAAGCCTTCATACTAACTCTTAATTAACCTAGAATAATAAGAATGCTTCCCTCCAAACAGCTGGTCAATTATTCCTATAGGCTATTTTTGACTCAGAAGAACATTCAGTTCATTTCTTCACTTCCTCCTGACTCCACTTACCGGGCTATCTAGTTTTAGATTCCATGATCCAACTCTTTGCCTCTATTGTAACAGCATCTTAAACTTCCCAATTTCTTTGAAAGCAAAATCCTAGGAAATGTCTTCTCAGCTGAAACAGTCAATTACTTTCCCACAAATTAGACATCAAGTCACTCAACTACCCTTCCCAACTTGGAGGCATATATTGTCATCTTATTGAGGAGGAAACTGACAGCCCTTTTAGACCTTTTCCTTTCGTCTGTCAACTGGGTTCCTTCACATGGATACCACAAAGGTATTTCAGATTCTATATGCCTGGGCCTGTTTCTCCCTCGATTGCTACTGTTGCTTCTCTAAGTACCTGGGAATCCTTTTTGATGCCACCCACTCCCACATTCATCACATCTAATCAAAACCAGTCTGTCACATTTCTAAACTAAGTATTTCAGGAATATGCCCACATTTCATGAAAACCCCTGCTATTTTACTAGTCTGAGGACCATTTGATTTCAGCTAGATGACCCTTTCAGTGTTTTAAATCATCTCTTCTACAGATTTGGGTCCTCTAAGTTATCTTCCACTGAGCAAACAGAGTGATCTTTCTGAAATGTATTTTGATGATGTAATCATGAGTTTAGATCATTCAATGTTTTCTAATTGTCTTACAAACCTTTGGGAATCTGGCCATCATTTACCTCTTCAGCTTAATCTCGTCATTCTTCCCCTGGTAATGGTCAATGTTTTTCCTCTGTATTCCCTTACTTTCAGTCCTTATTTCTGTTCTCTCTGTAACCCTGCACCTACCTCACTGCCAAACCACTTGGCCAAACTCTTATTCATCCATCCTTTATTCCATAGTTTTGTTATTTTTTTTTAAAGGTTTTCTTTATTTATTTGACAGAGAGAAACACAGAGAGAGAGGGAACACAAGCAGGGGGAGTGGGAGAGGGAGAAGCAGGTTTCCCGCTGAGCAGGGAGCCCAATGCTGGGCTGGATCCCAGGACCCTGGGATCATGACCTGAGCCAAAGGCAGACGCTTTAAGACTGAGCCACCCAGGCGCCCCTTCCATAGGTTTTTTTTGTATGCCTAATATATGTCTGATATGTAGAATATTGGAAATTGACCCATGCTAAGTGAATAAAATAAACATCATCTATTAAAATCATAATGTTTACACTCTGGTATATTTTAGGTCTCAGCTTAAAATTTCAATGTCCTATAGACTAGGTGAGTTACTGTTATGCTTTCTGCTGACACTGTATACTTTTCATATCACAACACTTATTATTCTTTGTGTATGCAATTGCTTATTCTATATCTTTCATAAAAATGAAAAACCAATTTCATGAGGGCAAAAAACAAGAGCTTCTTGTATACACAGGATCTGGCACATTTTCTAGCAAACAGTAGGTGCTGGGGAACTTTTTTTTTTTTTTAATAATGAAAAGACATGGATACAGTTGAACAAGTTATGCCAAGATGCATGCATAAGCGATCTGCTTATGACATTGCTCTTATCATTACTGACAGTCCTAGAAACAATGAAAATATATTAGAAAAACTTAATAAAAAATAGAAGAATTTAACAAAATGTGTAAGAAGTTGTGTGTATCTATGTGCATTTGCCTAAAACCAGAATGTCAACTCAAAAAAAAAAAAAAAAAAAAGCTTAGGTGTTTCACATATTCAAGGAATATAAAAATAGTAACTAGATTTTATAAATACATCATTCATATATTTATATATACTGTGACAATGGGTAGAACAATTAAGGAATTAACAGAAATAATTACATTTTGGAGATGAAGTTCTCTGCAAATATGAAGTGTTCATGTTTTGGTAATTGCAATTTTCACCATGAAAATGGCACTAGAAAATAAAGTTGGTTGACAAGGAAGAAAAAATTTGTTCTAACACACCATTCTAAAAGGTTCTTATACATTATAAAAGGTTCATTTTCAGTACATTTACATCTTCACACTATCTGTTATTTATGTGTATGTGTTCTCTCTCTAATTTTGCTTCATTATGTATATGAGGTACAAGACTAGATTTATCAGAGTTAGATTTTCATCATACATTCCAGTAATTTAGATCATACATTCTGAAAATATTTCCAAGGGAGAGACCTCGTGACTCATCCTCTCTTAAATCCACCCAGGAGATCACTTAAATCTGAGAGACTATGCTCTTACAGAACGAAGTCGAAAAGCACAGGGGAAACAGAGTAGGATGGAAGAATAGAGGAATCCATTCTTGGATAATAAAAAAGCATCAAGGAACAGCACCATTTTTACTGTATTGTATATGGTGTTATGAGAAAACACAACAGTAATTCAACAAGTCTACAGGTCATTTGAGGTTTTAGACTGAGATGTTATAATTTAATGGATGGTATATGTGATTCAATTTAAAACTCAATTACCCAACTTAAAGATTGGCAAAAAAAAGGTTAGTATAGGGATTTTTTTTTTATTATTTAGGCAAGGAACATATTTACTTTTGCTCTTAAGGAAAACATTTTTCCACTCTGGATAATTTTATGTAAAAGTGATTCTCATATGATTTCATTATTATTTTTAAATTCCCCCACTGCCTAGAGTAAATTAGTAATAGCATCTTGTTGAAGTATTTAGAGTATCATTAATTTATTTCCTAATATATTATACTCTATTACTGTATAATCTATTTTCTTAGCTTCATATCAGAGGATAACACTTGCTATGGAAAAATAAAACATTGTAAAAAGAGCAATAGTAAATATGAACAGTGAGTTCATTTTTGAAGATGTTTAGATCGATTCAACAAAGCATTTGATTCTACCGGACTCAAGCCTTTCTATATAGCAATTCATCCCAGAACTAATCTTTTAGCAATTATTAAAAAAAAAAAAAAGTTTATTGGTCTTTGACCAGGTCTTTGAAAGTGTGTTTTAATTTAAACATATTAAAACAGATTAATCTTTTCAATAATTTCTTGAAAACTTTTAAAAACATAAAAATCTTATTTAGATCCTTACCTGTGCCATTTTTAGAGTTCTTAATTATGAATAGAGTTCAAATATGAAAATATTATTCATAGTAGCCCAGTTTAAAGGTTTCAGATGAAGAAAAATGAAGCATAGAAATTGATGTTGAAGACACCTTGTATTGATTATTCTTCTTTTTTTAAAAAAAGAGGGATTTATTTAATCACCTCTGACTATGCAAGTTATATCAAGAACTGTGTATCTCTTCCCAAAAATAAATTTCATATATTGCAAACGCTGAATTCTTCAAGTTGCCATATTCCTATGAGAAGTTTTTCTTTGTCCAGAAACTATGTTTTCATGCTTTATCATGATTCTATTAGAGAATAGAGATACTTGGCTTTCAGTGTCCCAAAAGAGGTAATAAACTAGAATTATGACCACATTAACACTAACTTCAGTGATATAAGGATGTTCAGACTGTCTATCGCCACGGGCCCATCATTTCCACCCTAAGTGAGGCAATAAAACAAGTCAGAACAATTCCACCCATTGGAAGTCTCCAAGTTGGTCATTTGTCCTGTTAATCCAAGGCAGATCAGGAATTCAGTAACTACTCAGACATTATTCATACATCAATATTGCCTCAGCATTTACCTTGTACTCATACTATTTAAGGCATTAAAGACACATCAGTGAGTGGAACAGACAAAATTATCTGTTTTCCAGAGTTCTGAGCAGATCATGGCCACTATAAGGATTTTTGTCACCAGCTAGACCCCAAGACCTAAACTTTAGTGCTCATCTGCTTATACCAACATACCTTTGTCCCACATTTTTCCTTAAATTCTTTTTTCTAGCTTGCCTCTTAACTTAGGCAAAAGACCCAAGGGGCATAGCATCCAGTGATGGAAAGTAAAATTACCCCTCAAGCAGTAACGACTGACTGGGCAAAGAGTTCCACAGGCCCAGACCACCTAGACCATTTTGAACTTAATCCCTGACCCACACCTGCACAGATGGGCCATGGAATGACCCAGGAAGTGACTGACAATTACTTTTAGCTCATTTTAACACTAAAATCTCCTCCCAAGAAGCACAAGCCTCATTTATGTACCATACAATGTGTGTATAGGCACATTTCCTTAAGGCACGTGCACAACCTTATGCCCACCTCTACATATGATGACAAGACTCCCTTATCTAAATATTCATCCTAACCCTAAAAAAAAGAATTTATTCCCCCTTGCTCAGAGAGTCATGGCTTTTGAAGTTATTCTTTGCGATCTCCTTATTTGCTGCAAATAAAGTTTCCTATGTGCGACAACTCCACCAGTTCTAGTATCTATAACTCAGCAAGGAGCAAACTCATGTTAGTTCAGTGACACACCGGCACTTAATTTGAGAAAAATGTGAGACACTATAACGTCCTGAACAAAAAACCATGATCTAGATTATGTTATAGTTCATGATCTGCTTCCTAAGTAGATAAACAGTGGAGGGGAAAAGTGAAAGCAAGAAGACTACTTAAGAGGATATTAGAATAATCCCAGTGAGATAATCAGGGAAAAAGCAGTAAGGGATAATAATCATTCAGGATATATTTTGAAGATGTAGACAACTGGCTTTTCTAACAGCCTACATTTGAGAGAGAAAGACAGAGAAAGACAAGAGAAGCAGAGATGGAAATAATTCTGCCTTTAACTCAGGGAAGAAAGCAGTGGCAGTGATATTTAAATGTGGTAGAACATATGAATGGAAAGAAAATGAAAGAACAGTCAAAATCCTTTGACCAGTCTTTCTCAGCACCTTAAAATTTTGACTGCATTTTATCTATAAAAATCAGAGTAAGTCCTGAAGCAGAAACAAAGTTGACTCAAAATTTGCTCAGTTTTAAAATAGCATCATACTGATAATTACTCACCACAGAGAGGACACTTATAAGTCTATTGGCAGCAATATAAAAATGATTGGGTATTTTATGAGTAGGAAGTTCTTTTGTGTTCTCCCCACTAAATTCCGACGTGGGATTCCACGGGCGGGTGGGGACGTCCCACATACCAACAATTCTCCAGACACCAATTGGGTATCCAACAGTTTAATTCAGTTCTGACACTATTTATCTGGAGACAGCATCAGATCCCACAGGTTAAGGAGGGTCATTCCTACAAGACTGCCTCCCCCACCCCCGACCCCCCACTGCAGACAACGGTCACAAGCCCAAGTTGTCAGCTACTCTCTGACAGACCGGCTATAGATTGGAGGCTCCCCAGACACCCTCCATGGGTTTGATTACTTTGATGGAATAGCTCACAGAACTCAGAAACATTTTACTTAAGAGTTGACCAGTTTATTAGAAAGGAGATAACTCAGGAATAGCCAGATAGAAAAGATGTATAGGTCAAGGTATGTGAGAAAGGTTGAGGAGCTTCCACATCCTCTCCAGACATCACTCTCCCCATGTTTTCATCAACCCAAAAGTTCTCAGATAGCCTATCATTTTGAGTTTTATGGAAGCCTCATAATATAGGCATGACTGATTAAATTACTGGCCTTTAGCAACTTACCCAACCTTTGGCCCCTCTGCCCTCCCTAGAGGTAAAGAAGGTAGGGCTGAAAATTCCAACCCTTTACTCTGATGGTTGGCTCCTCTAGCAACCAGCCCCCTCCCTTAGGTGCTTTCTAAAGGCTACCTAATTAACATAACAAAAGATACATTTATAGCTCTTATCACTTAGGAAATTCCAAAGGTTTTAGGAACTTGCCAGAAACCAGAAGCCAAGCACCCATGCCTGGGTTCTGCAAGAGATCAAACTTTCTAATGAGTCTGTAAAGCTCAGGTTTTCTCAAAGAAAGCATACTAATTCACCATGCTATGTAAAGACACTGAGCATGAATTTATAATTTTTATAGCCTGTACAATGTAAACATAAAAGGGAGGAAAATGTTTTAACAGGTCACCCATTCTACTTACTATCCAATACTAGATGTTCCTGTAATCATTGTAAAGATTTTATTTATTCATTTGACAGAAAGAGAGAGAGAGCAGGAGCACAAGCAGGAGGAGTAGGAGAGGGAGAAGCAGGCTTCCCACTGAGCAAGGGGGGGGTCATCCCGGGACCCTGGGATCATGACCTGAGCCGAAGGCAGACGCTTAACCGCTTAACCGGCTGAGCCACTCAGGCACCCCAGTCATTGTAGAGATTTAAAACTATTACTGCAATCATTATAGAGGTACAAGCCAAACTGGTAAAATGATTCTGCTACTAATTCCATTGTAGGAGCACAACCCATCTACCACTGAAATGTCCACATCAATTACAATTTCTGTATATCATCTCAGAAGTTCCAAGAAAATCATTCTGACACTGTATTTATGTAGCACATAAACTGAATAGTTTCCTTACTTATGTTTAAGTGTATCAGTCTCTCCATTTCCAGAATCATAAGAATGCACTATGTTACATTTTGAAAGATAGTTGAGCCCTAAAAATCTGTCATTATTTCTTTGTTTAATTACCCAATTAATAGTCTGGTCATTTAAACCATATACACATATATTTTTTTTATTAGATCTAGTTACTAATGTAAAATTGTATGACTGTCCTAATCATTTAGATAACTGATGGCAGTCCTAATCACTTAGATAACCTTAAGTATTGGACACAAGAGGCCAATAAAATTCAAGTATTTTAGCTATGTAGCCTCTTTTTAAATAATCTGAGAAAGTTTGTTTGGCTCTGGGGAATGGTGGAGCTAAAACGGGGTTTAGGGAAGGTTTGTAATCCAACTTCCTCATGTGATAAGAAAATTGAAACCAGAATGGTTTTGGTCTGGACCTAAGGACACTGGGTAGTTAATGAAATCATTAAGTACTTGAACTCAAACATCTTTCAATTTTATACTTACTGCTTATTTGGAACAATATTTATAGATGCATAAGGCTAACAGAAATTTAGCACCCTGCACGGGTCCTAAAGACACAATGGAAAATATTTGTAAGAGAACCTAGAAAGTCATTCCTCTTTTTCAGTTTCTTTATATCTCCGCTCACCCTTCACATACACCTGTCACATACTATTTTTTTTAAGATTTTATTTATTTATTTGACAGAGAGAGAGGGATCACAAGTAGGCAGAGAGGCAGGCAGAGAGAGAGGGGAAGCAGGCTCCCTGCTGAGCAGAGAGGCCGATGCGGAGCTTGATCCCAGGACCCCGATATCATGACCTGAGCCGAATGTAGAGGCTTTAACCCACTGAGCCACCCAGGCGCCCCATGTGACATACTTTTACTCAAGAAATGAAGGCACTGCTTTGCATCCTTCTTGAAGATGAACATAAAACATATCAGCTAATGTCAGTTAATCTTTTGATACTCTGATTTCCTCATTCCTAATCACTGAGGGAGTATTAAATGAGGTGAAAATGTTGGGGTTCAGAGCAGAGTCAAGAAAGAATTTTTGAGACATCTTTGGTGCAAAATGGTAGTTTTATTAAAGCACAGGGACAGGATCTGTGGACAGAAAGAACTGCGCTGGGGTTATGAGGAGTGGCTGATTATATCCTTTCAAGTTGGGAGGGGGTTTGAGATGGGCTAAGTTTCTACGGAATTTTGGAAGCAGAGTTTCCAGGATCTTGTTGTTAGGAAAAGGTCATTTATTACTGTCTAGTAAAATCTGAGTAATGAAACCCTTCCAATGTATATCAGTAGGCCATATGCTTGGAGGATGACTGCTAACATACATCTTGGGGGGAGGGGGGATAGAAACAAAGGAAGTTTCCAAAGGAATTTTTATATGTTAAAGGAGACTTACAGGATCCTGGAGGTTGGGATAATGTTAAGTGAAGATTGCCTTTTGCCTTCAGCCAAGAATTAACATTGGAGCAGCTGAGTTCCTAGAGAAAGGTCACTCTGCCTGTCTCATGGACTTGCCAATGGGCTGTAAGTTATAAGGAAATTTAATTCTTTTCTTTGGCATTTGTTCTCCACATCACTAAACCAGTTTGAATTTGAAGAACTTTTCCTGTCATCTGAGCTTTTTAGAAAGACATCCTACTATTATTTCAATTCAGTCTTTCTTCCATCTGAGAATGATGGCAGTAGTACGAAAATCAGACTATCATATCCTCAAACACACTTTGATTAAAGAAGTGAAATCCCTTTTCGAATCTCCCTACTGTTAAAAAGAAATATTAATGTGACGTATATAAGGCACGATACAGTGGCTAGTAATCAAACTGCTGATTTGCCAGGTCTATAAGAAATGAATAAATGAATAAAAACTATGCCTGACAGAACAGACAAGTCATAAATGTCTGAGGTGAAAGATCCTTAGTATAAGCCTATATTCTTATGAGTACTAATGGCTACAGGCTCCCAGCTAGTGATACAAGGACAGAAAGAAACAGAAAAACACACCCGATTCCAATTAAGCCAGAGTGTGTAGTATGCAGTCCCTTCTTCGGTATTCCTCCAATCCCGTCTCACACATATCAATGTGGCTTTATACTTATTCATATCATGGCTACTTAACAACCACCAAGAATCCAGATCTTACTTAGCAAAACCATTTTTATTATCAATGGAAATCCAAATCTTCTTACTAGTTATACCCCATTGAGACCATTTGATACGGCACCTTTTTGTCTTGGACTCAACTTACTTTCTATGCAGAGAAAGGGTTAGTTCAAGTAGTTACAGCAAAAATCTGGCTATCATGCAAAACCTAGGTCATACACTAGGTCATACACAATCTTAGATAATATGTGATATCAAACAGACTTGAATATAGTGACTAATATTTCTTAATGCCTGTCATTAAGTAACACATAACTAAAAATAAACTGTAATCTTGTAAAAACAGTTCTTTCTTTTTGACTTAGGTTTAGGAGAAGGGGTTGGATAATTAGTTTTGAAGTCGCACTGAAAGAGAAAGCAAAGCCATTTATCCATCTTTCAAAAAGTTTCCAGTGTTTTTTTTAATTTGTTCTAATCATTTTAAATGACTTTAGAGCATATCCCATTATATACAGCAACATATTTTCTTTAATTGTGAGATAGGGGCAAATAATTATTCACATGTATTAATATCACTATAAACCAAATCTGATTACTTTGACCCCTTGGTGATGTGATTGGGTTAAAGTGTTAATAGCTCTATTCGTCAGCTATTTCTGTAATAATGTTATTTAATAAACAAATCTGAACATTCAGTGGCTTTATGCTCACATATGGTTACTGTCCTTGCTTTTCTGTTGTCTGGGGAAGCTCAGCTTCAATGTAAAAGGTCAAAGTCTTCTCAGCATGCCTCTCATTCTGAGACCAGTGACTGTTTCTCAAGGTAGAGTGCCAAAAGCATTAGCTCTTGGAGAAGCAGTAATTAAAATTTTCTCAGCAAGTGAAAAAATATTTCACAAAGGAGCAGGATTGATAATATTTGATCTGAATCTTAAAGGATAAATATAATAATATTCCAGAAGGAGAGAAACAGTACATTCAAAACTATGAGCATATGAACGATTTCATATTATTTGGATAGTTCTTCTTTGATTTTTAAATAGACATCCAATGTAAACTTTAAATCACTCATTAACTTTTTAATTCAGTCACGGATGATTGACTGACAACTATGTGCCAAGCAGTGTGCTAATGATACGAATAAAATGGAAAAAAATAAATAGACATGATCCTTATTCCCTCAGACAAGTGAGGCGAGATAATCAAATAATTAAGTCAATGAATAACATTACAGACTCAGATAAGGGTTCTAAAAGAAATTATCATAGCTCTATGAAAATACTTGATAGAGAGCTTGATGTAGACTGGTGCAGTAGGCACGACTTCCCCAAGGAGGTGATGCTTCAGGCAAGGATATCAAAGAGTAAACTGGAGGGCAGGAAGAGTTTAAGGCAGACAGAAAATGTGCGCAAAGGCCGTAAGACTGAGGAATGACAGAAAATGGCATAAATGCAAAAGTAAAGAAGGAGGGGTCATTTTATGCTATTTTATAACTTTTCCCGTCTTTTTCCCCCTTCTCAGTTGTATGCACATGGTGTCTCAAATGCGTCTATACAAGATGAAGAAATTAGACAAATCATATTTTGAATATAGCATTTGTTGCCTTCTTTTTATAGTTTCCTATAGTGATTTCATTAACAACAAATTCTGAGGATAGCAGAATATAAACTCCTGTTTTATTCAGTATCTTGAAATTTGCAAATATTTATTATAGCTGTGTTTTACCTTCTCCAAAAGCATCATGATAAAAAAAATAAAAAATAAAAAATAAATAAAAAAAGCATCACGATGTAGATGTAATTAATGTCTGAAAAGGAGAACACTTATTCTTTGGGTGAATAGGTGATAGCACTTTTCAGTTTCCTGGGCATGTTCTTTATTACATTTCATTTACATATAGTTTAATAAATGAATAAAGACATACTATAGTAGACAACATTTAAACCAACAAATGAACAAATGATGAACTATCATATACTTATAAATAATCTCTTTCACAGTAAAATGAAGTTTCTTAAAAATATCCACTTTATTTAACTTAGTATTCAGAATAGAAGACAAGAAATTTCCCTGGACTATGTTATGATCTGTCTGTCTGTTATAACAGGGCTTCTTAGCCATGTGTCTCTCTTAATACATGACAGCTGACATCTACAGTAGTGAAAATTATATAGCTATAATAAAGACTATACCCATGTTTTGTGTAGTAAATATTTTTCATGGGTAAGCAGTATTATGCAAACATAGTGTTGATTCCAAATAGCTTTTCATGTCAGTTGTTAAAAGCTATGGTCAGATTGTACCATATTCCTCTAAATCCCTCTTTTAAGTGATTTTTCTAATGTCTTATTGTGACATATATGCTCTAGATAGGCTTATCTAACGTTAAGCAGAATCTCAGTGAAAGAGTTAAGAAAATAACCCTGAGTAACCCAAGGTCAACATCCTTGATATTCAAAGAACTATTAAAGATTTTATCAGAACTGGGGTGCCTGGGGGGCTCAGTTGGTTAATCGCCTGCCTTCTGCTCAGGTGATGATCCCAGGGTCCTGGGATCAAGCCCAACATCAGGCTCCCTGCTCAGTGGGAAGCCTGCTTCTCCCTCTCTCGCTCCCCCTGCTTGTGCTCTCTCCCTCTGTCAAATAAATAAGTAATCTTAAAAAAAAAAAAAAAAAAAGATTTTTATCAGAACTAATTTTGTTGTTTTTTAAAGATTTGTTTGTTTGTTTGTTTAGCTGGCAAAGAAAGAGAGCCCACAGTGGGGTGGGGCAGAGGGGGGGAGAGGGAGAGAGAGAAGCTCAAGAAGACTCCCTGCTGAGCGTGGAGCCTGACACAGAGTTCCATCTCAGGACCCATGACCTGAGCTGAAACCAAGAGTTGGACACTTAACTGACTGAGCCACCCAGGTGACCCTAACAGAACTAATTTTGATTGTAGTTCACATGTCCTTAACATACCTAAACCTAGAATTCTCAAACAATATATTAAGTCTTTTAAACCTAGATCCTCTCCACTCTAATGGGCTCTGAGAATAAGAATAAAAAACACAAAACCACTGGAAAAACAGGATAACCTAGCAGCTTTGGAATAAGAAAAACCTATACTCAAATTCCAGCTCTCCTACTTACTAGCCTTGACCCTGTGCAAATGACTTAACCTTAGTGTCAATTTCACAATTTTGAAATTGAGTAATGTATTGCCTACACAGGAAGTTGTTAAGAAGAATACAAAATCTAAGGTATCTAAAACATTTAATACAGTTTCTGACATTTGATACATGTTCAGTAATAGTGGCTATATTATAGGAATAATATAAAGGAAATTCAGGTGTTCTCCAGTGTAGGACTAATTAATCCTCAACCTTAGTTCTGAGTAATTTCTCTCAGGTTCTTCTGGCTATTGATGACCCAGAGTTTAAGTAAAATTTACTTGATGATACAAAGATGTTTCAAATGCAGATATTCTTACAGGATTTCATAAGATATCCTTGCAGCCATAGCTTAACATCAATTGCTTGATGCTGGCAGCCACAGCTGTCAGCCTGGCAACTGGCATCCTTGTCTACAGCCTTGTGGGAGTCTTCTGGAACTCCCACACTTCACAGTGCTTGCCTAGGCAAGGACATACTGTTGCCAGTGGAAATCCTGGGCATTCTGGCATGGCAGATGCTCAACTACTACTCCAACAGAGCCCAAGGCTGTGGCTCCCAAAGCCCATAAGTTGGGAAAGTCTTTTGCCAAGAGCCCCAATGTTATGGCAGACAAGCAAGTTTTGATTATCAAGGGACATCTTTAAGGGGCTGTGTGCTGAAGCCTGGCAGGCAGCCACTTCAAGAGATTTTGGAGAGCTGATTGTTGTATTATTCCAGAATTAAAGAAATACCCGCACACTCACAGTTTGAAACCAATTTTATTAGTCATGTTCCCTTTCAAAATATGCCTCGTCACATTGGTTTAATGACACAAATACCTGAAGCCTAAAAATAGTTAGGCTTTTATGAGAGAAAGAAAGTGAGAGGGAAAAAAAACGTAGCCCAGTTCTAAAATTCAGCTTTCTTTGAGAAAGAAAGGACTAAGAATAGAAGCAAAAATATAATCCCTATCTACAAAAATAGCAGAGAAATACTGACACATTATTGTGGACTGAATCAGGACTATATACCAGATATTTGGCTTCATGTTCCTTTTAAAATAGCATTCCTGTCCATTCTTATTAAGTTTGGATTGTCCCAAGAGTTCCTTTGTGGTTAATTTAACATCTGTGAAGTCATGGTGATACTAAGTATAAATTCATTGCCTACTGCATGGATAATTTTATTTTACTCTGAAGTTATTGCAATAATTAGTGAAATTTCATAAAAGTTCATATTGGTTTAAATCACCTTATTCATTTTTTCCATCAATTAATTACAGAATAATTTTATGACTTAAAAGGAATCTCTTTGATTTCATATATTAAAAAGCTGGGTTGGAAACAGAACTATTTAACCATATATAAAGCACCTAAAATAACGTCTTGAAAAGAACTGAGTTCAAATTAAAACATAATGAAGTCAAGTTAAAATCTAATGTCTTCTTTTCAATCTTCCTTTTCACCTTTCATCTTATCAAATGTATGTTTTACCTTATCAGATGTACTATGTAAAACGCTGTTGAGATGGATGTTGCAAAAATTACCCTATTAGTTGGATAAGCCTATCAGGACACATGACTATAGAGCAATATACATTGAATTCAGTCGACTAGTTTTTCGGTTTTTTGGTTTTTTCTTGTACAATATATTTTTAACTCTGAGAGGTAATCTGCAAGAAAGTACCTGTTTATAGCCTATTAGAGTAAAACAGAGTTGGGAAAAGCTAAACACAATAGATGTTGAAAATGCAAGTTAGTCTAGTTTATGAAATTTTAAGTACATTCAAAGGATTTAAAAATAGATTCTTATTAGAAGCAAACTAGGGTTAATAATACATCTTTACTGCATATTTAATATGTTAAAATCTTTAACTGGGGGTTATATTCATATGGTTTAGAAATTGTAAGTTTAAAATAAAATATGTCAAGCATTTAAATGTTGTGTATTATGGCAAAAGATATGTTTTTTTTAACAAAGCACGCATATCTCTATGCATCTGGAATCAAGTAATTCTACCAGAGTTGTCCTTACTTGTAAGAAAAATAAAGAAAATCAAATGGATGTAATTTGCAATTAATATTTATTTTATGCCTATTTTGTGTCAGATATTTTTTTTCCAGTTGGGCCAAATGAAGTATCACCTAAACTGAACTTATTAGATTATATTAGTAATGAATTTGAATGAAGCAGGACTGATGAAAAACAGTAGCAACTGGTCAGGACTTGTGAATGAGAGTATGTGTTCATCTGAAAGTGTTCAACCTTACAAAAAAAGTCATACTCTGTGGACTAAAACCAATATATTTCAAGACCTACATTGGTTAAAAAGACAGGAAAGAACTTCTCTTTAGCACTCCAGAAGGAAATTACAAGTTATTAATTCCTCATTAGGAAAGTAAAATACAATCATTCATCAAAAAGCATTTGCAAGATATGCAGCAAAACTTAAAGTAAAACAGGGCAAATAGATTCAATCATTTTACATATTTATTCAAATACCTTTGAATGATTTCTGTGGGCTAGTTATTGTGCTAGACATAGAACAGAAAAGATGGATTTGGTACTTAATATTTAAAACTAATACTTAATAGACACAGATGCAAAAGAGTACATAGCATGGTTAAGGAGGGAAGTAGTTCCCAATAACTCTCCATTTCCATGAGTGTATCCATGGATCCACTTATATGCACCAGTGGTTTCTATGTAACTCAGGAATGGTTTGCAAATATGTTAAGGGTATTTAGTTATTATAATGGAGGATGTTTCTGGCATTTAGCAAGCTGGGGCCAGGGAAGCTAAGTACAATGTGCGGCTAAGTTACACCTACTGGAGAATTCTCCACCCCAAAATACTAGGGGTGTCCTGTTTGAAGGCACTTTTCTAGATCTTGTTGTCTCTAATAGAAGCACCATATCCAAATTCTTTATTACAATCATCCCACTCCTTGACCACAGCTTCTTATTTTTTAGATCATTTTAGGCCCTGATTGTATCCAATCTTTAGCCACATCAGTATGTAATGACCCCATAATTTTTTTTCTTTGTCCAGCACCTCCTTCATGTTCTCATTTAGATTACTTTCTATTTTAATCCTTCCTTTACATATATACTTCACTCTCTTATTCCTCTATTCCTTAATTATACTCTGCTTGCAAAGACAATTTTGGTTTAGCCAGATTTTTCTCAGATTTTCTGAGTATACCATATAGGAGAACATGAAAATAAAATGACTTTTCACTTTATTTTATGCTCCCCAATTTCAAATTAGTCCTCAATACTAGATGCCAACACTAATAGAATTCACTAGGAAATGTTTTGTTTAACCAAAATATTTTTTAACATTTGTTCTTCCATCATTAAGCTTCCAGTACCCTAGTCTAGTTGTACCTCTCAATAATGATAACTTTATTTCCTAATTATCTTATAAAATGAAGGTAGTAAGAATATATCTACCTTAATTTTCCTATCAGCAGTGTCCATCTATGTTTCTCCTTATGTTATATTTTTCTCTGGTTAAAATAGTGCAATTTCTTCCCAAATGTGAACTATAACTTATATCCTGGGTCTCACTTCAATTAGTCTGAACAGAGGTTTTTTGTTCTCCTAATGTTTACCTTCTTTACTCTATCAATATTCCCACTCTGGTGGATTATTTCTACTAACATACATAGATAATGCAAGTGCTCTCCTCAGCTGTTACCTCACTTTTCTGCAGCCCTTGCTAAAGGGATACATAATATTTAATACCTTCCTCAGTCTTAATTCTCATTTTTTCTTGATTACCTTCCAATTAGGCTTCTTCTTTTTTTTTTTTTTTTTTCCAGGAGTCTTTTAAAACCACTCTGCAAGATCACCAATATTCATCAAATGCATAATTTCCTGCCCTCATTTTAAATTTTCGGCAATTTGTCATCCTTTATCTCCTTCCTTCTTAAAACATGTCTCTTATTTATCTTATGGCATACCACAATCTTGGCTTTTCTCCTATCTCACCAGCAGTTCTCCCAAGACTCCTTTTCCAGATTTTTCTTTCTTCCACATGCTAAATATTTGAGTTACTCAGGACTCAGTCTTTTGTATCTTCTCTTGTTTATACAACAGTCTGTCTGGCCAATTTTATGGAGTCTTATTTCTTTAAATAGTTTCTATGTGCTGATAATTCTTTTTTTTTTTTTTTTTTAAAGATTTTATTTATTTATTTGACAGAGAGAGAGAGAGATCACAGGTAGGCAGAGAGGCAGGCAGAGGGGGGGGGGGAAGCAGGCTCCCTGCTGAGCAGAGAGCCCGATGCGGGGCTCGACCCCAGGACCCTGAGATCATGACCTGAGCCGAAGGCAGAGGCTTTAACCCACTGAGCCACCCAGGCGCCCCTGTGCTGATAATTCTTAAATTAATAACTTCAGACCAGAATTTTCCCCTGAGCTCTAGACACAGATATCTAAATTCCTATTCAAGGTCTCCTTTTGTATGATAGGTATCTCAAACTTAATGTCAAATAACTTGTGATTCCTCCCTTAAATTCCACTTCCCAAACTTGTTCCTCTTTAAGTCTACTCATTCCAAATAATGCCTTTAGCATTTACCTAACTGCTCAATCCCAAACCAAAGACTTAGCCTTGAGTTCTCTCTTTCATTCCATATTCAACTCATCAGAGAGCTTTGCCACATCTCCTTTTATTACCTGAGTACTAAGCTTTGATTCTCATCTCTCACATGCCTCATTCAGATCATTTTAAGTTTCTCATACATAAATTATTGAAATCTTCACTCAGATTTTAAATGTTCATTTATTGTCCTATCTGATATATTCCTTGCCACAAGCACTATTTAATTGTCTTCTAATATTCAACATTTGAAATTATCTTAATAATTTTTTATTTTACTTGTTTACCTTTACCTCTTCTAGCTTAATGATCCATTAAAAAATAGCAAAGGTCTAATCATCTTCTGTCAAGAGCACATTCAAAGTGATAATAACAGTACTTGCAATGAATGAGTAAAGGGCTGTAAAATAAAATAATGGATTGGCTTGTAAAATCACTCTTATATGAATTAGAGATTTTAGTCATTATCTATCTTTATCAATACTTTTGAGGACATAAGCTATAAAGAAACTCAGTTAAGCAAAGAGGCCTGCAACACCAATGGTGGCTCTATTAATTCCCATCACTGCACTGGACATGTACCTTCTGGCCCAGTGTACACAATGTCACTAAGTGAGTTACACAGGTTATTAACCTACATCATGGGAAGATATTAGTTCATGAAAAATCTTTATTTTCTATTCCAGTTTATATGACTTTACCCAGCCAGCATGATTCTGGGTTTTAATTACTATAACCAATGTTTATACAAGAACACCTTGTGAAGAAAATTTCATGGATAAAAGCTCTCCTCTCTATAAATATTATTTGACCATTTACCTGGAGATCTAGTAATCATGTTGGGAAGAAGATTAGACTGGTTTGTCTGCCTTCTTTACTTTCAACTGGCAATGTACCCTGCATAATCACAGAAGTGGATCGCACTCCACCTGCTCTACTTTCCTCCTCAGTAGGGACAACTGAGTCATAGAGGATGAGGATCTGATTAGAGCGTCAAGAGAGATAATTACCAGGTCATGAAGCTCCTTGTATAGCAGGCTAAGAAGCTTAACTTTTGTCCACTGGAAGGTTTTGAACAAGGAAATGATTTAATCAGATTAAGATTTTTGGGAAGATCACCTTTAGAGCCATCTAATTTGTTTCTCAGACTTTAATCTCATCCCTCTCTTTAATGTTACCATCGTCTCCGTGGTATGTTCAATAGGATTGGGGTCTATGGATACTCTGGTCTCAATCTCAGTCTTAGGGGAAAGATTATAGAGTAGGATGTTTGCTGCAAATTCAGTGTAGCTACTCTATCACATTTAAAAAACTGTCTTTTACTTCTAGGTTTCTAGGAGCTTGGCTTGTTTTATCATAAATGGGTATTAAATATTATGAAATGAATTTTCTTTATCTAATAAGACGATCACATGATTTTTCACCTTAATTTTATAAATGTGAGAACATAAATTGATTTTTCACATGGTAAATTACATTGGTGTTTCAGGAATAAATCCAACATCGTTCAAGGGGTTTTCACTTTCAAGATTTTTTACATCTATTTGTTTAAAGAGATTGGCCTATACTTTATGTTCTTATATATTATTTTCCAGATTTGCAATCAAGATTATGCTGGCCTTATAAAATACATTACAAAAATTATAAACAAACAAACAAATAAATAAATAAATAAAATAAAATACATTACAAAGCACTTCTTTTATTATTACTAAATTAGCATTATTTCTTCCCTATATGAATCCACTGAAAAAGTCATCCAAGTTTGGGCTTATATATTAGAAAAACTCCATTAAAAATGTCATCTTTATTTGTGTGAATGTATCTTATTAAGAATTGCACAGTTTTAATAATATATGACTATATATATTTCTATTCCTGCTTGTGTCCATTTTTGGAAGTTGTGTCTAAGTTTTTCATTTCATCTAAATTCCACATAATTAGTATAACTTTTCTCATAATATCTATTCTTCTATGGACTCTAAAGTGACTTCTCCCTTACCATTCCAGTAGTTCATCAGTTTTATCAATTAAAAATAGTTTTAGACATTGTTGCCTTTCTACATTGTGCATTTGTTTTGTTTTGTTCACTTTCATACTTATTTTTAATGCTTCCTTCTATTTATGGGAAATGGAGCAAGGTGATTTATAAACTTTTTTCTAATTTATTAAGGAATAAATTTAGATAATTGATTTTCAGTATTTTTGTTTCCAATAAATCCACTTAACAATATAAATTCCCATGGAGTATGGTGTTAGTTCATTACTAATTTTGCTGTGCAACAATATGTGAACACTAGGTTAAACATACACATATGTGTATTATTATTTACATATATAATACATATACATACATGTGTTTAGTTTTCATGACAATTTCTACTGTGACTCAGGTTATTTGGATGTGTATTGCTTATTATTTAAATTATCTGTGGATTGGGCCACCTGGCTGGCTCAGTGGGTTAAAGCCTCTGCCTTCGGCTCAGGTCATGATCTCAGGGTCCTGGGATTGAATCCCGCATTGGGCTCTCTGCTCAGCGGGGAGCCTGCTTCCCCCTCTCTCTCTGCCTGCCTCTCTGCCTACTTGTGATCTCTGTCTGTCAAATAAATAAATAAAATCTTTAAAAAAAATTAAAAAAAAATAAATATCTGTGGATTTTTACACATGCAGTTTTTTTAAACTTTAGTATTCAGTGAATTTTTAAATTTAAGTAGCATACTATTTTTTAGAGGCTAGCAATATTTCTTTTATTGGCATATTTAGTGCACTTATATTTGTTATAATTACTGATTTTATCAGTATTTTTGCTATCAGTGTATGATTTGCTTTTCGTTTATCCCAGTTGTTCTTTCTTCTGTGTTCTTCTATCTTGAGTTCTTTTGGATTAATCTTTCTTTTTCACCTTTCTCATCTATTAGATCTTACAGTGTATTATTCTTTCAGCGGTTAGCCAAGAGATTACAACCTACCTCCTTGACATAGTTGCATCTATTCTAAACTAGAACTTTTACCATTTCGTAAATAATGCAAAACCTTAGAACTTTTTTAAAAAAAGATTTATTTATTTGAGAGAGGTGCACATGTGCACACGTGGGAGCGGGGAAGGGCAGGGTGAGAGAAATAATCTGAAACAGGCTCCATGTCCAGTGCAAAGCCTGGAGGAGGGAGGGGCAGGGTTCGATCTCACCACCCTGAGATCATGACCTGAACTGAAATCAAGAGTCAGTCGCTTAACCAATGGAGCTACCGGGGCGTCCCTCCATTTAAATAAAAAAAAAAAAAAAAAAAAAAAAATATTGTCCTTCTGAGGGTAGCTACACTTGTGGTGAAAATAGCATAACAGAATTCTCAAATCACTATGTTGCACACCTGAAAATAATGTAACATTGTGTTTTCAGTAATAAAAAAAAAAAAAAAAGAAAGAATTGTCCTTTTTCTAAGAGGCTTTCTTTGAGCCCTCTACCTGGAAAAGTTCTCACGAATGACAATTTTTCATCATAGCATTCAGTACTGTAATTTGATAAATATTTCCATAACGATTTGTCCCTTCTTTGAGACCCCAAGCGTCTTTTGTGGCATGCGTGATTCATTCTTTCCTTAAAGGAGAATTCTACATCTTAGATTAATTTTATATGTAAAACCCATTTGTATGTAGGATATTTAATTATACTAGCATTTAGAATATAGATATCCAACTACTGGTCTGTATGTCAGTACCAATTAAGATTTTTCCAAGGACTGGATATTACTTTGAAGAGAGAGAAGATGGACAGACATTGGCAGCAAAAATTATTCTGAATAGAAATTTCTCTAGTGAGCATAAGGCCAAAGATATAAAAGAGCATTTAAATGCATGTTGTCTTCACAAAGCCGAAATGTGGGCAGACAGCTTATTGCTGTTTTAATGGCACCTTGCAGAGATGAAATTAACATTTGATTTACATGAGTGTCCTTGGGCAGAGGCAATTGTGACTACTCATATCCACTGATAGGAGCTGAATTAGTTTTAACCTCTCAAAGAAATAATCTAGAAGTCATAATGAAAAGCTAAATGCAGATGTCCACTTAATACACAGTGGTACTTCAAGCAGTAAGAAAGAGATTGCAACATAATAGTATTTTATACCTATTAAATAGCTGTCTTTTAAGAAGTCAAATGAACTTATAACATTTTTTAATATGATAAACTAGTCACAGAACATGACTTTATAATTTTGAAAATAATCTATAACTTAGTAATCATGAGACTACACAGTTAGAAACTCTAGGGTCACATATCAGATGCCTTTAGAGGTCATTAATGTTCTAAATATGAAGTAGCCAACGTGACATTTTAAAAAGGGATAAGGACTGTGATTAACTGGAACGTACAAATCTTACATAGAGAAAATAAAATTCATTGTTTTACATAATTCTGCATATATGTATGTATATATGTATATATATATAATGTATATATGTATATACATTACATATATATATACATATATGTATATATATGTATATATACATATAATGTATAAAATATGTACAATGATTAACTGACCCATAGGCTACTGTTTTTTCATCTATAATTCTAGTTCAACCTCTTTACTTTATGTATGAATATGCAATTTTTTAGGTAGGTGGGTGATTAACCCAAGATCACATAACAGATTACTAGCACACATGACAATTGTTCTCATTCTAATGTTATTATTAAATTATTGAACTTCCTCAGTCCAACATGTTATAAATTCCTGTTTTGCATGGTCTCATCAAGAAGTAGAAAGTACATGGAAATTATTATCTTCCATATATATAAATAGAAACTTTAATGCTCTAAAATTCAGTTAATTATACTAGTACATCCCAGGATAAAGAAAAACATAAATTAATTGAGCACCAAGTTCCATGTGGACCATCCATTATACCATCAATAGTTACAAAACTCTCACATAGAAAATTTGATTATTATGGGTATTCTCCACAAATTAATGCCCACCCAGACACTAAGAAGGTGGGTCTTATTTGGAATAAGATCTTTACAGATGCAGTCAGACAAGATGAATTTGTACTGGATTAGGGCAGGTCCTAAATCCAAGGACTTGTGTCCTTATAAGAAGATGACAGATACTTGCAGACACACATAAAAGGCTACCTGACAATGGAGGCAGAGATTGGAGTGATGAAGCTCTAAGGCAACAAATGTTATGCACTGCCAGTGACCACCAGAACTTAGGAGAGAATCAGGGAACAGATTCTTACTCAGAGCCTCCAGAAGGAATAGACACTGGTGACATGATTTCAAATTCCTGGCCTAGTGAACTATGATAGAAAAAATTTCTATTGTTCTAAACCACCAGTGTGCAGTACTTTGTTACAGCAGCCCAGGGAAACTCATATACTAAGGAAAAACATGTCCTACTTTACCAATGGAAATATTAAAGAAAAAAAATGTTACAGCAATTTCATTACCTAATTCAGGAATCTCAGGAATACAGGTCAGAATGGAAGGGCATTAAGTGTCTAAGGATCACTAATTTATTTTTTCACATATTAATGCTTTTCTCTATGTTAAAAGGGATATATTTTACATTTATTTCAAAGTAATCTTCATTAGTTTTAAGGTATATAGTTTAAATACTATTTAAGGAGGAATACTGTTCACTAAAATATTTGATTTTAAGCATCTTAAAAATTACCACAGCCTACAATCATGCTCCACCTGTGCATAGGCACTGATAAACCACCAAAAACAGAACAGTTTTCATGTATTTTCAAACCCTAAGGAGTTAATCTATGAGAAAGGGAAAAGTCTTAATGTTAGTGATAGCTAATATAATGTCTCCATCAAATCAAATGGCAGGATCCTTGATTTTTGAGACTCAGGAATCTCAAGTTTTATATGAGTTGGCATTCTTCCTGTGTACATTTCACCTGAAAATGGTGATGTCTCTGGAAAAACTAAAGTGATCCAGGGAAGGAAAATGGGTATTAAAATTATGTGTAACAAAATCTTCAGTGAAAAAGAAAAGGAAAATAACTAAACAGATATAATGGTGATTATATATTGAAATTCAATATAACAAGGGATGCTTAACAGATGATCTCACTCAATCCTTCAATTAAAAGGGGAAATACTACTACAATAGCCCTTCATGAGAAAAACCCTCAATAAAGCAGGTTGAGGGGAACTTACCTCAACATAATAAAGGCCATATATGAAGGCCACAGTTAACATTATTCTTAATGGGGAAAAACCAAGACCTTTTCCTCTACAGTCAGGAATAAGAAAGGGATGTCCACTCTCACCACTGTTATTCAACATAGTACCAGAAGCCCTAGCTTCAGCAATCAGACAACAAAAAGAAATAAAAGGAATCGAAATCAGCAAGGAAGAAGGAAAACTTTCACTATTTGCAGAAGACATATTATAAGTGTAAAACCCTAAAGACTCCACAAAAAAAAATGCTAGAACTGATACACAGATTCATTAAAGTCACAGGACACACAATAAACATGCAGAAATCTGTTACATTTCTATATACCAACACTGAAGCAGTAGAAAGAGAAATCAAGGAATTGATCCCATTTACAATTGCTCTTGTTCTCTCTTTTTCTCTCTCTCACTCTCTCTCTCAAATAAAGTATCTTAAAAATTTTTAATTCTTACATTGCATGGCATTACTAGATGATGCTTGAAATCAACATGCTAATTTATCTACTTTTAGACTTGGCCAATAACCCATGTTTACAATCCCCCCAAAAAGCAAGTGTCCTATGGTCTTACCTGGAATTTTGATTTGATGCAAAATGTTCAGTTACTTGATTAGTGGAAATATCTAATAAAATAGTCAATGAGCTATCTTAGCTGAAAGGATTATTTCAGAAAAAAATAAGGTCAATGACTAATTTATGTATATATAAAAGACAAATAATCATAAAGGGTACTAGCCAAGTCTTAGAAGCTGTGAAATGCGATATTCCAGAAAGAGTACATCTTGTTAGTAAAATCCACATTTATTTAATTTCACTCCCATTTTAAATTTGAGATTGCTAGCTTTTTAAAAATGTAACCTACTTCTATCCTTTGCTTATCTATTATCCTGAACAAACTGTTATTATGTCAAATATCTCTTTACTCTAAATATCTTTTTCATCCTTCCTTCCTCCACAGGCATCTGATAATACATGATTATGGAATAAAGTCATAGCAGAATGAAAGGAAAGAAAAATAAAGGAAGAAATTTTAAGGAACTCTCTAGTGGGGCAATTATTATGGTAGTCATAGGAGAGAGCTCTGACATCAGATGGTCTCCACCACAGCCTGGGAAAACTAGTAACAATGTGTCCATGAGCAAGTTCCATTATCTAAGATCATTTCCCCCTTTTTAAGTGGGAAGTACAGATTCATTTATATTCTATGATTCATCTATAGATTCATTTGAGAGATAATCAGATGATCCATGTAAAGTACTCAGAACTATACCTATTATGTATTGCTAGGTACTATATTACTTAATGAATGTTTCTAAAAGAGAGGAGAGTAAATGCTAATTTCAATATTTCAAGTCTTAGTACAAATAACCCAGATTTAGAAAAAGATACCTTTAGTTTTATTTGTTCTTAATGAATGTTAACAGTGGAGCATCTGAGTAGAATCTATTGAGATACAATTGGGGATTGAAAATCAAACTTTAGCTGAAAATACAGTATCAAAAAGTAGTAACATGTTATACACTGTAGAATGCAAGAACACCCACAGTACTAGAAACGAGACACACTTCTGACTTGTTGGACATTTATCATTCTTAAACACATTTTCTTTCAATTATTAAGAAAATGTATATACTATACAATCACTGAGATATTTTCCAGCTTTAAAACTCTATGTCAATGTAGATTTCTATGGCTATGTATCAACAGTATTCTATGTTTTATAGGAATCTTTAAGCTCTTTAACTTAAATTATTTTACTTGGACTAATGATATAAAATTAACTTTAATCTAATAATAGCATAGGTGTGGTTCATTGCAATTATATCCTTGAAATTATTGCTTTAGGGAGCAAATATTTAAAAATTAATCTCTTTGCCAAGAGGGTTTTAGAAGTCAGTTCAAGTTATTGTTGGACCAAAGTCTGTACAGGTATCATCAAAATTAACTTAATTAAGGAAAAGAAAGAAGATAGTTGGAATAAGTTTTGGGAAATAAATTACATTTGAATATCAGTATTTTAAATGGAGAGTTATTGATATATTAAATTTGGGAAAAACTTCCCTCACATTACTTTTACCTATTCAAAGAAACTCTTAGGACAAAGAACAAAATAACCCAATTTTTACATGTTTAAAATAATATATATATATATATTTCTACCTAAACTCACTAATAAGATTTTTCTTGTTCTATTATCACTTTTTCTAATTAAAAATAAAATTATATTAATGATAGTTATGAAAGCTCAAAAATGGAAATGGAGAACAAATCACTTGAGCCTATGATGGCATTTAATATCCTATAAGAATAAAAAGAAAAAGAATTACATATTCCAAATAGAACAATTCCAAATAGAACAATTACATATTCCAAATAGAACAAATCCAAATAGATTTAAAGACATTTCATTTGACTGTAGATTTTAAAATTCATTTGGTCACTTACTTTCAAAATTATTAATTCAATTAATATTAGGGTGCACAAACTTTGTGTAGTATTTATACTGAGGTTTGATACAAGGGTGGAAAATCATTGTAAATAGGTAAGTGCAAGTACTAATAAAATTAAACAATAAAGATTATCAAAATGCTGTTGATAATGAAGCAAGATTGTTAGAAACAATTTTTATTACATCTTACTACTGCTACATAATTGTATAAGTCCTCTTATTCCTATATATTTATTCACTGACATTTTTGTGAATATAATGTCAAATTCCAGTAAGAAAATTTATATTTGAAGTATAAGCCACAGTGTACAAAAGGTCGATGCATTTCTAATATATTACTGAAAACTTTTCCAATATAATTAGGATACACTTATCAAAACGTCTGACTTTTTTAATGCTCCTATGCTTTGTTCTTTGTTTTTCTCTTGCCAGTTCACTTAAAAGTAAAACTGTTAGGAACAAGGTGGCACAGCATCATCATCAAGAAAAAAAAAAAAAAAAAAAAAAAAAGACTTCAAAAATCTTCCTTTCCATTTATAATACAAAGAATGGCTTTTATTGTTGAGTTTCAAACCTACTTTTCATATGTTCTTAAGCAAAAAACACATCAATGAATCACACCAAAAAAGAGACTGATTTCCTAAAATAATCAATTTTAGTGGAAAGAAAGGGACTTACACACTCAAATTTATACACATATATCCTTGTTTAAATATTACACTAACATATTTACTTATTCAATTCATTCAATAAATATTTAATGAGTGCTTAGGCACTGTGGTTGGCATTGGGTATATACAAGGCTGAATTAGATATGAAAACTGCCCTGTGTATGCTAATACTACAGCAGGAAAGACAGAAAAATGAATTAGAGATTTTTAATCATTGTGATAACTTATATGATAAAATCAGACATTTAATTAATTCAAAGAAGACTTCTGAGAGAATATTTTAAACTGACACAATTTATTTTGCATTTTCAATTTGGAAAATGCAATTTCATTTGAAATTTCCAATTCTTTACTATTTACTCTCTAAAGGTCATATACAAAGGCTATAATAAAACTCTTGTTCATTTTCCTTTTTGCAATTTTTTTTTTTTGAGAAACCACTCCTAGCGAATTCCTTAAAAGATTGTTATTGGAATATACTCAACATTGTTAAGTCCCCTCATGCTCATGCTGCTATAATTCTCATGAATCTGTAGGCCACCTATTTCATCTTTGGCGAGTCGCAAAAATCCTTTTAGAAACAACTCAATCCCTTATCTGAGGATTATAAAGAAAGAGTGGTGGAAGCTATGAAATCTACACAGAAAAATACAAGAATAGCAACATGTACATAGATTTTATGCGATCTTATCCATTGTCACTTTGGATAGTGAGGTGACAATGCGATCTCAAGGACTTATTGCATATTCTTGCTGAGGCAAAGTAGGTTCGTATTATTTTTCTTGTATGACAAATATCCTTATTTTATATTTTATAAAAGAAGATGAATTATGTATGGTCTTAATGCTAATTTAACATATTGCCTAAAAAAAGAGCATGACCATCTTTTTATTACATCAGATAAGATGATTTCCCCATTATACTTAACTGCATCAATTTAGAATTTATGGTAATTTAGGTAAAATCTGAACTACAATTTTATTCTTTAACAACTCTTAAAGAAATGGTAAGTTTGTATTATTTTAGTACATGTTAAACAGTTACTTTACACACAAAGATTTTTTGATTCTTTTTGCTTTCAAAACTTTGGTCAACATAAATTAAGAACCTCGAAATGAAGTCCACTTTATCAAATAATTTCATAATATCTGATATGATATAATAAGTCCATTTAGAAGTGCTGAAGAAGATCTTTACTGAAAAAATTTGCTAATGTATTTGAACCATATGAAAGCACTGTTTATAGGTTAAAAAGTGGTTAAAAAATATTGGCACTTGGCCTAATATATTGGCAAAACTATGCATTATTTGTAACTAGATGCTAAAAAATATCTAATGAAGACATGGGCTGCTTTGATCTTTTGGTATATTCTTTATGTAATTTAAAATATTTTAATATCTGAATATTGTTTTGACTACTTAAAAAAAGAAGAGGGAATTTAATGTTTAGAGTTTATGGCATCTTTTTGCCTTATTAAAAGTACTCCTGGATGCTTATTCATGGGCTACTGAATGTATAAAATCATGTATCTCTGGACATACTGAAAAATAGGTCTACCAAAAAGAGTTTTGATTACATTATGAGTTACAATATCAAAGCTAAACAACTATTACTAACAGTTCAAAAATCTGCAAAATCTACAATTATTCACTTAACTTCTCACTAATCTCCAACAGCAAAGATAGCATGTTATATCTTATATAATGAAACTTATTCAGAGGTCAGACCAGTGAGAACTGTAGGAACCTGAAGCTGTGCAAAATCTGTAGTCTTGTCAAAAGGACAATCATCATTGCTAGCTGCTAAACTGGAGTGATGGTGCCTGATGCACAGTACTGTTTAATTCCCCTGTCTAAAGGAAAGAGCACATTATTTCTGTTGATAGTGGTGACTTACAGACCTGTTAACAACATAGAAGAAGAAAGTTATTTAGAGGAGGCAGAAGCCATACCAAATGATTCTGCATTCTGGAAAAGAAAGGGTTCTTAGACCTCCAAGTAATGTTTTAGAGAACCACTAGAGGGATCACAATAATAGCACTGGAGACCAGCTCCCAGGTCTAAGGACAATGTGTTCTAGTAGCATCCCTCTGTATAGCAAAGACAGGATAACCTTGGTGGGTGCTCCATTACCAAGCACATGCATCTGCCATCAAACTACAATGAAACATACTTGTTCTGTAAGCATATCTCGTTTGTGGCTGTTTGATGCTATCTAATTTTGATGGAAAGAAAAAATAGCATTTACATAGGATACCTAACAGATTGTATATTCAGGGCTTTGTAAGAGCCTCCAACACAGAACAGGCACCCAAGATAGGATAAGAAGAAAATACTAGAATTCCTATTTCTATTTTTGTATCTCATCCTTCTTAATTTATATTTTTGTACATGATTTATAATCTAAAAATAATTAGTAGTTGAACATGCTTATACAGTTCTCATGTTTAATATACATAATATCTGAGTTGTGGTCCCAACTCTAGGTATCACATTCGTACTGAAAGAGATACTGTATCAAAAGAGCTTGAAATCATCTGGTCCGGTACTTTAAAATCATGGTTAAAACTAGGCCATTAGGGTACTTGAGTATCTGACCATCACATTATACTTCTCATAGACTTTGCTTTTGGATAATATTGTTTACTACAGTGAAGGACTCTATACACAAGCAAGAGCATCCCATCTCCTAAGGTGCTAAGTGTGTCTACATCTTCTTTCAGAGAGTTTACACTACCATGATAAAACAAGAATTGGTGGGGCTGTCATTCAATTTTTCTTGGCTTTTCCTGGCTAAAGTGTGGACACATGACTGATATTAATCAGACTCCCTCTTCTTTGTGTATATGAATCTTGGTTTGTTTTTGAGATTTATTTGTTTACTTGAGGGAAAGAGCGAGCATGAGCAGGGGAGGGGCAGAGGGAGAGGAGAGAGTCTCAAGCAGACTCCATGCTGGGCATGGAGCCCCACCTGGCACTTGATCTCATGACCCTCATCACTCCCTGAGCCGAAACCAAGAGTTGGTCGCTTAACCAAATATGTCACCCAGGTGCCCCATGTATATAATTCTTAAACAGAAAAATAACAAAGCCTGAAGATAGCTGCAGCTGACCCATCCAGAGAGTCACCTCTAGTAATGCTTTCATTCAATGTACTTGCTCATATATATGATAAACTCGTTTTATCTTTATTTGACAATAAAACTATTTATATCTGACATAAGATGGAAAATCAGACCTTCAATGGATGCCAGTGAGTGAGAAAAGGGTCAAATTTTCCCAGGAGGTAAAATTTCTAAGAAATATAGAAATCCATATATTCATTCACATTATTTCTTTGTCAACTGAAAAAGATGACAAAAAATAATCAATAGAAGTAGGTATAGAGCTCTTCAAATGACATAAGGATGCATCAGCATTTGGTTAATAATAAAACAAGCTGACATTTACCACATTATTGCTACTTGCCAAACACAATTTGAGTTTTTTATGTGTATTAATTCAATTGACTATCTAAGAAGCCTGTGAATTAACTACAATAAAATCCTCAATTTGCACATAATGCAACTGAGGCAACTAGTTATGATATTTATAAAAGGTCACATGGCTAGTTGGATAGTAGAGCACATACATAAACCAAGCATTGTGTATCCAGAATCAGTCCTCTTTTTATTCCATACTGTCTCTTGTGTAATACTAACAGTTAAGCCTTTTGGATTTTGTTCATTGGTACAGATAATTATACTAACTTTGATTGTAATTTCCTAGTACTTCATTCATCCCTACTGGAAACACAAGTATTAAATAAAGCAAAATTCACATGTGCACAAGAAAAGATGAAGTCAGTAAACCTGGGTTGTCCAAATCCTGCATATTTAAAGAAAGGTTTGACCATTCCCTAGCTCCTGAGAGACATTTAGCCCTTGGAATATCCTTAGTAATAAGATGTCTTTGTTTACCTGAGGTCTTGGGCCAAGCCAGGAGATATATATATATATATATTTAAGATTTTATTTATTTATCTGACAGAGAGAGACACAGCAAGAGAGAGAACACAAGCAGGGGGAGTGGGAGAGGGAGAAGCAAGATTCCCGCTGAGCAGGGAGACCAATGCAGGGCTCGATCCCAGGACCCTGGGATCATGACCCGAGCCAAAGGCAGATGCTTAACAACTGAGCCACCCAGGTGCCCCGAGGATATATTTTTTTAAAAGATTTATTTATTTATTTTAGAGAGAGAAAGAGAGAGAGAGTGCATGGGAGGAGTAGGGGGAGAAGGAGAGAGAATCTCCAGCAGATTCCACACAAAGTGTGGAGCCCCACCTGGGGCTCAATCTCAGGACCCCAAGATCATGACCTGAGCTGAAACCAAGAGTTGGAAACTTAATTGACTGTGCCCACATACCAGGTGCCCACATACCAGGATATTTTATACTAACAATGTGATTTATTGTGGGAGTCATGGACCATGCAGTATCAGTGTCACATCTCGAGGGGTTGCAGATTAAATAACTAAGATCAGCCAGGTGGGCGGTCAATCCTGTCAACTGAACTACGCCCAGTAAAAATCCTGGACACTAAGGTTCTCCACTGACAGGAAGCTGAACCTCAATACTTTGTATGTATTGTCACATACTGTCACTGAAAGAATTAAGCCCTATGTGTAAGACTCCCACAGAGAGAAGGCAACTGGCAGCATCTGTTCTCTCCTGGACTCTGCCCTATGTGCCTTTTGTGCCTTTTACCTTTGCTGATCTTAATCTCTACTCTTATTGAAATAAACCATATCCATCAGTTTAGCTTCTTTGAGTTCTGTAAGTCCTTCTAGCAAATCATTCAAACTGAGAGTGGTCTTGAGGATTGCTGAATTCAACATGACATCTTTTATTACTTTTAAAAAAATGACATTCAAACATGGAAAGAAAAATAAGAACTTTTAAAGAAGATTAGGAAACAACGATAAAGTATTCACAAATGTGGAGTTCTCTGAATTCTCTAGATGATTAAATCAAATATTGTTCAATATAATATTTATCTTTCTTAGTCTGATAATATGAACTAGGCAGTCATATGCTTTTAGCTGAAAATATAGAAAATAATAAAAAAATTACAATGAAACAAAAATCACCCATAAAGCAGCAATCAGGGAAAAGTGCTATTTAAATATGATGTATATATTCCTTTATTCCACCCTCCTCCTTCATGTACTTTATTTTAGCTGTGAACTCATTTTCTACTGAGAGTATCACATATTCTATTGGGTAACATGCCAAAGAATGTTAGGACATGGAGAGCCCCAAAGAGACAAAAACAACCGTTGCTCTTTTCCTTTTGGGAAAGCTCTCCCAGGCAATCAAATGGATCAGGGTTTCATGGTCTTTACATATTTCAAAAAAAAGCTCCATTGGCAAAGACAGCCTGCCTAGGTAGTCTACCAAGCCTAAGGTTTTGGAGGGTTGAGGTGGAAGAGAGTGCCCATGGTAGCAGATCAGTCACCTAGGTAATACTGCAACAGGTAACAATGCTGTGCTAATGTCCTTGTGAGAAGCAAGTGACCGCTGTCACTAAGAAAAATCAGACCTTAAAATCATTCCTACAACCACTTCCCCTGGCTAAACTCCACCCCATGCTTCAGACACTACCCACTTTGTATACACGCGCACACACAGACACACACATTAGTTCAAGAAAGCATTAAGGGGCACTTGGGTAGCTCAGTTGTTTGGATTGTGGACTCTTGATTTTGGCTCAGGTCAGGATCTCAGGGTCCTGATGGAGCCCCATGATGTGCTGTGTGCTCAGTGCGGAATCTGCTTGAGAATTCTCTCTCCCCCTCATCCTTCCTCCCTACTCGTGCTGCTCTCTCTCTCTAAAATAAATTTCAAAAATCTTAAAAAAAAAAAAAAAAAAGATGGCATTCAGATTTGCCATAGCATCCTTGCAGTTTGGTATGGTTTCTTGGGTTCGAACTTCATGTCAATTTTTTTTCTCTAATGATGATTTTGAGGAAGGCAGTCAGAAGTTAAAACTAGCATTAATTCTCATATTGTCAAGAACCAGAAATATCCATATAACTTATAAGTATATTTTAAATATATGTATTTATGACCATACTTTGCTTTTCCCTTAGTTAATAATATATGAAAATTTATCTATATCTTTCAATATTTTCTATAAAAAATTCTTAGTGACTCCATAATATATGAATACAGCGGACAATTCCCTATTTGAGGACATTTTTACATACCCCTGTTTTTAATAATCCTAAAAGTGCTCCTATGAACATTTTTATAAGTAATGACACAGTTGTATGATAAAATACTTGGAGTAAATTCCTGTAATTACAATTATGACCCAGTAAATATGAATTATTTAGTTTGTTCTTTCCTTAAGCACTTTAAGAAATTTTTAGTAGTTTCAAAACAGTACGTTCCATATGTTACTTAACTTTTACAAAGAACACTTACAGAATAGCATTTTACAAATTCTTTTTGAGTGTACCCATAAATTTAATGTAAAAAATTTAAACTTAATAAATTCTTAAAAGTTAAAAGACACAAAAATATTTTAAGGTACTTGATAGAGTTTCTCAAATTACCCACCAGAAATGTTAACTTTGCAATCTCACCAACAAAAATTCAATTCATTCTTAGTCTAATTGACATAATCTTGGGAACTTAACACATTTAAGTTGGTAAGGACGGTGATATTATTTAGTTCATTTTGAGCACGTACTTTTTTATTCCCTGTCACATTTGCTCTCCACAACAATCACCAGAGATAGGTATTGTATTATTCCCATTTTAGAAATGAGAAAACTATGGTTTAGGTTCATCATTTAACTTTCTTAAGGTCTGACAACTAGAAAGGGGAACAAGTACTGTATGATCATAAACCATCTGACTCTCAGTTTTCTCTGGAGTTCTCTAACCCACTCATAAGACAATAAGAGCATATTTAACAACCTAATATTAACAATAACATTAAAAATAACTTCAAGTCTAATAGTATCTACAATTGTATTTGTGTGTGTGTGTATGCATATAAGATCTCCCCTGGAATTCATTAAATTAATAACAAAAAATGTATTTTGAAAGAAATATTTATACAGTAAGTTAAACAAAGATTATAAAATAATTATAAATAAATATAAATTCTTATCCAATAAAGAAATATAGATTTGACATTTTTTATAATTCCTAATACTGTCTTAGCCTCACAAATTTTTAAAATTTACATTTTTCATGGTTCCAGTTTCATCCTTTTTTAAGATCTATGTTTTGATGTTGACACAGTATACTTTCTATTATAAATTATTTTTGTCTTTGATTGCTAAAAGCAGGCTGTGGCATAAAGTAAGCTGACGAAATGTAAAGAGCTTCAACATGAAACATTGCTAATGGATCCTAGCACGTTGAAGTACATTTATATGCAAAGATACGTGCTATCACAAGAGCTACAATGAAAATTGCCTCAAATATCACATAATAATATTTATTTTATTCTTGTAATGCCATATTATCTTTCTGCTCATACAGAAGAGTTCATAATTTGCACATTTTTTTGAAATAATACACTTGGAGTTTTACTATGAAAAGGGTGAAAAACTGGTATAGAAAACTAATTCTAGGCTTTTTTCTGCTATTTATTACCTGTGTCATATTAGACAAATTAGCCTCTTTGGTTCTTGTCCTCCCCTATATAAAGTGATGGTTGTATTACATTATCTAATTCTATATGGTCTTCCTAGGTTCAAAATATCTATGAATAAATTATTCTGAAAGTGATTTGTTTCTTACAATTTTCACTTGATTTTTCTCACTGAGAGTTGTGACAAGCTGTGACAAGAATCAGCCACTTCCACACTAACTTGGTTGAAATGCAGTCAGGGATTATCAGGGAATTTGTGGTCTTTGGAATTTGTGGACTGGAAACCACAACAAAGTGTTTTGAATCCTCTGCAACTTGCAATCCTATTCAATAATATAGGTTGTTCATCTATCACCTCTTTGTGCCTCCCAAAATGAGCTAACTTAAGACATGTTTAAAGATTTAAGCATGATTACCACGTGAAAAGGAGAGAGATAAAATCTTTGTTTCAGAAAGCAATCGTAGAAATACCTATTTTATTTTATTTTAATAGTTTATTTACTTGTTTGAGAGAGAGAGACAGCAAAAGAGAGCATGAGCAGGGGGGAGGGGGAAAAGCAGGCTCCCTGCTGAGCAGGGAGCCAGCCATGGGGCTTGATCCCAGGACCCTGGGATCATGACGTGAGCCAAAGACAGACACTTAACCTAACACTGAGCCACCCAGGCACCCTAGAAATACCTATTTTAGAAAACAGTTTTAGAGGTTATTCAACATGATAATCCTGTTGATCCCTGGATGCATTAAAATAATCCTTTTCTTAGTCTCCCTTTCATCTTTTAATTTTAGACCAGATTTATTTATCATCATGATAGCTATTTATTAAACACAAATATGAACCAGGCATTGGCCTAAATTCTCTCCATGCAACATTTCATTGCTTTTATATCAGCCCTACAAGGTATACAATTTTGTTTTCATCTCTGTTTCAGAGAAAGGCTAGCAGAGATTTAGAAAGTCGAAATGACTTGCCCAAAGTCAAAAGCAAGTAAAGCACAGCTATCCAAACGCAAGTTATTCTGCCTCTGAAGCCCACGCTCTGAAACACTACATTTTATTTTCTTTAAAAGAAAACATGTACCTTAAAAGGCACAGGCTAACTAAATCAGTTTTCTATTGCTTTTAATCCACGTCATGATGTCCAGATTCACAATCACAATCGCTTACAAACTAATGTTGAGAACAAAGAGATACAAGGTACAGATAATAAGGCATTAAACTTGAATCATATTCAAGTTATCTCAGATGAAATTCTTGGGGCAAATGGGTCAGAATTTGGACTCACTGTAATTTCAGAAATTTAATAAGGTATATATACTATTTACTGCATAACACCTAAATGTTTCATCAGCAAAACTTACAAACATTTATATTAAGTGGAATAAACAAAAACTCTAAGTAGACTTGCATTGGTTCAGGTCAGGAATTATAACAAAATAAATTAGTAAGGAGTGTTCCTTTATAAAGTTCTATAAATCTTAGGGATATGAATAAGAAACCATGCATCTACATTTCTTTTCTTTATCTACATTAAAAAAATAAAAAAGGCAAGCAATATGATCTTTAGTTACTACTCTATTCTATTTTCATTTTATTTTTTATTTAGTTTTGCTCTATTTTGTATGCAGCACAGTGTGTGGCTTCTGCTTTTGAACACATTCTGTGTAAGTAGAAAAAAGAGAAATAAAAGTTCAAGATTTCATTTGAAAAAATTGTATCAGTAAATTTCTTACTTGATATAATTTGAGGTTTTCTAAAAATTCTCGCTTGGTATTATGTAGAGTCTAAGTTGTGTCAATCCTTCTACATTACAAATCTTTCTCTCTTATGGATTCCCAAAGGGCTTATGTTAATTTATATTTGTTCAGATTTCACATTAAGGCCTCTTAAAAAATTATAAATGTCCTAAGAAAAGGAATTTTATCCTTTTTTCTTTTTCATCACAAAAGGCCCCTAAGAATGTTGGGTATGTTGTGAACCCTTTGCAAAATAACTCATTGGCAATTTAAAAGTCTTTAACCTTTCTGATTGCTTCAGATAATTTTTAAATCACATATTCAACCATCTTTGTTTTGAAGAATCAATGTACAATGTTAGCAAAATATCAGTTCTGTGAATTTATATTGCTCCATTAATTTGAGTGGCTCAGATAACTAAACAGCAAAATCAAACTTAAAGATGTACAAATGTCTTCTCTTGAGATTACCTGAATCATATCTCAATTCTTTCAACTGTGGTCAAAGAATCACATAGATCTTTCTTCTAAATTCCTTTCTAAATAGGAGTAAAAACTTTGAAATCATAATCTGCTGTAAAATCTTGGGCTGCCACTAATTTACTTTTAAGAAACAAGTTAGGGGCGCCTGGGTGGCTCAGTGGGTTAAGGCCTCTGCCTTCAGGTCAGGTCATGATCTCAGGGTCCTGGGATCGAGCCCCGCATCGGGGAGCCTGTTTCCCCCTCTCTCTCTGACTGCCTCTCTGCCTGCTTGTGATCTCTCTCTCTCGCTGTCAAATGGATGAGTGAAATTTTTTAAAAAAAAAAAAAAAAAAGAAACAAGTTAAAGACATTTTGCTTAGCCGATAGAAGTAGTATTTTCATAAAATCCCCAAGTTTCTGGTTAGTCATCAAACTCACCAACATAAATCATATCCACATGCTGTCAAATAATGCAAAGACAAATTCTGCTCCAAACAGGAAATAGAACAAGAGAAAGGGGAAATATACCATTTCAGTGGGCTAAACCACATAATGTTGGTATTTTATGTCACTGGATCATGCCAGTTCCTTATTATGATATATCATACATCAACATTACTAGCTGGATGGAGAGAGTAACAGTAGCAGAGTCATCTGATGCCATTTCAAGTTATTGAATAGTTTGGGACCTCATTTTTGATGGCTTATACCTCAAGACATATTCTTTTCCTTTTTTTTCCCTCAAGATATATTCTTATTTCCCCTCCCCAATATCATTTATTTCAACAGATCTGCAATCCAAAAGAGCCATTGAAATTTCAGAGGAAGAACATCAAAGCCTTAATAAGGTGAAACCTAAAAAAATCACTTTCTCTAATACCCAAGATAGGTAATTAAAATAGTTTTTTTTCAGATTGTCAAGGAGGGTAAAATCTTCAAACACCCATCTATTTTAGGGACATAAAATGTGACATCACATATTGTAGAGATGTCACATAATACATTTAAGATCTCTAAATTCTTCCCATAAAATATGAAATATTTAAATATGCAAAAAAGAAAAAAACACTGCCTTAACTGGATACAAATATGTTTTCTGGGGTCCAATTTTTTATTTGAAGATGACTGTCTATATAAATAGGAATGGTCATCACAAACATTTACCATAGACAATAGGAACTACGATTGTAGTTTCCCCAAAGAATAAACCTATGTATTCTGCAAGGACCAGTTTAAGTATTTTTAAATGGTTTACTGTCAGAGCTTAGTTTAATTAATATAAAAAATATACTTATATATCATCTAAATGTCCTTAAAAGATCTGTGGGATGGTTTTCATAATTGGTATTAAATTTCTTGTAAATAAGAAAGCAATGGTATGAAAATTACAAAAAGAGTCATCAAGTTACATGTTCATAAATAATGCTGTTCCACTTGAGAAATAAGCTTCCCACAGCATTGATTCTATCTCAGCACAAATAACTCATCGCAAAATACTACACACTTGCCAGACCTGTTTTCATAGCCCTTGGAAATAGAGTGCTTAATAACTAGGCTCATTAATGCTAATGGTAAATCAGTGAGATTAAATATTTCTATAAATCATTTCATTAATAAAACAGAGGGGCCATTAAGGAACTATTGAACTGTTAAGCTGCAATATTTCAGAATCAGCATTTTATAAACATTTCAATTAGCACAGGTTGACAACATCCATAAAAGGCATAGCACACCAATGCCACAGGATAGAAAAGTGTGCCTGGGCCAAGCAAATCATAAAGAATGCAATTAAAGAATGCAATTTTCTTTAGAATTTTTAATGTAGAGCAGATATATATATATATATATATATATATATATATGTATATATATATATAGTATGATGTATCATAATATCATATAATATTATATGATATTATAACATCATACTATATATATATATATTATGTATCAGATCTATATATATACCACATTGTCTCATGTAGCTTTCAATGAGCCTCTGAAGGATGGTATATACAGTCACTAGCACACCATCATTTTGCTATTAGGCTTAGATGTATCATGGGCAACATGAATGATATTTGAGCAGTTGAGACTGAAGAAGTCAATATTTAAACACAAAAAGAATAATGAGAACTTACTCTAGGCCTCAGTGAGAATGTTCACCATATGTAAGAGATGAAAAACGAGAGCAGAGAGTATGCATTTCAAACAGTGCTACAAAAGCACAATGTGGGAATGACCATAGACTAAGTGGTACATAAACATATAGAGTGGGGTCTCTCATATGAAAACTTTACTCTCTCTGGCTTTTATTTCTCTTTTAACTGACAGCCAAATTCACACACACACACACGCGCGCGCGCGCGCACACACACACACACACACACATTTTTAAGCCTCTAACTGCACATTTTGATGAACGGGGGAAACTATTCAGTTCAGAGAGTTAATTTTCCCCTCAAGCCACAATCTCTGCTCCAGTCCAGAATGCCTTTAATTTGCCAGGAAGTGCATATTAGTTTAGGGGAGGTGGGGAGCCAAAGTGTAAGAAAAACAGCAGAACTCCTGGCAGAGGATTGAGGCAAAAATGAGCCCAGGATTCAGAGAAGCTGGGTAAATATCTAAATTCAAATCCCTTGTTTACTATAATGTTTTCTGTGTTGGGAAAACAAGTCCATGCAGCTTAGGTTCTGTGTATCAAAGAGAGGAATTCAGGTGACTTTTTGCCAGGCTAGTGTTTGTACTGGCATTTGGGGATTGAGCTTTTTGAAGCTTTCTCATTAGAAAGTGTACGGCAAGCCATATGTTAACCAATGCAGCTCTGGTTTGAAAAAGAGAAAGTAAAACTAAGAAATAAAACAACATTTCTAAAGTGTCTTTTTAACAATTCCATACCTCAAATTAAAAAGCTCCACAAATCCTCTGATTCTATCCCCACAAGGAGGTGGGGGTCTTTTTTTGCCCAATTCCTTGAATCTGTTCTGGATTGAGACTGCTCTAACCAACAGATAGTGGCACAAGAGGCACAATGCCATATCCTGTTTTAGGAATTCAGAGGACTGGCAGATTTCACCTTGGTGTCCAAGGGTAAGCCACACTGTAAGAAATCCAAATATCCTGAGGTGGTTATGCTTAAGAAGCCTAATCTACAGAAGGACCCTAAAGGATGGTATTATCTTGGTATCTCGTAGAGAGTGAGGGGAAAAGACCAAAGACCTCAAAAGAGCCAGTCTTGGAAGTACATTCTCTAGGAACAGACACCTCAAATGAGCTACAATTATGAAAGACTAAGCATCCAGCCAAATCCTTCCCAGATTGCTGATCCATAAAGTTATAGAAAATGAAATGGCTGCTTAAGCCATGTAGTTTCAGGGTTTGTTTGTTACAAAGCAATGGATAAAACCAAAACACGAGAATCCTCAGTTTCTACAAATTTGACATTATATAAAAAACAATTAACAACAATGTATCAAAGGAACTTTTTCTTTTCTTTAGCCCTCCAGACGGATGCGTCCTTTTGTTTTTATTAAGAATCACTAATTGTAGCAAGATATCCAAAGTCACCCAAGTAGTTTGACTTCCAATAAATAAACCATGCAATATTGGCATTTGTGCTAGTAATATATTCCCAGCTGATGATTTTTACCAGTTAGGAAAATTACTTTGTATATACCTTCTCAGGCTTTAAAAGCAAAAGCCTAAAAAAATTTATATTTCAGGAAAAGCTACTAAAAGTTTCCTCTTCTTTAGCTTATTTTTTTTTTTCTTAACCTTTTGTAATGAATTACATTTTTTAATGGAATGGGCTCTGTCTAATAATAACACATATTCTGTGAAGAATTATAGATATGGGAATGGTTTTCTTCAAAGATGTGGGCATACATGATCACATTAGTTTTATTAATTTAGAATATTTGTGCTCAATGAAATATTTATTTCAAAGAATTGCCCAATGATTACTTTTCAGTTTGCCATCACACTAATTGCATACACACTGTATTTATAAATGGATTAAAAGATTAGGGAGAAAGAAATAAAATTGCAGAATAGATTTTAAAAAGTGTTTTGTTTTAAAGATTTGCCATCTGAAAATATATTAGAGCTTTTTCAATTATTGAATGGAAAAGAAGATAAAATGTTTTAGTTGGGTAGAGGAATAAAATTTGTAACATAGTTAAGAAAAATGCAGATGCCAGATGTCATAAGAAGATAAAATCTGTACATGTAATCTTTTTGTTAAAATCTGCATACCTAAATTAATCCATTCAGTCACCACTACGGAAGTTGCTCTGAAAGCTGCAGCATTTTTTCCAATTATCCTTCATGATTCATTTTATAAATTTTTGACAAACACAGTTTCAAAGGTAACTAGCAAATGTTATCTAAATATTTTATGCAAAAATATACGGATGAATAAAACTAAATCTTTATCAGCAACTAAAAATCTGGATTATTTCGTTAAAAAGTGAACCTATTTTTTATTTATTTATTTATTTTTTTTTAAAGTGAACCTATTTTTTGAGGAATTTCCGTGGTGTTTTCTATAGTGGCTGTACCAATTTACATTCCCACCAATAGTGGATTCCCACCAACAGTGCATGAGGGTTCCCTTTTATCCACATCTTAGCCAACTTGTCTTTTTGTTCCTCAAAAAATTAACAACAGAAATACTGTATGATGCAATAATTCCATTACTGGATATTTACCTAAAGGAAATGAAAACATTATTTGAAAAAAATATATGGTTTATTGCAGTATTATTTACAGTAGCCATGATATAGAAGCAACCTAAGGATCTGTGGATAGATGAATGGATAAAGAAGATGTGGCACACACACATGCACACACGTGCACACACACACTGGAATATTATGCAGCCATAAAAATGTGAGATCTTGCCATTTGCAACAGCATTGATAGACCTAGAGAGTATTATGCTAAGTGAAATAAATCAGACTGAGGAAGACAAATACCATATGATTTCACTTATATATGGAATCAAAAAAATAAAACGGATAAATAAACAGACAAAAAGTAAAATCAAAGCCATAAATAAAGAGAATAAACTGGTGGTTGCCAGAGGGAAGCGGGATGAAGGAATGGGCAAAATAGGTAAAGGGCAGTGGAAGATACAGCTTCTAGTTATGGAATGAATAAGTCATGGGAATAAAAAGTACAGCACCGGGAGTACAGTTAAAGGTATTGTAATAGCATTGTATGCTGACAGATGATATTTACACTTGTGGTAGGCATAGTACAACACATAAAGATGTTGAATCACTATGTTTTGTTTTTTTTTAATAATTTATTTATTTATTTGACAGAGAGAGATCACAAGTAGGCAGAGAGGCAGGCAGAGAGAGGGGGGAAAGCAGGCTCCCTGCTGAGCAGAGAGCCCGATGCGGGGCATGATCCCAGGACCCTGAGATCATGACCTGAGCCGAAAGCAGAGGCTTAACCCACTGAGCCACCCAGGCGCCCCTATGTTTTATACCTGTAACTAATATAACATCGTATGTCAACTATACTCAAAAAATTAATGGACATATTGATCAATATAAAGGTGTCATTATTTCAATATTTTATTTAGAAAGAGATAATAAGTTTTGGAGCCATATTTCCTGGGTTCAAAGACTGATTCCACTGCTTCCTAGTTACTTCCCTCTACCTCACTTTCTTCCAATATAAAATAATTTTATATGGTTACATATTTAACCATATTTATATGGTTATATAATTTTATATGGTTACCATAGGTATTAAACGAGTGCCTTCAAAGCACTTAAAATATTCCCGAGAAAAGCATACTTCTGTAAATATTACACCATTATCATCTTTATCATTATTAGTATCATGATTATTATTTTGAATCTTATTACTTGCATGTATAAATTACCTTCACCCATGGGCAGAGTTGCCATTTGTCTCAGAAGCCTGCTTGAAACATTCTCACAACCTCCTCTGTCCTAATTTATATTCTTGCCTGAAACACTTCAATAATAAAAGATTTTTGAAGGACATTTTCTTATTCTTTAGAATTTTTGCTATATCCCCCAAAGATGAAAACAATAGGTGCTAAGTATATCCCCACATTTTAAAGAGGAAGGGAAAAAAGACACCCCCTGGAGGGTTTGGTAAGATGTGATTCAGTTCACTGTACCCACATCAACACACCCGGCCAGTGGTCTGTATGAGAGCAGAGGCTTGAGAAACGTGAAGAAATGTGAAGACATCCGTAGACAGTGAGTCCTGACTAAGGATTTTCCCTTCCCTTTTTTTAAGATCTGTGGAAAATACCGAGGTAATGGGGAAGATGTTTCTAAAGGGATAGAGCTAAGAACCAGATAGGAGAAAAACCTGAAAGAAGGAGAAACCCCTGGGAATGAGTTATAGAAACTGGGGCTACATGCTAGAAGGGAACACTGGCATCCTTTATCTCACTGTATAGTCAGATGTTGCTGTTATGTTCTCTGTTTTTATTTGAGCAGGAGGAAACTGAATAAAGGAGAACTAAAAGTAGTGTGTAGCCTGGGAGAACAGTCTGTAGTGAGACAGCCTATTCTCGCCTTTTTTGGTTCCACAAGGGTATGTAATTTTCAATGGGCCCCCAGTGGATACTTGGATAACCCCTAAGGCTGGCCTTGCCAACAGCCTGCCAAGAGGGCTACTGAGCAGCAAGAAGATTCCAAGTGAAGAGGATCTGGGACTCTAGCAGTGTATGACTGAAGACTTCTAAATTACTCAAATGTGTGCCACACATTAGAAGCTACTTTGGGATGTTTAAATCTAAAGGAATTTCCTTGAGGGAAGGCACAGCAGCCCTGATGAAATAAGGAGTCAAAGTTTATTATTTGTTCCCCCATTAAGTTCAGGCTGTGAAATATATCAGTTAAATTTTAGTTTTTATAAATTTACTGTATATGAAGCACTTTTACAAAGAGTTTCATAAAATCCTCCAAATAACCTAGAGAATTTATACTCAATCCAGAGAATAGAAAGGAGAGGCTCTATATTTCTTCAAGTAATGAATGTAATCTAAAATTACAAATGTTTCTCATTTTTCATTAAGCCATGTTCGGCCACTGTTACCTACTAATTTAGCTAGCAGAGTAGTCATGGGGGACTTAGACTCAGGTCAAATAAGTATTGACAAGAACTGCAAAATCATCACAGGGGAAGAACACCATCTTCTGAGGAATGGGAAGTCAAGAGGCAATAGAAGAGCAATGATCTCCTGAAATATTTATGTAAAGGGGCAATGAAAAGCATGTGATTGGGCAATAAAGATACAATTAATTTTCCTCCATTTTAATCTGCCTGAGCTCTGGTGTGGTCCTTACACGTTCCAATACATGAGTCATCTTATTTTTCAATTTCAACAGTCCAAATGCTGGAATTAAGGATGCTAGAAATAATAGTAGTAATTAATGGAAAATCCAAGGAATCATCCATATCACAAGGAAACCTCTAGTTCATAGTTCTTATTTTAACAGCCTACAAGTGACCATGTAGTGCGATTTCATGATAGTTACAAAAAATAAAGGAACTGTGGTCTTCTTTGAGTTCTTTTTGGAGCGATGAGCAACTAAATGCTCTAAGGTTTTAGTTGTTATTTGCACAATGTAAATAGCTTTGTAAAAATAATCTAATATTTTTACTCATCTACTATCTTTTTGTTGTCAATTGTTAAAGAAAAGATATAAAGGGAGTATAGAAATGTAGAAGGGAAAAATACAAAGTCAAATAACAAAATGACATTAGAATTAATATTCTTTGCCACAAAGGGCCAATTTAAAGCAGAAAAAAATGACAAGAAAACAAAATACTTCTCTTTTACCTATGTTTAATCACATATTACTTATGGGAAAAAACAATGAAAGAAAAAATGACATAAAATATAGTAAAAATTCTTAAGGATCAGAAAGGAAGTAACAGGAAGGCTTTCAAATTCAGGATCTAGAAAAAGTAAAATATCAAAACTAATACAAAATCCAGTTGTTGAAATCACAGAGACAGAACATGCCAATATGGAGGCAAAAAAACTATTCCTTTGAATTTTAATGTATATATTCATGTGAACAGATGAAAACAAGTAGTTTCCAATAAGGCTGCTTTCTCAGGGGAATTATGCGAAAGAAAGCTTTGGGCTTCTGGCATCCAAACGACAAATGAAATTGAGAAGATGGCAGTTTCAACTTATAAAATGTGCCATTAAACATTCAGTACGAATCCATTAAAATGCATGATGTTATTTAAGAGGAAGAGACTAGTCAACTGCAACTGAGTTCTACTATCACATTCCAAATGCCACATCAGCTGCCACCTGGCTTTGCTTCCATCCCAGATCTGGATAGTTGTGTATGAGACAGTTTCCCTCCTGCAGATCCAGTTCTTCTGCTGACCCACATTTTCTATTCTATCCTTGGGCTCACTGTCCTCATTCGTCCTTTCTAGTGACTTTGATATCCACTAAAATTCTCTTTCTAATGCCAACAATACATACATGCCAACACAGAGAATGCAGGTGAACAATTCTGTGTGGTTAAATATTCATTAACTGAAGTGCTCAGGAAGTAGGTACCATGATTTATTGAAAAGGTCTTATTCTATGGGAAATACTTAAACAGTGCTTACCATATGTGAGACATGACTGTAAGAGTTTTATATTTATTAACTCATTTGATCCTCCCAACAACCCTGTGATTTGAGGACAACTCTATTTTGCAGATGGAGAACTTGAGACACAGATAGATTAATAACCTATGTAAGGTCATATCCAGCAAAATGAATAGGTGGGATGTAAATGCAGACAATCTTGTGGCAGAAGTTGAGTTCCCAAACACATGAATCCCACTGCCTCTCAGTCTCACTAAACATCTTTCTCAAGTATTTGTTTATTTACTGCTATAGTGAGTCAATGGACTATTTAATTCTATTTAACTACCTTGATAATCATGTAGTATTTGGAAATCATTATGCTGACAATGAATTTTCATTAATAATGCTGGAAATAAAATATGGGATATTGAACACACACTTATATTCATAATAAACTTTCAGTTATATCATGTAAGATGGTGGGAGATAAAATAATAGAAATGTAGTACTACACTTCAAAAAGACACACTTTGTGAAGACAAATGTGAATATATCTCTACAAAATTATGACACAAAGAGTGGAAGAGGATGAACAAAATATGAGAGAACCAAGAATAAAACAACAAAGTACCTGGGGGCTGCTGAGGGAAGGCTCCGTAGAGAAGGCACTCTGAGCTGACTATAAAATGATGAATATTCT
>CM052895.1:68227735-68245837 GCA_028534135.1 Potos flavus | reverse complement strand
TTTTGCCACTTTCCCTGCCATTATCTCAAGCATTGCTTTTCCCTCATTCTCTTTCTTATCTCCTGTGATGCTATTTACACATTTGTTAGTTATTTTAAAGTTTATGGCTGAAATATTCCTTATCCATATCCATATGCTTATATATTCTTGTTTCATAATTTACAATTGCATATTTTAATTTCCTTATGTGTTGGAAATTTTAAATAAAAAATGTAAAAGTTATTTGGGATTCTCAATTATGTTCCTTTGACTATTACTGAGATTGGATACTAGAAATACGAGATCACTTAAATCCAATAAAAGACTGAAGTAAATTGATGATGCATTTTTATCTTTGGGAAGAATGCTTTGTTTCTTGTTTAACCTTACTCCTAAGATTTAGCACTTATCTTCTCAAGCAAAGCCTATGGAATGAATAAGACTTTGTCCAGTTCTCTCACTCTATTTAATATCATGTGTTCATTTCAAAATTATTTTTAGATTAACCTACCAGTTACCTGCTATGCAGATCTAAATATCTACTGGGGAAAAGCAGTGCCAAATTCTGAGTACACATGTACTCATCCCTACTCTCTGAGATCTTTGCCTGACAATTCCTTACTTCCTTTTAAGATGTTCATTGCCTTCACATATATACAGATAGGTATGTGCACACACATATGTATGTGTGTGTATGTACATGCATACACACTTAGGATATGATATAAGGATATGTATATGATACAAGGATATTCTGTTTGTTTTTAAGGAATGATTATTCTAAACCAATAGACCACTACTCAAATTTTATAGAAAATGGATTGTCATCATTTTATTTTAACACACTTTAAATACTGCATTTTCAATATTCTCAATATTGAATATTCAGTAATTTGAATATTTAATTTTTTAATCACTAGCTAGTGTCAGTTAAGATCTTGAGTTGCCCTTATAAAGCATCATTTTACTTTCATTTTCTTCTCCCTTTTCCCTGCTATTACCCATGAAGGATTCTTGATGATCAAGATATCTATATCTGTATCTAGCTAGATACAGATATAGATATTCTATATCTGTATCTAGCTAGATACAGATATAGATATTTTATATATAATTTTTTATATTTATATGTATATATTTATATTATATATAAATTTTTACATATATGTATATATATATAAACACATTAATCATAAACATGGTAGGTTTGGGCTAATTGAATCAACATAGAGAGCACCTCCTTTGCAATCTCTGCCTTATTTCAAAAGTGTTCTCTTGCTTATGTTTGAACTGAGTTTTCCTTTTATAATCCAATTCTGTCTGCTCTTGATCTTTTGGGGGTTCTTCATGTTTTCTAGTTCACTGCGGGCACTTCCTGTTTTGCAGACAAACCATAAAATTATTATAAGTAGAGTTTGTTTGTTTGTTTTGCCCTGGATTCGAGGGGTGCCTGTAACTTATACTCATCATGAACCAGACATTCTCAGTATTTAAATTAAAGCAGGTTTTTGTTTGTGTTGTATTTTAAGTCACCATTTATTCAAAGCCTAGAAAGCTGTAAAATTCAAAATATTTTAGTCACTGTGTTGCATATAAATTACATTTTGACCTAAGAGGGGGACCTTTTTAAACATGGAGTTATTTTCACACATTGAGTAAAAGAATTCGTTATTCTCTATTTGTGAAATACGAAGTGGATTTGTTTACATTGACTAGATATGTCTATCTGGAATATTTAGTTTCTCATGTATCATAATATCTTCCCTTAATTTTGCCATTCATGCAGGTTATGTAGATAATATTTCCCTTTCCATGTAAATATTATTTAGTTATAAGCACTGATAAATGATTTAGGGATGTGTTAGAATAATCTATTTAAATCCTTATAACACAATCCTGAGGTTTACAAATGTGTATTAGCATATACCATACAATTAATAATACTACTTTGTACCACTTTCACATTTTGCAAATTTAGGACAAAAATTAAATCTTCTAAGTTTTCTATAGGATTTTGGTCACTTTAATTTTTACATTATCTATGAAAAGCATTTGAATTAGCTGAGATTTTTAAAAACAACACAGTGAGAACCAAAAACCCAAAGAATCCAAAAAAAATTAGACTTGCATAAGGAGAATCTTAACTTTTACAGGAAGAAGTTAGTATATACGTGATGAACACAAATGTGTAAAAGCTATTTTGTTAATCAATTTGACTATTGCTACAAGGAAAAAAAAAATATATCCATAGGGTAATGCCTTTTGTAGTTAATTATCACAGTTGTGTTGTCATTTAGCAGAATACATGTTTTAATGAGAAGATTTTAGTATTTTGCAGTAAATAATATAACATAAATAATTGCTCACCATAAAGTTATCAGTTGTATTTTAGAATTTCATTATACATTTTGGTTCGATATTGCTTTTTATGTAGATGGTCACAACCACAAGCTTTTTGAAGCCATCTTATGATATAGATATTGTTCATTACTTTATAGTTTACATAATGCATTCTTTTTGATTGATTTCTAAATATCCTCTTGCAGCAATTATTTTTAAAGAAATGAGACAGTTATTGTGACACTTTATTTGCAAAAATTGGCAGTTAAGTGTGTCTATTAAGTTACTCAACTTGAATAGTCAAACATACATATGAGATATTAGCCTCATTATTTTGCCTTTTTTAGTTACATACTTTTTTTTAGTTACATACTTTTATAGAGACACATCAATACATCTTATTAACTATAAAGCAAACACCATTCTAATGAAGAAATTTTTCTAATAGTCATTTTTTCTTCTACCTATTTTTAAAGGAGTAATCTACTGCACAAAATCAGTATATACCAAATTGCTGTTAAATCTTCTAGGCTATCAAAATAGAGGCCCTTGATAGTAAAATTCATTACATTGATATGTATTTCTATTAGTGCTGTATATGATATATTATTGTAAAATATGTCCAAATAATTTTTCTGAAAGAACGAAGGCAAATATAACATGGCCTTCATAACCCATTCCCAAGCTTGAGAGTGCCAGAACACAGGTCTGCTGGACATACACTCACAAGCCAATAGCCTTGATAATACCACTGTTGACTTCAGTGCGACAGGCTGACCTTAAAATTAATTGTAAGTTACACCACATTAAAGATTTGTCTACTGCTTTAATAGGCATTGTGAGACAGAGAAGCATCTATTAGCTCTCCAGCCCTAATGATTCTGTGTGGGTTGGTTAATGAGATGTAAACCCCACAGCCAACTCAGAAAAGCAAAAATGGTAGCACTGATGGCAAGAGAAAACATTATTTTTCCTTATCTTATTCAATTTTCTGAGTATTCTAAATATAAATTGTTTCTCTAGACATATTTTACAATTTACTAAAAATGTGTTTTCTAGTTTTAGTAAATGGTTACTAATTTTGCGAATGATGTATGTTTTTCACCTTTATTGTATGTTCCATAATTCTATACTTAATGATTTTTTTTAAATAAACGATTATTTCAGTGACCTCTGTGTTTAAAAATGTAAGCTACTAGAGGCTGAGAAATGTCAGATTGCTTTGTCTACTTTTTTTTTTTCCCTTTTGTCTTATAAGAGACCTTCTGAACTGGAAAATTTAGGGGAAAATAGCCTATATATGTTTTTCAAAAAATGAAGGTATGAGTATTATCTGAACTCTAAATTGGGAACAAATTTTTCTTCACAAAGACTGTAATACCTCCTATAATTATCTGTTTAAGTTGATGTTATTAGGTTGCTGGCTTTTTTACATAACATTCAGAATAACCCTTGAATTATCATTGTAACAACCAGCGCCAGATGTTCTATGTGCTTTTTTGGGCACGCAAAGAATCTCATTGAGCTCATTAAAGTCCTGACCAAAATGTTCAGTTTTTACCAAGAAAACTATTCATCTTGCCAGGCCATTAAACCCTAACAATAATTTCAACAGGTACAGAGCTCCAGCTGTAGCTCACTTTATTTAGCTGTAATTATTCCTCTGTGATTTGAACTTATTCTTAAAATTTCCAAGTCAATATTTGAATAGATGTGGAGAGCCTAGGATATTTGTGTTTGCTCCGTATTGAGTAAAAATGCTACTGTACTTGCTTTTGTGTTCTTATTCACACATTATCATGAGCATTGGGACTCCTTTGTTAGCAAGTATGTCATGGGATTTAAAAAAAATGGAGATTTTAAAATTCTTTGCTGGTGTACGAGGTTTTTAAATTTAGAGTATGTAATTTGTTTTTAGTTCAGAGTAGTACACATAAGATGGAAATGTACTCAAATGTACCAGCTTTATCTGCATCTTAGATAATTGTGAGAAATGTGTAAGCATCTACATGGTGCACAGGATCGAAGGAAAGGGGACACACAAAAAGGTTTTCTGTCTTAAATCACAGAACTTCTCTCTCGTTTTATGGCATTTTGAGACTAGTGGGAAAAAAGACATTTTGAATCTGGTGGTGTCTAAAGTATATTATATATGAATGTTTAACACAGGAAATTCTCTTTGATAAGCAGAACATGCCAGTTTTAAGCAATGAAAGTGTGGATTCACCTGTTATTTTGCATGGCAGGTACATGTGTATTTATTTGGGTTTTTCGTCTTTGGAATCAACTAAAAACATGATCAGAAATTATATTTGTATGATGTGGCTAGTTTGACTCTAGGTAACAGAATAAACAGGCACAATTCTCTTGATTATTTGGAATCTGTTATGCATTATAAAAATACAATCAGTAGGTAAATAAGATATTAATATAGAATGGATAGAGATTTTAAAATAATGTGTGTGTGTGTGTGTGTGTATGAACTAGAAGTAAATTGATGTGTGGAATCTGTGAATTCACAATCCAGTGATGCGTTTACAATTGCTAAAGATGTCATACTGGCAATTCCACAGCCTTAATTGGTTTGAGTTGGAGAGGAAAGGAGAGGAGAAAGATAATACCTAGCTAATCAACAGGCATCCTTAGGGCAGTCCTCATCAGAGTTACTTGTCTCTTTTTGAAAATCAGACTCATGTCCTTATGAATGTATGAGATGGTTCTATTTAATACAGCCAATTAAAATCTTGGGGTTTTCTTTACCTTTTTAATTGAGGAGGATTTGTCTTTATGATAAATACAGAAAAAGTACTTTGGTGAAGGCAATCATTTATTATTTCATGAAATAAGCAAATATTTGAATTCTTCCCATGCCATTTGTCTGCTTCCTATTTTTATGGCAGTTGCTTTTTAAAAGAGTTTCTTTTTAACTGTAGTTTTTCTTCTTTTATATCCTGGAGGGAAGGAGAAAACAAGCTTGTATTTTTCTTTCAGCTTGGAAAGAGAGAAAGTATTCCCCCCAAACAAAAATATTGACAGTCAAGAGGTCCAGAGAAGATCAGTAAGCTAGAGCCGTGAAAGACATAAATAAGACTTTTTTTTTTTTTTTTTGGCCCAAGGGATGTAAGCAGATATATGCAGTACGCTCTACATGCTCAGTTTTATTTTCCTGGGGGTGACATTTCTTAAGGTGACTGACAGAATTGTTTTGATTTTTTTTTTTTATCAATTAGTTGTATTCATGCAGCTTCCTCCACTATGTCAAGTCTCACTGTGAAAACAGCAATAGTCATATGATTATCTGCTGCAACTTATTAACAAGAACAGAGACGATGTAAGAATTGCTTGATGAATTGTCTCTGTTTTGCTTAAAGGACATGTTCTCACAAATTAACAACCAATAGAGATGTGGGTACACAGCTGACCAGTATTGACTTGGAGTGCATTTAATTAAAACTAACAACAAACAAAAACCCAGAAAGGGCAAAGTAACTTGGAGAGAACTTAAATGATGTGATGATTGTTCCAAAATTGCTTTATACCAAAAAGATAAAATTAACTTATACACTGAATTTAAATAAGTAGTACCTGTGCTCCTCTTATTGATGTTTACCTAAAATTTTAAGGTAAGAGGCAAGGACTAAGGAAATGAGGTCTATTACTCCTATAGGGAATAGGAAATTCAACATCGTCGTCTAAGGCTTTTCATGTCTAGAGAATAGAGAACAATTTTCTTAGAAGACAGACTCCTTTAGTTCACTGTCCATTCATTGACTCAGTCTCATAAAAGCTGAATGTTTGTCAGGCACTAGAAATAATTAGTGTTTCTTATAGTCTCGTATCTTACAGTCTAGCTGGAAGAAAAACAATTACGTATAGTAAAATATGGAAATACTTTTTAAGACAGTGCAGTGTGCTGTGGAAATACAGATGTTATATTTGGCTTTGCTTCCTCAACATGATGCCTGGAATGGGGAAGCAGTGAATAAACTCTTTAAATATTTTATTCAAGGTAAAAGAAAAGAAAAAGAGGCCCTTGTTATTGCTAGCTGCTTTCTTTTTTTATCATCACTCATATTTTGTCAATATTATATTTTCTGAAATATCTGGGAATGAGGCATTATCAGTGGAAAATGAGGGTAGAGAAACTTTTATGACTCACTTTTAAAATAGCCAGTGGACTCAGAGAAGAAAATGTTAAGAAAGTGATGTACTGTGGGGCGCCTGAGTGGCTCATTCGGTTAAGCATCTGCCTTCGGTTCAGGTCATGATCCCAGGGTCCTGGGATTGAGCCCTGCGTCGGGCTCCCTGTTCAGCGGGAAGCCTGCTTCTCCCTCTCCCGCTCCCCCTGCTTATGTTCCCTCTCTCGATGTGTCTCTCTCTGTCAAATAAATAATAAAATCTTAAATAAATAAATAAATAAATAAAGTGATGTGCTGAAAAAAATTGACTTGAGGAGAAATGCACATGTAAGTAAGAAATGAATGAGTTTATTCAGAATAACTGCCAAAATATCTATATACTTTAAAAACAACATTATATATAGAATTTTCATATATGGTTTTGTATCTATATCTGTGTAGTTATCGATCTTTTTGGTAAAATACTACTGATTAGCAAAGCTCTGAATGAATTCTAGATTTTACGCAAAACAAAAATGAAGAAAATAAAAATTTGTTTTTTGAGCTATAATAGGAGTCTGACAAAGAAGAATCAAGGTCAGGGATGCCTGGGTGGCTCAGTCGGTTAAGCCACTGCCTTCAGCTCAGGTCATGATCCCAGGGTCCTGGGATCAAGTCCCGTATCGGGCTCCTTGCTCAGCGGGCAGCCTGCTTCTCCCTCTGCCTGCTCTGCCTGCTGCTCCCCCTGCTTGTGCTCTCTCTCTCTCTCTCTCTCTGACAAATAAATAAATAAAATCTTAAAAAAAAAGAAGAATCGAGATCAGATTTATGGTCATTTTCACCACTAACATCTTGTCATAGGGTGTGCAGGTGATACTTGTATATATGTACATAGATATTTTTGTCAACATTAAAAAATTATTAAATTTGTATACTTTTAGGCATAATTAAATAACATGTCAAAAATGAAATGGCCAATTTCTTCTTAAAAGAATAATAATAAGAAGAATAGCTCATAACTTTTTGAGAAAACGATAAAAACAAGAGAAGGAATAAAAAAGTCATAAAGCAAAACAAAAAACTATTACTTTTATTAATAAGGTCTGCAGTGTAGGAAAAATAAACTTTAGGAGAAAATGCAAATTGTTGCCATATAAAATGAGACATGTAAAATTATACTATAATATTTTAGAGTACTTTTTATCTTCTAAAATCTATTGTATTTGGATGGATTTGTTTTTACGTTATTGTGTTTTTTACCAAATTTTATCTGCTTACAGTACAGCAGTTTACCATGTCATTAAATATTTTTACAAAAATCTTACGGCATGCATAAAATTTCATTCAAAAGGATCCTTAATTTACTGATATTTGACACATTTTCCAATGTTTCAGTGATTTTTCTAGTTGGCCAGTTCATCTACCTCTTGTGTGTCAGCAGAGTCTGTGTTTTCTTTATCTAAAGATGCAATTTCATGGTCAAGTTTCTGGGGTTTTTCTGAGAGTGGAAGTTGGAAGAACAGAAAATAGAAAAGGTAGTGGACAAGAAGAAAGATGAAGCTATCACTAGAGTACCATCATTTAATACCATAATGGTTGATGTAGTGGCAGAATAGAGTTTAATGAGAAGACTTATTATACACTTACATCATACTATCTGCTTTATATATATCATCTTACTTAATCTCAACAATCCAATGATACAAGGAAACTGTTACTCACCTTTTATAGCTGAAGAAGCTGAAACTCAAGAGTCTTGGAACCCCAGCTTTCTGACCCCACAGCTTGCCCTCTTGACTATAAGTTTTTCTAGAAAGTTACCTGACTATGCCTGTGTTCAAGGAACAGCAGAAACAAGTGCAAGAGTCATTGGTTCCTGGCCAGGTTTCTATTCAGGGATGCTGCTTTATATTGACATCATAAATCCTGGGATGGAAGTAATTTTGAAAGGTCACCTAATCCATTTACCCTGCCTTAAACTTTCCTGACAGATGAAGAGCTACCTTAATTCGCTACCCCTTCAAAAGAAAGTACAACTTCCTTCTGTCTCTTATTTCTGGATTTAACAACTTCTAGTGCAGGAAATCTCATCTTTTTTTTTTTTTTTATAATGTAAATCCCACTCGATACTATTTAAGCTTGTTGCCTTTCGCTCTGCTTCTTGAGAATACCCAGTGATGTCTAAATAACGGTATTTACTATACTTAGAGATGGATACTAAAAATGTCTCTTCAAACTATATAATTCATGTCCTTTTAACTTTTATTAGAAACACTTATTTTTCACTGTCTTATCTTTTATTTTTCTTCTTGGCATTAGAGTTTTTTTTTTTTTTTTAATGTATTAATGGATAATTCACATCAGGGAGTCCTAGAAGGATTTTGACATTGATTTTGCTGGCTTTCCTAGAAGACCTTTGTTTAAATTCCTCCAAAAAGGGGCACCTAGGCATCTCAGTTGGTTAAGTGTCTGCCTTTGGCTCAGGTCATGATCCTGGGGTCCTGGGATCGAGCTTGCCATGTCCAGCTCCCTGCTCAGTGGGGAGTCTCCTTCCCCCCCTCCCTCTGCTGTTCGCTCTGCTTATGCTCTTGCTCTCTATGTCAAATAAATAAAATATTTTTAAAGAAATAAATTCCTCCAAAAAAAAAAAAAATTCCACACCTGCCCTGTAGAGTTCATCAATAATGTCAAAACACTGTGAACATCTTCTTGTGCTTTTTTTTTTCCTTGTGATTTTCATCTGACCACTTGCTTTCTTTTAAAGACTTAATCAGATGTGAGTGTCGGTATAGCCACACTTGGTGGGTAAGGAAATTCTCCAGTGCAAACCCTTCCTACTTAGGTATTTATTGGTTAATGATATCTTTTGAAATTCTGCTTACTGTTATGTGTTGTTGTTGTTGTTTTTTAATCTCCAGCCCTGACAGTAGTATTTGATTCACATTGTGCAGCTAATAGGGATTCATCTCTATCAATGTTTCTATCTTAAATTAAATGGGATTAATGCACTGAAAAGTTCTTTTTAAGTGATTAGGTTAATAATCTGGAAATTATGACTTCCCAAATAAGGCATCCCCAGAGCTCCTTTACTTCATTTTTTAGAACTACAGTTTTGCCTGTCCTCAGATTTTCCAATAATTAATGCAATGTTCACGCGATTAATAATTCTAAATATGATTTATCTTTGTGCTTTACTTTCAAAACAGTGGAGACCATCTTCTCAATTGATTTAACAGCTGTAGATCTTGCAGAGGTCACATTGCAAGATGGCATTTGTCATCAATCATGGCTTTAATTAAAACTTGGGTTATAGCTCAGTAAACTTTCTCCACTGCTGATAATTTCTCAAACATATTTACCCTTAAATTTTTTCTTCTTAAAATATATTAAAATAATAATACAATTTATTACATATTTCATGTTTTCTATTTCCTGGCACTTATTAATATTCATATTTTAGCAAAAACAAAAACAAAGGAAGCATTAAAATCTGAATGTTTCCCCCTCAGACAGAGGTAAACTTGATTATATGTACAGTGTCAACCTCTGTTATACATAAACTGTCCTGAGCATTTACATACAAATTTGCTTCTTAATTTTGTGTCCTAAAATAAGCTACCCCTATCTCTGCTTTTGTATTCTTTCTTGTAAAACAAAACCAAAAAAAGCAAAACTCCAAACTGCCATTTACTCATTAAAGAATACAAAGAAGTGCAGTACTATGCAGACATGTAAAAAGCAACAAGATTTTTAAAAAGTATTCATGATAATAAAAACTATCCAAAGGAAAATTAACCAAGTATTTTTAAGATAGTAGCTTAAATTTTCCAATCATATATGAACTCCCCTATGAAATCTGAAAAAGCATACTGAAAATCCACACCTTCATGGAAACCCAGATGATCTAACAGTCATAAACGGACCAACTTACAAAACAACCATGAATATTTGGAAAACTAGAATACTCAACAGGTGGTTTGTAAGTATAAGTTTAAACTAGGTTAACTCTACAAATATATGAATTTCAAAATGATATATTTTAAGTATTTGAGTAATAAAGTAATTTGAGACATACATCAAATGTGTTTAAACCATTCAAAAAACTATGTAACTATTTTAGATGTATATAATATAAAAGATTTAAATATTTTATGAAGTTAAAATTCATTTTGTTGAATCAACTTATCAATCTTCAATCACATGAAACTTTTTATTTTTATTAATTTATTTATTTTTAAAAGAAAAAGAAAGTACACACATGTGAGTGGTGGGAGGAAGGGAAGAGGAAGAGGGAGAGAGAACATCTTAAGCAGGCTGCACACCCAGCAGGGAGCCCAGCATGGGGCTTGATCTCATGACCCCGAGACTATGACCTGAGTCAAAATCAGGAGTCAGGTGCTTAACCAACTGAGCTATCCAGGCACCCCTGAAATTTTTTTCTTTTAAATCATTTTTGTCTGGTCTATCGTTTTATCCACTTGGGCTGTTGTAACAAAATAAGAAAGACTGGGTAGCTTATAAACCACAAAAATTTATTTCTTACAGTTCTGGAGGCTGGAAATCCAAGATCAGAGTGCCAGCATAATGGGGTTCTGGTGAAAGAACTCTTAGCGTTGCAGGCTGCTGACTTTGTGTTGATTATTAAAAGGGTGAGAGAGCTTGCTTGTGCCTCTTTTATAAGGGTACTAATCTCCTTTATAAGGACTCCACTCTAAAGACCTAATCACCTCCCCATAGGCCCGACCTCTTAATACCATCATATTGGGCATTAGGTTTTGATCAGGTCTATTTTGGGGGTAACATAAACATTTAGACTACAGCACCTATTTATTTAAAAACTAAATTAAGTGTTCAAAGATAACAGTGTGCTCAAATCATGTTTTACATAAATTTCATAAGAATTGTAAAGAAAACTAAGAGCAATAGCTATATCAAGCAACACATCAAAATGTTTTATTTCATTTTTTTCAGTTCAGTGATAGTTCACCCAGGTTATAAATCCCACCATAAAGTTAAGAAAATGTGAAGAATGAAAAATTTTAAAATTTAGGTAAGTTTAGGATTTAAATTAATAAGTATAATTTAAATCTGTAAAACAAATAACTTATTTTAATAAAATATTTGAATTAAGATAAGCCTGTTTAGAATTAATAAATTGTCAATCCATTTTGCTGCCAATAACTTACTTAGAAGCTATTAAAAATTAGCAGCATTCTTTTGAGTTGGCACAACAAATTTTCAAATAATTTTTCTCTTACCTGATGTGATTGAATCTGCATGGTTTTTATATGGAAAAGCCTGTAAGAATTGCCTTTATTTCTACTACACTATACTTAATAAGCAGGAAGGACTTTATATTTTATATTATATTTCCAAATATTTTAAATATTATTGATGGTTTCAGTTTCTCATATTTTGTATATGCAATTTTCATATCTAACTAATTACCTTTTCCTTTCTCAATAACTTATTAAAACAACTTAATTGTTGCTCATTTTAAGCTTTGTTGAATGAGGGGCACCTGGGTGGCTCAGTGGGTTAAGTGTCAGGTCTTTGCCTCAGGTCATGATCCCAGGGTCCTGGGATGGAGGCCCACATTGGGCTCCCTGCTCAACGGGGAGTCTGCTTCTGCCCCTCCTTCCCACTTGTGCTCTCTCTCATTATCTCTGTCGCTCTCAAATAAATAAATAAGTTTTTTTTTAATAGCATTTGTCAAAAAAAATAGCATTTGTCGAATGAAAGTTAAGTTTCAAGATTATCTTTAGGTCAGACTTAATTGGTATTGCCTAATGACAATAAAAGATGAATTGCAAATCAAGTGATTTTGACTAACATCAGTATTTGAAGTCTGAAAAATAAAACATTTAAGGAACAAATCTGGTATCTCCTACATAAAAATTCATATGGAAGAAAATAGTTATACCATAAGGAGTCAGACTGATGGATGAGTGCATTGGAAAAGCACAGTAAATGGAGATCAACAAGATCCATTTTCAAATTGTATTTTTCAGTTCAACCATATGGGACCAAGCTGGTGCCATATCAGGAAATGGACCACACAAGGGGAAAAATGTGATTATGGTATTTCTCATTGAATCAAAATAACACAATTATTATACTCACTGCTTTTCACCTTGCACAATCCAGTGACAGGCCTAGAAAGAAGTAATTCTCTCATGTTTTTCATAGATGAGAAATAAAGGATATAGTGCAAGATTTATACCAAAAAGAAAACAAAATACTGAATTTTTCTCAACAACTTAAAAATAGTGCTATTCTTAATATTTAGGAAATTATTTTGCAAAAGTTTAATTAGCAAACAAAAAGGAGAGGCAGATTAACTAATTTTAATTCTATAATGCAAGTATAAACATCAAGAGGACAGGATAAAAGTTTTCTTTGTATTTGCCTTATTTTCTCTTTACAAAAGAAAGTAACTGGTGTTCTTCTGGAGTTTAGCTTTACTTGGCAGCCGGCAAAGTAGATTTTGGTCTAAAGAATTTGAGTGAACTTTTAAGCTAGATGTTGCTAATTTTAATTATGCTTGGAATGGCCCTATATGGCATATTTTAGAAGTATCTTGGTCTCAGAACTGAAGTAAGTGCAAGTTTTCTTGGAAATTCAGACTTTCGATACCCTATATTAATCATTTGTACTATAACTTGATATTTATACTTAGCACAGATTTCTGTTTCCATGAATATAAAAAAAAAATATAAAACAAGCAAGTGGCTTTCAGTGAACTATAAATCAATACTTTGGCAAAAATATAACCTGTTAACTTTTCTCTGTTCCTATCCAAACCCCAGGCTAATAGCACTTCAATATTTCAAACATTAAGTAAATCTTCTATAACAAAATCATACTTTTGAAACCAAAATATGTCTGGTTTTGATTTGTTATTCCCACATAAGCACAGAACATAAACTACTTCCCATTGCTGTGGCTTTACCACAAGCATGCTTTCTCTAGTCTGTGAACGTTAATATGAAACAGGCTCTTTTCATAAAGGAGGAAACCAGTTGAAAAAAAGGTTACTGTGGCTTGGAAACTTCACCTTTCCTAACCCACAACCCCATACAAGAAGGTCACTTTTTTCTCCCAGAGGATGTCTCAAATCAATGCTTGTTTCTGTCATTTTATTCTCTTTACCTTAAAGGATAGAACTAAAATTTCCTTGTGATGAGTGGGCATTTAAACGTTACCCCTGTTGATCATATTTTCTTGGATTATATTAAAAACTTAATCCATTTTGCAAATGCATGGAGTTCTGAATTTTTTTTTAAGATTTTATTTATTTAATTGTCAGAGAGAGAGTACAAGCAGGGGGAGCAGCAGGCAGAGGAAGAAGCAGTCTCCCCACTGAGGAGAGGACATGTGGGGCTCAATCCTGCGACTTTGGGATTATGACCTGAGCCAAAGGCAGAGCTTAACCTACTGAGCCACCCAGGCTTCCCAGTTCCAAAATTCTTACTTAAATGTATTTAAAACAAGTCTGGTCCCATAAAATTTCTTTGATTTAATATTTATTAATAAATACTGAGACAATTATTTTGCCTATATTAACAACTCAGTTAACCTAAATCCAATTTAATTTGAAAACTCTTAATCAGGGTGCCTGGGTGGCTCAGTGGGTTAAAGCCTCTGCCTTTGGCTCAGGTCATGGTCTCAGTGTCCTGGGATCAAGCCCCGCATAGTCAGGCTCTCTGCTCAGCAGGGAGCCTGCTTCCTCCTCTCTACCTGCCTCTCTGCCTACTTGTGATCTCTCTCTCTCTGTGTCAAATAAATAAATAAAATCTTTAAAAAAAAAAAAAACAAGGGGCGCCTGGGTGGCTCAGTGGGTTAAAGCCTCTGCCTTCGGCTCAGGTCATGATCTCAGGGTCCTGGGATCAAGCCCCACATCAGGCTCTCTGCTCAGCAGGGAGTCTGCTTCCCCCTCTCTCTCTGCCTACCTCTTTGCCTACTTGTGATCTCTCTCTCTGTGTCAAATAAATAAATAAATATTAAAAAAAAAAAAACAAAAAACTCTTAATCACTAGTCATAATGGAACTACTAAAAATAGTAATTTTCTTTTCTAATTTTATTTTATTATGGTTCTGTTATACATTACAAAAATTTAGTCAGAATCTACACCCAGTAAATCTTCATGCCTCTGATGGTATCGATTGTCTCCTAGACTATGCCATGTGGGTCAGTGTGGTACCATGGCCTTCTGACTAACATAGAGCAATGAACTGGCAGGAAACCTGAACCTGCTTGGGAGACTCTGAGCAGATCATTTGATTCCTGTATATCCAAGTCTATGGAAAATGTTACAACCTTCTCTTTATTAAAAAAAAAAAAAAAGAAAGAAAGGAAAAAAAGAAAAGAAAGAAGAAGAAAGGAAAAGAAAATAAAATCTAACTTTTAGACAGAAACCAAGTTGGCCACATAATATTGTGCATAGAAATTGAACAGTATAATCAGATACATGTAGTTTATGAAAAAAAAAAAACCAACAACTTGATATGTTTTGATTGAGCAGAGAAGTGAGGACATATGGGCAGCATCCATGCAGGTTCTGCAAAATCCATTATGTAGAGCAGATTGAGTGAGTCAGATGTATTGTGTCTATGTTTTCCATCAATATTCTGTACTTGAGACACAGAACTACCAATAGACTTTTCTTTGAGAAGCCATTTAATGCCTTCCAATTGCGTAGGACATACAGGGGGAGCCACCTTAGGAAACTTATTCTCTTGCTGAGTTTAGGGGCTTTACTTGGTGGATGGATTTTTTTCCTGTGGTTATGATAGGAATTCCACTGGAGTGTATTATTTAGGAGAAAACAACATAATTTTCTATAAGGAATGACTTTTATTTCCTCCATAGAAATACATAATAAAATACTGCAATCATGAATATAACTTTTAGACATACTCTAATGTAAAAATAAGCAAGTTTGATTGATACCATTTTTGTATATTCTAAGTGGTGGTGTGTGCTGTTGCCACTTTCTACTTCTAAATTATCCTCAGTGTATTATTTTTTTTATCTTTTGTGCCCTTTTCTGTGTCAGCATACATAAAAGCATTGAGGGAATCTTGGTGATACTTTATCTATTGTTATTTTATTTTGGTGTCCATGCTTTTTCTCAAACCTCTTCTTGACAGGGGATAAAGAGGTCAACAGGAGTCCCAAGTTGGATTTCACATCAGTCGACTGATTGGTGTCTTTTCTTTGAAGCATTGCGACACTGTTTGCCTGATTGGCAAAATAGGCCTATCTCACCACGTTCATACTTATATTGTTCATTTTGTTTTTTCTGTTTTATGTGATTAAGCTCCATTATGAGGATTTTCAGGTCACCCCCAGTTAAATGTTACTCCAGCTGATGGACACTTTGATCAACTTGTTTCACAACTTTTCTTTGAAAATTGCATGTTCCCTTTCAAAAGATTTCTCAGCAAAAATGGTTTTAAATTAAGTCATCCAAGAAAAAATTATACACAGAGGCCAATTAATATATTCACTGACATGGCTTGTGCTCCCTTTTTTTTCTTTCATCCTGACCCATGCAGTTAATTTGAAGGACAAGTATTAAATATGTGACTAAGGGAAAAAAAAAAAAAAAAGCAATAGAGACTTCCCTCGCAGTTTGCCCCAGAATTTATTTTCAACATTATTCAATGGAATGAGAAAACCATACCACCTGTTGTGTTGTTGTTATTGTTGAAATGTGTGAACTTGAATCTTTAATTTGTTGATTGATGCAGGTTGTGCATTTGCCAGTGATAGCTATGAATATAATGCATAGAGACCGCAAAACAAAGATTATGTTTTTATGTTCGTGATAAGGGTATATTTTGAAGAGAACATTTCCTTAAGGTTCAATGTATAAATGTGTTTCACTTATATTACAGGCCTATACTATTAGACAACATTTATAGTTTACATTTTTTGGAAAATTTTATTTAAAATATGTATAATAAAGTGGACCACAAATGCTATACTAGGTAGAAACTTTCACTTTTACCCTTATTATTAATCAAGCATGTTAAAATAGTGTTATTTTACTGATAATGGTTTTTATCTTAGAGACATTTCACTTTTTTCCCCTGCTCTTTACAAAAAAAGATCTAATAGTATTACTTATTTCTCTTGAAGGCGTGTGCATATATGTGTGTCCTCATAATTACATGCTATCTTACATTTTGTTCTCTTTTAATATGTCAGCATTGTTATACTTTAAATAATAACTCAAGTTATCAAATACCCCAAGGGCATTGATAGTCTTTCAATGAGTTCAAGATATATTCCTAACTTAAAAAACACACTTGTAATGAATTCCGCACCTGCATAGCTGAAAGGCATTTTATGTATCAGGGTCTCCAGGGCTTTTCAGGTCGGGAAATTATAATATAGCAATTAAAACAAGGTTTGTAGTAGCATTCTCATTATCTGAACAGAACTCCATCTGCTGAAATTGACAGAAAATATTTAATTCTAGACATTTAAGGATACTGTCTGGAACATTTGCATTAATAAAGGGGAAACCATACAGTGGGTCATGTTACTTTCAAAGAGATTAAAGAACGTATAATGACAGAGAAACTCAGGGAACTTCCTTATAACAAGAAAAGAAGGTGGGAGACTCTTACATAGAGCTTTCAAATGACTGTGCAGTGTTAAGCTGGCATGTGAGAAAAGAGATTAACTGATGGGACTGACAGCATGAAACTGCCAGAAAGGTAACCATGCTATTTCCTGATCTTAGTACTACTCATCAATGTCAAATTATAACATCCTAAGGGAGGGAGACGAGGGGATTACAGAATATTAAAATGACGATATTAGGAAAGAATCTCTATTAACACTTGATCTTGATACTGTCCTGATAAAGGAAAAGATAAGTAATGCCTTTCTAAATTCGTGGGTTGCAGAAGTAGAGGTTGCCAACGATTCTCATTATTATAACTTAGATATTATCATGTACCTCAATATGTGATCCCAGTTTCCAACCTCTAGTGTCTAACTGAGTGAAACTGGCACTTTATAGCATTTGTTGAAGAACCTAAAACAAAATCAACTAAATAGTAAAAGCAAATAATTGTGTCACTTTATAGTGCTCTCATTCTAGGTATCTAATTTGTGCCTTAAAATAAGTCTTCATCTCTTGGTAGTTGAGTCAGATCCTCTTATTGTATCCATTTCTTTCTTCTTTTTAAAAAAAGTATAATTGACATGCGGTATCCTAATAGTTTCAGGTATTTATCATAGTGACTTGATATTTTTATACTGCACAAAGTTATTACAATATTATTGTCTGTATTCACTTTGCAGTACATTAGATCCCCATGATTTATTTTTATAACTCTAAGTTTGTACATCTTAAATCCCCTTTCTATTTCACCCACCTCTCTTTCCCCCCACCCTTTCCTCTCTCTGGTAACTAGGGGTTTGTTTCCTGTATCTATGAGTCTGTTTCAGTTCTGTTTTCTTTGTTTGTTGTTGCTATTGTTGTTTTTAGATTACATATATAAGTGAAATCATGCAGTATTGGTCTTGTCTAACTTACTTCATTTAGCATAACATCCTTTAGGTCTGTCCATGTTGTCACAATGGCAATATTTTATTCTTTATGGCTAAGTAATATTCCACAAGATTTTATTCTTTATGGCTAAG
>CM052895.1:68187157-68227235 GCA_028534135.1 Potos flavus | reverse complement strand
ACACATAGTAGACTCCCCTTAAGTGCCAGGTTCTAGTGAACAGGGGACACTGCACTACAGGTCACTACAGGACTTCTTCCTCATAAAGTCACTACTTTAAAAAGCAGAAAACATAGCTGAATTTCATAACACAGAGAAACAGACACAGAAAGACAGACAAAGTGAGAAGGCAGAGAAATATGTTTCAAATGAAAGAATAGGACAAAATTACAGCTGAAGATCTAAGCGTAATAGAAATAAGTAATATCCCTGATGTAGAATTTAAAAGGGTGATCATAAAGATACTCACTGGAATTCAGAAAAGGGGTTAGGACATCAGTGAGATCCTTGACAAAGAGATTAAAAAAATAACAAATCAGAGATGAAGAACTCAATAAATAAAATTAAAAATACAACAGATGAAATAAACAGTAAGCTACAGGAAGCAGAGGAATATATCAGTGACCTGGGGGAAAGAATAATGCAAAGCAATCAGGCTGACCAGGTGACCAGGTAAGAGACAAACAAAGATGGCATAATAAGATACACTTAGAGAACTCACTGATTCCATCAAGTGTAATAACATTCACTTTATTGGGTTCCCAAAAGAAGACAGAGGAGAAGAGAGAAAAAGGTGGGCAGAAAAAATATTTGGAGAAATAATAGCTGAAAACTTCCTGAATCTGGAGAGGGAAACAGAGATCCTGATTCAGGAGGCAAAGAGATCCCCCAACAAATTCAACCCAAGGAGGTCCACACCATGACACATAGTAATTAAAATAGCAAAAAAAAAAAAAAAAAAAATAGTGATAAAGAAAGAATTTTAAAGGCTGCAAGAAAAAAGAAGACAGTTACATACAAAGGAATCCCCATAAATTTATCAGCACATTTTTCAGCAGAAACTTTGCAGGCTGGAAGAGAGTGGCATGATGTATTCAAAGTGCTGAAAGAGAAAAATCTGCAGCCAAGAATACTTTATCCAACAAGGCTATCAGTCAGAATAAAGAGATAAAAAGTTTTCTAGGCAATTAAAATTTAAGAATTCATGACCAGTAAACCAGTCCTACAAGAAAGGTTAAAAGTGACTCTGTGAGTGGAAAACAAAAACCATTTGTTGAGTGGAAAACAAAAACCAGTAAAAGTAAGAAAAAGAGAAAGAAAAAAAAATCAAGTATAGCTATAAAAATCTGTCAAGAGAAGCACAAAATAAAGGGATGTAAAATATCATACTAAATACCTGAAATGTAGACAGGAGAGCAGTAAAAACTGAATTCAAAGTTAAGCAACCATCAGCTTAATATGGACTGCTATATGCAGAAGATGTTATATATAAACTGAATGGTAACCACAAATTCAAAAAGAGTAAAGGATAATGAAAAAATATGGAGTAAGGAATCCAAGTATATCAACAAAGAAAACCAACAAACCATGGAAGAGAGGAAAGAAAGGATCAAAGGAAAATTACAAAAAAAATAACCCAGAAAACAAGTAAAAAATGGAAATAAATACATATCTACTAATAATTACTTTGAATATAAATGGACTAAATGCCACAATGAAAGGCATAGGGTGACAGAATAGATAAAAAAAAACAAAAACCCATCTTTATGATATATATAAGAGACTCATTTCAGACCTAAAGACAAATGCAGATTGGAAGTGAGGGGACAGAGAAACATTTATCATGCAAATGGATGTCAAAGAAAAAAGCTGGAATAGCTATACTTTATCAGACAGAACAGATTTGAACATTAAAAAAAAAAAAAAAAAAAAAGAACTACTCTATGATCCAGTAATCATTTTACTGGGTATTTACCCAAAGAATATGAAAACATTAATTTAAAAGGATACATGCACCTCTATGTTTATTGCAGCATCATTTACAATAGCCAAGATACGAAGCAGCCCAAGTCTCCATCAATGCATGAATGGATAAAGAAGATGTGGTATATATATATATACAATGGGATATTTCTAAGCCATCAAAAAGAATGAAGTCTTGTCATTTGCAACAACATGGATGGATTTACAGGGTATAATGTTAAGTGAGATAAGTCACTCAGAGAAAGATAAATACCATATGATTTCACTCATATGTGGATTTTAAGAAACAAAACAAATGAACAACAGCAAAAGAGACAAGCCAAGAAACAGACTCTTAAAGATAGAGAACAGATAGTGATCAGAGGGGAGGTGATGGGGGAATGGGTGAAATAGATAAAGGAATTGAGAGTATCCTTATCATGATGAGTGCTGTGTAATGTAAAGAATTTTTGAATCACTGTATTCTACACCTGAAACTAATTTAACACTGTATGTTAATTATACTGGAATTAAAATAAATTTTTTAAAAAATGAACAAAAAACACAACTAAGTCTGTAAAAATAGACAAAGATACTGTATAATAAAGGGGACAATCCAACAAAAAGATCTAACAATTGTAAATATTTATGCACCCTACATGGGAATGCCCAAATACATAAAACAGTTAATACAAAGATAAAGGAAATAATCAATAGTAAACAATAACAGTAAGGAACTTTAATGCTCCACTTATGTACATGGACAGATCATCCAAACAGAAAATGAACGAGAAAACAATGGCTTAGAATAACACACTGGACTAGATGGACTTAACAGATATATTCAGAACATTCAATCCTAAAACAGCAGAATACATTTTTTTTTCAAGTGCACACAGAACACTTCCCAGAATAGATCACATATTAGGCCACAAAACAGGCCTTAACAAATTCAAAAATATCAAAGTCATAATATGCATCTTTTCTGGCCACAATGCTATAAAATGAGAATACAACCACAAAAAAAAATCTGGAAAGACCACAAATACAAGGAGATTACAGAACATGCTACTAAACAATGAATGGATCAGCCAAGAAATCAAAGAAGAAATCAAAAAGTACATAGAAACAAATGAAAATGAAAATGCAGTGGTCCAAAACATTTGGGATGCAGCAAAAACAGTTCTAACAGGGAAGATTAAAACACAGGCCTACCTCAAGAAGCAAGAAAAATCTCAAATAAAAAAACTTAACTTATACCTAATAGAACCAGAAAAAGAAAAACAAACAAAATCCTAAACCAGCAGAAGGAAGGAAATACTAATAATTAAAGCAAAAATAAATGATACAGAAACTGAAAAAACACAATAGAACAGATCAGTCAAACCAGGAGCTGGTTCTTTGACTGCATCAACATAATTGATCAAGCTCCAGCCAGACACATCAACCAAACAAAAAAGAGAAAGGATGTAAATAAATAAAATCACCAATGAAAGAGGAAAAATAACAACCAACACTACAGAAATATAAACAATTTTAAGAGAATATTATGAAAAACTATATGTCATCAAATTAGACAACCTAGAAAAAATGCACAAATTCCTAAAAACATAAACTACCAAAATTGAAGAAAGATGAACTAGAAATTTGAACAGATATGACTACAAGCAAGGAGATATTATTATTATTTTAATGAGTAATCAAAAAACTCCCAACAAACAAAAGTCTAAGACCAGACAACTTCACAGGAGAACTCAAACATTTAAAGAAGAGTTAATAACTATTCTACTCAAACTATTCTGAAAAATCAAAAGAGGAAGGAAAACGTCCAATTTCATTCTATGAGGCAAGTATCACTCTGATATCAAAACCAGATAAAGACCCCACCAAAAAAAAAAAAAAAAAAAGAGAGAGAACTATAGGCCAATACTTCTGATGGACAAAGACACAAAAATCCTGAAAGAAATGCTAGCTAACAGAATCCAACAATACATTAAAAAATAATTCACCAGAATCAAGTGGGATTTATTCATGATTAAAGAGTGGTTCAATATTCACAACTCCATCAATGTAATACAACACATCAAAAGAGAAAGGATAAAAACCATATGATCATCTCAGTAAAGCAGAAAAAGCATTTGACAAAGTACTATGCCCATTTGTGATAAAAGTCCTCAAGAAAGTACATTTAGAGAGAACATACCTCAACATAATAAAGGCCATATATGAAAAATCCCCACAGTGAATATCATACTCAATGGGGAAAAACTGAGAGCTTTCCGCCTAAGGTCAGGAAAAACATAAGGTTGTCCACTTTCTCTAGCTTCATTCTACGTAGTAGTGGAAGTCCTAGCCAAGCATGTACACAACAAAAAGAAATAAAAGGCATCCGAATTGATAAGGAAAAAGTAAAACTTTCAGCATTTACAGATGATATGATACTCTATTTAGAAAACCCTAAAGACGCCACCAAAAAACTACCACAATTGATAAAATAATTCAGTAAAGTTGCAAGATACAAAATCAATGTGCAGAAATCAGTTGCATTTCTGTACACTAATAATGAAGGACCAGAAAGAGAAATTAAGAAAACAGCCCTGTTTACAAATGCACCAAAAATAAAAAGATACCTAGGAATAAATCTAACCAAAGAGGTAAATGAGGTGAATTATAAAATACTGATGAAAGAAACTAAAGACCATACAAAGAAATGGGACAACATCTCAGATTCATGAACTGGAAGATCAAATATTGTTAAAATATCTACATTACCCAAAGCAATCTACACATTTAATGCAATGCCTACCAAAATACCAATAGCATTTTTCACAGAACTTTTTAAATCCTAAAATTTATATGGAAACACAAAGGACCCCAAATAGCCGAAGCAATTTTGAAAAAGAAAAGCAAAGCTGGAAATATATCACAATTCCAGAATTCCAGACTTGAAGTTATATTACAAAGCTGTAGTGAACAAAACAATATGAAACTGGCACAAAACAGACACATAGATCAATGGAACAGAACAGAAAACCCAGAAATAAACCCACAGTTATATGATCAATTAATCTTCAACAAAGCAGGAAAGAATTTCCAATGAGGAAAGGACAGTCTCTTAAACAAATGGTGTCAGGAAAGCTGGACAGCAACATGCAGAATATGAAACTGGACCACTTTCTTATACCATACCCCACAATAAACTCAAAGTTAATTAAAGACCTAAATTTGAGATCTGAAACCACACAAATCCTAGAGGAGAGCACAGGCAGTGATGTCTCTGATACCTGCTGTAGCAACATTTTTCTATATATGTTTCCTGAGGCAAGGGAAACAAAAACAAAAAGAAACTATTGAGACTACATCAAAATAAAAGGCTTTTTCACAGTGAAGGAAACAATCAACGAAACTGAAAGACAACCTATGGAATGGGAAAAGAGATTTCCAAATGACATATCTCATAAAGGGTTAGTATCCAAAATTCATTTATATAACTCAACATCCAAAAAAAGAAATAACCCAAGTAAAAAATGGGCAGAAGACATGAATAGACATATCTTCAAAGAAGACATAGATGGCCAACACACATGAAAAGATGCTCAACATCACTCCTCCGTGGAAAAATGCAAATCAAAACTACAATGAGCTATCACCTCATACTTGTCAGAATGGCTAAAATCCACAACACAAGAAACAACAAGTGGTGATCAAGATGTAGAGAAAGAAGAACCCTTGTGTCCTTTTGGTGGGAATGAAAACTGGTGCAGCCATCGTGGAAAACAGTATGGAGTTTCCTCAAAAAGTTAAAAATAGAAATATCCTAGGATCCGGTAATTGTAGTACTGGGTATTTAACCTCAAAATAAAAAAACACAAATTTAATGGGATATATGCATCGTTATGTTTATTGCAGCATTATTTAGAACTACCAGACTACAGAAGAAGCCCATGTTTCCATCCACAGATGAATGGATAAAGAAGAGTGGTGTATATATATATATACCATGGAGCATTATTCAGTTATGAAAAAGAACGAAATCTTGCCACTTGCAAAGACATGGATAGAGCTAGAGTATATAAGGCTAAGCAAAGTAGGTCAGTCAGAGAAAGACGAGTAACATACAATTTCACTCATATGTGGAATTTAAGAAATGAAACAAATGAGCAAAGGGAAAAAAAAGAGAAAGAGAGTCAAATCAAGAAACAGATAACTATAAAGAACAAACTGATGATTACCAGAGGGGTGGTGGGTGGGGGGATGGATGAAATAGGTGATGGGAATTAAGGACTGCACTTGTAATGAGCACTGGGTGATATATGGAATTTTTGAATTGCTATACTGTATATCTGAAACTGCAACACTGTATATTAACTATACTGAAATTAAAATAAAACGAATGTCAGGGAAAGAGCAACGATAAGACTGAAGGTTGAATTTTCAAAAGAAACAACAGAGGGCAGAGGACAAGAGGATAAATGTTATACTTAATATGCCAAAATGAAAACTAATTTCCATTTTGGAATGCTATATTCAACAAATTTCCAACATAGAATTTATATGCAGTAAAAATACCATCCAAAAAAGACGCTGAAAGAAATTCCAGAAGACCAAAATTGAGATAATTTATCATAAGCATAGCAACAGTCAAGCATTAAAGTGTTTTTTCTTAAGCAGAACATAAATGATCTTAGATAAAGTCTTGTAGATACAGGAAGAAATAAAGAACAACATAAGAAGGGCATGTATAAGGAAAAGTATAAATAAATATTAAGTGTCTGAAAAAAATATTGTTGACTGAAAGAGAATGAAAGAGATTGAAAGAGAATGAAAAAATATATACTATGATCTTATTAATAAAAGAAATTACTTTTTCTTTTTTTTTTTAAGATTTTATTTATTTATTTGACAGGGGGAAAGAGATCACAAGTAGGCAGAGAGGCAGGCAGGGGGACAGGAGGAAGCAGGATCCCCGCTGAGCAGAGAGCCCGATGCAGGGCTCGATCCCAGGACCCTGAGATCATGACCTGAGCCGAAGGCAGAGGCTTTAATCCACTGAGCCACCCAGGCGCCCCGAAATTTACTTTTTCTAATAATCACTATATGAATATTCACGTAGTGAACATTAGAAAAAGTAAACATTGTGGTCCAATGAATTGCTAGAGCAAAAGGGCAACAGGTTAATGAAAAATAATTTAATCAAATAATCAGAAATCAAAGACAAGACAGAAAGACAAATCTGTATGTATGTGGTAGATGTTAGTCTTTCAAATGCACACAAAATCACCACAATTACCTATATCCTGAGACATAAAAGATATCTCTCCAAATTCCAAAGGCTTGAATCATTAAATAACAGAAAAATTCAGCTACAAATATATAAAAATAGATTATACTAAATCATTTTATTCTTGGAAATCAGGAAATCATGCCTAATTATTCATTGCTCAAAATAAAAACCCAAATGGAAATGGTAAATAATTAACCAAAAGTAACCACAATTTTGTAAGTTAGTATAATTCAGAAAACTAGAGAAAAAGGAGAATATTGGAATATATCAAAACTTACGAGCTAAAGCTAGAGCTTCAATAAGACAGAAATTTGATTCTAAATGTTTTCAATTAGATGAAAAGTTTCCAATCATATAATCATCTGTCTCTGAAATAGAAAGATGAGAGTGAATATGACTCAAGGATATTAGAAGACCTAACATATATAGGGAAGCAAAATAAATGTTAAAAAAAAAAACTTAGCAAGGACAAAAATTACTTTTTGTCTTTGTGTCTTTATAAAGATCTATTAAATTGCTAAGATTTTTGTACATCTACCTTTTTTTACAATGCAGGACTAGATACCAGGATCCCGGGATCATGACCTGAGCCGAAGACAGACGCTTAACCAACTGAGCCACCCAGGCACCCCTGTACGTCTAACTTTTAAAAAAATAATTTGCAAAATCAATTTCAAAAAGAAACAATAAAAGGAACATCATTACGAAATTTATGAATATCAGAATCTAAGACATTATTAATAATTATAAAGTACCAATATATTTGAAACTATTAGATGAAGTGGAAAAAAAAGCAAAAGAGTTTGATTTGCAAATTGTACAGGAAAGAAAAGAATATCTAACAATGGTTTAAAGAGCTCAGTTTGTAATTAAAATCTTTCCCACATAGAAACATCTAGGCCAGAGAGCTCCAGTAGTAGACTGTACCAGATGTTGAATGAAAAGATGAGACAGATCTGACACAAACTCTTCCAGAGAAAGAAAGAAATGCAGATAGGTCTAATTGTGTTATGAGGGAATATCAAAACCTGACAAAGACATTAAAAGAAAGGAAAATTATAAAAATTGTTCACCTGTATGTGAACTCCTAAACCAAATACTAGCACAACAAATCCAACAAGATGTAAAACACATATTACATCATGTTGCAATTTGGCTGATTCCAAAGTTAATTTTGTAAATTGAGTACAGTTCAAAACAAAACTAGATAAAAAGGAGAAAAACACACATTAATAATTTTTAAGGAAGACAATTCACTATTTATGATTAAACGTTTTTGTTCACTAACCTATGTCGCATTTCTTAATTTTAAACAGAGTATCTACCAAAAATTTTTTAAACAAAGAAAATATGAGCTTTAATTTTTAAATGTTGAAATTGTTTCCTCTTCTAAAGGATACCCATCATCTGCACATGTATTCAATATTAAAATAATTTTTTAATTTTTTATTTAAACTCAGTTAACACATAATATATTATTACTTTCAGTGGTAGAATTTAGAATTTAGTGATTCATCCCATCGCATGTAACACCTAGTGCTCATTAAATCAAGTGCCCTCCTTAATGCTCATCACCCAGTTACCCCATCCCCCCCATCTCCGCTCCAGCAACCCTCAGTTTGTTTCCTAGAGTTAAGAGTCTTTTATGGTTTGGCGCTCTCTGTTTTTATCTTACGCTCCCAGCTATCTACAATTAGGCAAGAAAAAGAAGTACACATATAACGCTGGAAAGCAAAAAACAATAAGAACACTAACAACGAAATATATGAAAATGTTGTTATTCTCAGATGATGAGATTGTGTTGCAGAAAATACAAGAGTTTACATATTACCTATAAAAATCAGTAAGTGAATTCATCAAGGCTCTAATTAGAAAAATTCAATATATAAAAATTAACTTTATACTACATTTTAGCAGGAGTATATACACTACATACACATACCATACATATATATATGTGTGTGTGTGTGTATATATATATACACATACAGACACACAGGCATATAAAGTTTTACACATAAATAGCATATATACAAAGTTTAAATATTTTATATACATATATACACACATCCACACACAGATTACATATCTCTTACATATACATATATATGCAGTCCTGAGAGAAATTAAGTAAATCTTTAAAATAAAAAAAAAACCTCTCTTGATGGGATGTCCATTTTGCAGATAAGAATGTTGAGATGCCCAGGCAGGGTAAATCATTTTGGCTTAGGTTGTAATTCAGGCTGCCACCTCTCAAGATGGCTGGAAAGTCCTGTTCAGTGACCTGAGTGATGGATAGCAACATATTCTTTAGATGTATAATAAAGTGAAATAAATTAAATTCTGGTTCTGTATTTGCCGCATTTTTTTTTCAATTAAAAAACCTCTTACTGGGAACAAGAATCTTCTAAACCACTGAAAATTATACCTTACTTTGTTTCTTATTAGTAAAAAAAGAAAAAAAATCACCGAATCAAAGCATAAGAAGTTTATATCTGAAAATGATTCCTTTACAATTATGCCTATCCATTGTACACAAATTCTGTTGAATAATCTGGATTTCTCCACTGATTGTACTTTGAAATTATGACTTGTTGGTTGAAATGTTTGTGGTGATGCACAAGAAAAATGTAGTGTAATAAACTATATATTCAAGCAAACATTAAGTGTTGACATCAGAAAAATTGAGGTTAAATATTTGGCATTTCTAGGGAAACAGGCTGAATATGGAAAAGAAGTGTTCTTTAAAATGAGCAATATGAGTAATTGTGACTCTTATTACTAAGAACTGCTAAGATCTGTTCTGTTTCCTTACTTTTATCTGGACTTTTGCTTTCCTTCTCTCTATTGGACTTCTCTCTCTATTGGACTTGATTTGCTTAATTTAGATTCTATTCCAGTTTCTCCTTAATGTGAGGATTCCTCCAGAAGTTAGCCTTGATTTATTAGTTTTGAGGTTTGCTGGGCCTAGATTGCTTCATCTCATTTAGGTATTACTGGGACCTGTTGCATTCTGCTATTATTGGAGTGGGCAAAATCTTCCTGCTTTTGCTGTCCTTAGATTCTTTTTCCATATTTTCCTTTAAGTAACTTTTGGATGTTTTGAAGTTCTCAAGTCCATCTGTTGATCCATTGATTTCTTGTGCATTTTCATGTTCCAGTGTTGATATTACACCGATCTTGTAGCTGCCAGTAGCTTGTCCCTATTTGATCACATATTGAAATTCTTGGAGATTCTTTGTTACCTAGTTGTTTTGCTTTGTAAATTTTGTCTATACAATTGTTTCCACTCATTGTTCCTATGAGGTATGCAGAAATATTCAAAATCCTGATCACTATGTTCTTATTCTCCTCAGAATCCCCCACAATGATGATATATATTTTTAAAAATATTTTTAAAAAGCTAAAACTGCACCATCCAAAAAATAGACGCATATGACTAATTAGGTTTAAATTTAAATTTAAATGAAATTAAATTAAAATAAGAATAAGAATTCATCAGTCACACTAGCTATGTTTCAAGTTCTCAACAGCCACCTGGAGCTAGTAAGTGCCCTAGTGGACATAAAGAACATAGATTATTCCCATCACCACAAAAAGTTCTATTGGATAGAGATGAATTAGAAAAATGCAGTTTTAAGTATTCTTTCTACACCATAGTTCTCATTCTAAGCATGTAATCCATTTTATTTCACTCACTTAAATAACTAACACAGGGGCGCCTGGGTGGCTCAGTGGGTTAAAGCCTCTGCCTTCGGCTCAGGTCATGATCTCAGGGTCCTGGGATCAAGTCCCGCATCAGGCTCTCTGCTCAGCAGGGAGCCTGCTTCCCCCTCTCTCTCTGCCTGCCTCTCTGCCTACTTGTGATCTCTCTCTCTTGAAAATAAATAAATAAAATCTTTAAAAATAAATAACACATTTTATAAACATGATGCTTTATAGGAAGAGTTTAACTTATATCTTCCTCACAAAATGCTCTGAGGTAGGGATTATCAGTGTTGTTGTTGTCATTACTATTATTGTTGTTGTCCTTATACAAATAAAGATACTGAAGACAAATCCACAAACCCGTGGATAGTAAACTGGCCTAGACAGTAAGTTGCACATTTGAAATGATAAGCTCTTTTTGTTCTACTCTGCAGTCTTTCATCCAGTAAAGAAATTCAGCTACAAAAGCTTATGCTTACATTTCAAAATAAAGTTCAATTATTTTGTGGTAATTCTGTTGTCAATTTATCATCTTCAATGACCAATTATAGTTTAAAATAATATTCTAATAATATTCTGATGTGTCCTTTGGAAAAGGACCATTTTTATGGAGATATTTGGTGGTCTTATTCAGGATAAATATTGCTTTTACCTCCCTTCCTTATTCCTACCCCTGCCACCAGCTTAAAATTTATAACTTAGTTTGCTAATATAAATTTCTCTACAGCAAGGAGCTACCCTAGAGTCTGAGAGTCCTAAGTAAATGGAGGAGGGGAAAGAGTTTAGAAACGTGCAAATCAAAGGACTTCATCATGGATGTTGGCAACTCACTTAAAATGCATCAAGTCTCTGAGGTCAATCTTGAAAGAAATGATGATGTGTTCAAAGTCAGTGTGACCAATTCTGAGGTCATATTTTCATAAGGTATTCAATTAAATATTCCAAGGTGTTCTTTTTTAAAGTTCATTTGAGAGAGCTCTTTTTAAAATGTTCAAATATTGGAAGTATTTCTGTCTTCTCCAACTTAAAGAGTTCAAGCCAACATATATTCATTTGTTATTTTTATTTCTGTATTTGATTATATGAAGCCTGTAAATTCATTCTGAATAATCATCTATTATTCATGTATATATGTACCGATTGTGCAATATATTTTATGTTAATAATTCCTAGGCCTAAGAGTATGATGGTGAAAAACTTATACCATTATAGATTCAATGCATGTGCATTAATATGTTAGAAATAAAAGTAGTAAGATAGCTCATTCTAGGTCAGAAGTATTTTTTTCAAAAATATGTTTTATCAGGGGCGCCTGGGTGGCTCAGTGGGTTAAAGCCTCTGCCTTCGGCTTGGGTCATGATCTCAGGGTCCTGGGATCGAGCCCCTCATCGGGCTCTCTGCTTAGCGGGGAGCCTGCTTCCTCCTCTCTCGCAGCCTGCTTGTGATCTCTCTCTCTCTGTCAAGTAAATAAATAAAATCTCTAAAAAAAAAATGTTTTATCAGAATATTAATATCAAGATAATGTTTATCAAAGAAAAAACAAAATTTGATGAGGATGTTCAGAAAGATAAAAGCTAATTAATCTGTGTTTACTTTAAAAGTATTACAGAAGTAAAGCTGGTTTTTTTTTTTAAAGATTTTGTTTATTTATTTGACAGAGAGAGATCACAAGTAGGCAGAGAGGCAGGCAGAGAGAGAGGGGGAAGCAGGCTCCCCACTGAGCAGAGAGCCTGATGCGGGGCTTGATCCCAGGACCCTGAGATCATGACCTGAGCCGAAGGCAGAGGCTTTAACCCACTGAGACACCCAGGCGCCCCCAGAAGTAAAGCTTTAAATCATTTTAATTGAATAACATTTTTAAAAAAGATTTTATTTATTTGTCAGAGAGAGAGAGAGCGCATAAGCAGGGGGAACTGCAGGCAGAGGGAGAAGCAGACTTCCCACTGAGCAAGGAGCCTGATGCAGTACTGGATCCCAGGACCCTGGGATCATGATCTGAGCAGAAGGCAGACACTTAACCCACTGAGCCTCCCAGGCGTCCCTAACTGAATAACATTTTATAGCAAAATGTGCTTTGAATATTTTTTTGGCATTATCATAGGGAAAAATATCTATTTTATTTTGTCACTTGCTATGAAAATCCCAGTTTAAATATAGTAAGAACCAAAATTATTTTAAAACTACAATTGGTCATTGCAGATGATATTTTTGCTGAATGTGTTTAATAAATAGAAATATAAGAATTGGAACAATATTTGGGATCCACAAGAAAAGGGCTGGTGCTCAGTAAAGAATAAATTTATGGAATGGATAACTGAAGGAGCAGTTGTTTTGATAATCAAAAAATTCTGTAAAAATTTTGTATTTTGAGAATCTAAAAATAAGTTATTGAATTGGTTTATTATTACTACTTTTTACAATAGAAGTAAAGTCAGAAAATTATAAAAATGATTAAAAAATAGAATTTAGTTGCTTTTACATTATGAAATACAGGGAAGCACTAGATAATATACATTATAGAAATAAATTACATCATAATATTTTTAATGTTTTGATTGCAACTCACATCAAGGAAAGTCTAATAAAGTGTGACCATTTCATAAAAAGAATAGTTAACATTTACAAAATAGTTACTAGAGCTTGAAAAAATAATAAAATAATTAATGTTTATAAATTAACTACTAAAACTGGGATGCCCTGTCTTCACATATTTATTTCGCAGTAACAGGGAGAGTACTCATTTAATTGTCATGGAATTAGCAAGAATCCTTTCTTATTTATCCTTTGGATCTTTTCCTTTTGAAAGCTAAAACAGTAACATGCAACTTAAGAAATAAGATAGTGCTCAATAACTTTTAGCTATGCTCTTCAAAGTATATAAATGTGGGTTAAATATATTGTATCTCTTTTTCATTTCCATATATTGTTTTACTTAATGTACAATTCACTAACTTAAAAAAAACCTCTTCAAATGGAGGAAATACAAATGGCAAATTACACAAAATGATTATTAAACAGTTAATTCTGTTTTTCTCTATTTACAATTAGATTTCCATTATTAAAAATACATTAGTGGTTTTCTTTACATTTTTTCAGTTTTTACTGTATTATTAAAATTTCTACAATAAGTCCGGGTGTTACAAAGTACGTCTCAAAAATCTGTTTAGTGGAGTTTCAAGTCATCTACAAAATATCAAACAAAAAAAACTAAGTTTCCCCCCCCCCCCCGTGAAGTTAGCATAAAGACATTCTAGACATCTAGGAATAGCAGGGTCAAAGAACAAAAAGTACTCTTCTACTTCCTCATCAAAACTCTATTCTCTGACCTCTGAGACAGAGTAGGACCTGAAGCATTCTTCAGCTACCCCTGAGTTAGTCCATTGTGCTTTCGGCTTTTCATTTTTTTCCAACCTAACTGAATTGATGTTTACTTACAAGCTGTTTTTTTCCTAATATATCTGACTTTTGACTGACAGCAAGTTTATTCAGTATCTGAACTTGAATGGCATTGAACGCTTCAGATACTCTTTTCTCTTGCCAGGGCTCTTCTCAGAAGACAAGGAATCTCTGACTGTTGATTCTGAGCGAAGTGCTTTCTATGCACATATGATTTTTACCCATTGAAATGCATGACAAATGTTGAATAAATAATATCTTCAGATACAATGTGTGCATTTGTTTAATATATACAACACTCTGAAACTTCTAATACCGTTATGGTTCTTGAGCATGTTTACGTACAAATGAAGCATACTCGGCCAATCTTGGAAAACTGTTTATTTAACCTCAAAAGCTTGAATGTAGCCAATAAAAGCAAGGTAATTCACAATAAATAGTGAATCTCCATTCTGACACTTCTATTCGTTCTACAGTATTAAACTTTCCTTTTTCATTCTACTTTTTAGAGTTATAGAAAGTTTTGCACAGTTAAAATTCCCCACAGACAACAGCTCTAAAATAACCACAATACAAAAAAAAAAAAAAAAAAAAAAAAAAAACCCAGGAAGTTTAAGCATACTTCCCTATAGCACAGGTAAGTCAGCAAGCAGAAGATTAACATTTAATGGGACAGATCCCTGTTTACTGTGCTTTAGAGCAATGGTACTTTAAGTTGGGATTATTTTTCAGGGCATTTTATGCAGGAATATCTCTGGAATTCACTTATTTCAACAAGAAGTGAAAACAGTAACCTATGTTAATATGAATCTTTCTGCCAACTTTATGTAATTCTTAGAGCACACAGCATTGTGAATATTCAAAAAGAACATTTTGCATGCAGCATTCAACAGACTTTATTTGAAGAAAGAATACCTTTCTAAAGGAGAATCAGTGGAGATTATTCTACACCTGAACACTGTAAAACAGTGGATTAAGGAATGGTAATAAAAAGATTTCACATTAGTTTTCATATTTTTATATGTCTCACTTCTGGATTTTACTGTCCATTCTCTAAGTTTCAACTACTTTACTAGCAACAAGGGAACTTCATGAATAAATGAGTCTCTGAGATGTAATCCTTACATTTTCATTTTGTACTGGTAAGTAGCATCTCATATTTTTGAATGAATAATCATTCATTTAAAGTATAGTGTATAAATGCTCCTGTTACAGTATGAAATGTGTCCCCCAGAATCCACATGTGGAAGCCCTAACCGCCAAAGTAACTATATTTGGACAGAGAACTGTTAAATAAGGTCATAATAGTCCATAAGAAGAGGCAGAGGCACCAGAAGTGCACTTACACAGAGAAAAGCCCAGGGAGCACACAGCGAGAAGGTGATTACCTGCAAGTCAAAAAGAAAGGCCTCACAAGAAACCAACCTTGCCAGCTGGACCTGTAGTGTACACAGTTGTGCGAAATAAATTTCTGTTGTTTAAGCCACACATTCTATGGTATTTTGTTATGGCGGTGCTAGAAGAGTAATACAATTCCCAAAGAGAAATTAAAGTATATATAAACACCCTTGTTTCTCTGAATTTGTTTTTAACATTTCCCTTATAATTGTTCAATTTCATTTATTTGCGTAGACTAAATACTAGAGAGCTATGTCCAAACAATACAGAAATCAAGATGACTTTTCAAATAAGAGAAGGGGAGATAAAATTTTATCTTATTAGGTTATTTTCTTTAAAATCCTAATAATGTCCATCTCAAAAATCTCAGAGGTGGTAAAACTGCTTTTTTTCCTACTTACAAAACAGTTGTTACTTACATAGTTATTAGTGCTATTTTAGAATATCTTGAAAGGAAAACAAAAATTCTTTATTCAATAGTTTTTCTATTTTGGTAAAATCTTTAATCTAAATCCATTCTTATAAATATTACATAATTACTTCATTCAGTTTTTGATAAAGACAGTGAACAGTGATTTAATAAATTACATTAAGTTAATCAGCTCTCTCCAAATGAATATCTCCACAAATGCAAACCACTGTAATTCTTCCTATATACTTCTGCTGCATCTGTTAAGAGCCTAGGACTTGGGAGAGTGAGGAAGAGACTCTGATTTAACTTGAATTATCTCCAAAGTAGTTGTGGTAGTTTTTCTATTGATAATTAAATACTGACTTTACAAAAAGTTTGATAGTACATTAAATAGTTATTTCCTGTCTTTTATCTTAGTTATTTATAATATTTATTACTTAGAGAATTTATATATTCGTATACATTAGTTACTAAAAATTACATAGTCTCTATCATTCTGGATTTTAAAAATATAATGAGGAAAACAGACGAGTTAACAGAATATAAATATATGACTAGCATAAATTAAGGGAGCAAGTTTCAATGTCAAGATCAGAAATGGGACGAGGGTGTTGCCTCCCCGCTATTTAGAGTGAAATCACAAAGTAAGCAGGAGGAGCACGGCTTAAAGAAGAGACAAGAAAGCTGAGGGAAATATTGTTTTTGAAAATCCAACATGGGGAACAGCTGGCCCTTTTTGAGAAACAGAAAGGAGGTCAGGAGACCAGGACAGCAGAGAACAAAGGGAAAAACACTGAAGATAAAACTTAAGATAAAGTGGTGAGAAAGGCGTTGGCATGTGGCTCAAAGTCCTCAAAAAGAGCTTGGATATTAATGAAAGTAAAATGAGAGGCAAATTTTTAAAAGCACATCACTGTCAGGGGATGGGGATGGGGAATCTTTCCTCTCAGGACATAACAGAAGGTCAATAAAAGAAAGATAAAGACTTTGTTAGATCTTCTAAAATTTTAATTAACAACTGATAGACAATTAGACTTCCTATCGTTTAGCTTCGGTTGTCTCTCATCAATTGTCTATATGATAAAAAGGAAGAGGAGGAGGGTGAGGAGCAGAAAGCAGGGAAAATAAAGGAAGCATGACATTGTTCCTTAAGGTAACCCATCACAGACCCTTAAAGCCAGAGATAATACCAAACTTTTAATGGATTCTATGTTAGCAAAAACAGCTTCTTTCTTGCTCTACAGCTTCCACAGTATAAAGGATCTCTCTAAAATAAACTGCAATTTCCCTAGGAGAGAAAAAGGAGTTCTAATGCATGTTCACTGTAGCTTAACATAAAGCACACCATCTGGTGCTTGCTTTTTATTTGGCAATGATCTATAATGACATATTATAACAGATTTTATCTTTTAATTACTAAGTAGCAAAAGTGATTCTGCTCTCAAATTCAACAGAGCAAAATAAAACAGTTACAGTAATGGGAAAAGTATTCCTTAAGAATTGAAAAATTACTTCAGAATTCATAAGTCTGTTTTGTACAATATTACTATTACTCATTGGTATATAAATTTAGAGCAAAGGTTTAGAACATTTCTTACTGCCTGCATTTCCATTTTTTAATTTGTAGATGTTTTCCTGGTGGCAAAGTCCTTACTATGTGTTAAGGGTAAAACACTAAAATATGTATCTAGCAAAAGAAGTAAGAGTTGCTTTATGTTTTTTTTTAATTTATGTAGATGCAATTTCTTAATAAGGCTGCATCTCTGTGTTAGAACATGGACAACAAAATACAATTCCAAATGTTTTTTTCCCTCAGACATACCAAAATGTGAAAGCATGTGAAGAATCAAATTAGATATGGGTAACAGATGATAACAAGACAGATGATCCAAATGGTCCCTCCTCAGGAACATCTTTAAAAAACCATTTTGATCAACTAAACCTCTCAGAGCCCTGGAGGTTTGCTGTTTTATCACAAGTAATATATAGGTTGGAAATAGATTTTCTTCACATGAAACTGGATGGCTGGAGGAACATTCATAGGAACACAGGTCAACATTTTCACTCTTTTAAAAGACATCAGTGACATTGATGGGTACCCTATCTGCTAGAAGTTGTCACTTGCAGGTTCAAGGCAAAGTAATTTTGTCCCCTTAAACCTTTAAGTTTAACAGATTGAAAGAGAAATCATAAAGTTATATAGACAACTAGAAGGGATTTTCAAAAATTATATGCCCCATCAAGCTTAATTTGCACTGAATGTACTATGTATCATAACAGCAGACTGCAGAATACAATTTAAAAATCTTTTAAATATTTTTTTGCATTAGAGCTGAAAAAGATAAGCATTTTCAACAGATTGTGAATCAAACAGCAAGTTGGGAATAAGGTTTTGCTGCTTGTTATGGGATTATGGAGATACATCTTTAATCTAATTTAGCCATAGTCTATCAGATGGTACTTCTTTTCATTTATCTGAATCTATTTGTGATTTTTCTTCTTAGTCATAGAACTCTCAGTGCTCATTCTTGGTACAAAAAAGTTTACAGTGAAAACAGTATTGTCTATCCTCCTTCAGAGCTAGGTATAACCAAAACATCGACTTCTATTCAAAGCAAAGTAAGCAGGTTACCTCAATTACAAAATAACAAGTCATTTTATTCACATTCAGAATATAAGTCTTATGATCATGAACTAGCATAGCACTATGAATAATTTTTTTCTATATTGTGAAATCAGCTGACTAAAGTCAAGATGAAGAAGGCCAACCAAAATTGTTTTGACATAAACAATATCATTAATACATTTTTAAAAATCTGTTGATTCCCCTCATCATAAACAAGAATAATCTATGTCTGAGATTGCTATACTATTTAATTTTCAATTCATAATAATTAATAAGTCACCAAATATTCTAATCACTTAAAAATAGATATTCAATCCTGTTGAAGAGAAGACAAACATTTCAATATGTATTTTTCACTTAGTATTTTAGAAATATAACTACCCTTGCAGCTAGGTATGACCATAGGACTAGGCTCTGAGATGTAAGTGGAAATAATGGGATCAACTTCCTAAGAAGGAACTGCCTTTTCCTCCACATGTTTGCCTTTTCCGGCCTCCTAAAAAATGGTAACAGCAAGATCAGCCTCCCTGGAGTCAGAAATGGAAGCTGCATTTTAAACCTGGCAGTTTGGCAACTGCAAGGGTTGGCACTTCACCAACCCTTAACAGAGGACAAAAATTGTATTTTCCTCAAGCCACTTAATTTGTTATAGCAGCTTGTCTGCAATCTTAAAAAAAAAAAGAAGAAGAAGAAGAAAAACGAAAAAGAAAAGAAAAAGAATAATTTGAAAAGCCAAATATGTGATTCTTGTAATTTTGCAAATTCAGTATTTCAATTACCGTGGACAAATTCATTCAGGTTGATTTTGGAATTAATGTCCAGGACTGCTTCAAATTTTCATAGTCCAATTTTTTCATTTCTCCATTGCAAAAATTCTTTTTTTGTTGTGTTTGAAAATGTCTTCATTTTACCTTCAGTTTTGAAACTGTTTTAAAATACTTACAAAAAATTTCAAAGATAGTATACAGAAGGAGCTCCCAAGTTCCCTTCCTTTAATTTCCCCTAATGTTAACATCTTATACAATTACTGAAACTGGGAAATTACCATTGCTATAATATTACTTAATAGTCTATGCACCTTCTTTGCATTTGTCTATTGTCTTGCTAATGTTTTTTTTAATTTTAATTTTAATTTTATTTCCATTGCAAAATTCTTAAATCTGTCACAAATGTAATGATCAGCTCTTTAAAAATAAATAATAGATATCAATTAATATCTGAATTACAGACTAATATGTTAATCTTTTATGAAGGTTATATTTTCTTGAAGTATATTTGATATTTAATAATCTTGATGCAACAAAAATGTTGCATATTGAATTATTCTGAATTTTTACTATATTTTTAACTTTATATCACAGATGAAAGCAAAATATAACATAAATCTAATAGAAAACCATACCTTCCAAGGTACATATATGTAATTAAAGCAAAAATAAGTAGATCAATCACATATATATATATATATATATATATATGCACATATACACTTTATTAGTAGTGGTTATTACTAATGAGTATTAATTATTCCTACCACTAATATTAAAATCAGATTTAAATACCAACTTATATTTTCTATTTGAATATGTGTGTCTTAGGTGTAAGTTATCATCCCCAGAAAATAAATAGCAATTTTAGTAACGTGTCCCTTAAGAGAAAGTATTTTAAGGATTCTAATAATATATATTCAAATAGCATTTTCAATAGTCATTGACACTATCGACACTTGTGACATTTTTCATTCTGTTTCAATGGTTATTTTTTCCTTCTCATTACTAATTTTGTGTATTTGTGCTTTCATTCATGTTGGTCTTCATTAAGTTACCACATAGTTTATCTTTTTAACTTTTTTCAAGTAAGTAATATTTGAGATATAAATGTATTAAATGGTTCTATCTCTATTTCCTATCTCAATTTCTGTTTATATTTATATATAAATATATCTATATTTATAGATTATAATCTGTTATATCTATATTTCTGTTTATATTTATTTAATTTTGCTTTTTTTCATTTATTTTTTTTAGCATTGTGAACTGAGAATGGAATTTATTTTTAAATTTTAAAATTTTTATTGTGATTTCTTATTTTCCTGTCTTCCATTCCAAGAAATTTCTCCGGCTTCTAAAATTTATTTTATAGCATTTGAATTCTGGGTGATGGATATTAAGGAGGGCACATGATGTAATGAGCACTGAGTGTTATATAAGACTGATGAATCAGTGAATTCTACCTTTGAAACTAATAATACACTGTATGTTAATTAATTTAATTTAAATAAATAAGTAAGTAAATAAATAATAAATAATTTTCTGAGGCTTTTACACTCCTTGGTTATTAATTCTAAAGGAAAGTAGCTTAAGGGTAAGGACACAGACAACACCTATGCATCTTTTACCCAGATTCACATGTTGTTCACATTTTACCCACTTGCTTGCTTACTTTATCCTACCTTTTTCTTTCATCTGCCTATATGTATCAATCCCTATTATGTTTCATGTTTTCATTCAAATTTATTCTTCCTTGATGAGCTTATAGTTTTATATCAGATTTTATCAGATTATATCAGATTGTATCAGTTCATTCATTTCTTTCCTTGGTTCTGTTTTATTTCTTCCTGTTTTTTAACATTAGATTTTGAATTTCTGATTCAACACGATTTTTCAAATCCACAAATGTTTGGTTTAAGATATGTAGTATGGGGACTCCTGGGTGGCTCAGTCGGTTAAGCAGCTGCCTTCGGCTCAGGTCATGATCCCAGGGTCCACGGGTTGAGTCCGGAGTCAGGCTCCTTACTGGGTGGGAAGCGTGATTCTCCCTCTGCCTGCCACTCCTGCTTGTGCTCTCTCTCTCTTTCTCTCTCAAATGAATAAATAAAATCTTTTTAAAAATCACTTTTTCCTTGATGTATCCTGAATTTTACTACTTACTCTTTTTCCTTTTACCATGCGGATTCCAAAAAAAAAAAAAAAGTCTTTCTCTTTCTATTCTCTTTCCCTTCCCTCCACCCTTTCCAGTGCATATTCTTAGCATCCAACATGTCCTTAGAGATCTTGTCCCTGTAATCTCCATTTTCACATATTAAATGATCTTTCATTTCTGATGATGGTTTGAGTTTAATTTTAGACTCTGTTGGCTGCCCTCTCACTTCCATGCATATTTTTCCTGGAATTTCCTTTACGCTTCCCAAAGGTTCACAACTGTGAGTTTGTTTGCTTATTTCTTTGCTTGATCCACAGGTTATATGAAATTTGGATTATGTTTTAGGTATGATGAGGGTATGGATGTTATATAATTGCCTTTGTTCTTATTTTTTATCGTTGTGTTTTATTTATTTATTTAATATAATTTATTTATTTGTCAGAGAGAGAGAGAGCACAAGCAGGCAGAGTGGCAGGCAGAGGCAGAGGGAGAAGCAGGCTCCCTGCCGAGCAAGGAGCCCGATGTGGGACTCGATCCCAGGACCCTGGGATCATGACCTGAGCCGAACACAGCTGCTTAACCAACTGAGCCACCCAGGCGTCCATATCGTTGTGTTTTAACTGAGAAGTTGAATTTTTGGAACTACAGCCATCATGGCCTAAGCTACCAAGAACTGTCAATTTGCTACATGTTATAGCTGTATGGGAAAAAAAAACGGGAAGCTGGACTTGGATGTCAGGAAGGGGAGATATAGGTTTAATTTCTTTTCCTTTTTTCATTTTTCTTCTCAAATAGTGTAGTGTGAGCACAAGCTCTTAGAGATAAGGACATGGATTAATCTCAGACTGACAGCAGATTGGTTGTACTTTGGATTCCAGACAGGTGCTTTGCAGAAGGAGAAGTTGAGGATAAAATAAAAGTAAGATATATTATTAAGTTACAGGATTTTAGTTTCACAAATATATATGTTTATGTGTGTTTGTATATATATGTATATCAGTACCCTTATGTATATATGCATATACAAAATATATATTAAATGCAGGGACTCTAGTTTCCCTCATAATTGATTTCTCTGAACATTCTCGAAAGAACAAAAGCAGTATTTTTCACAATTCGTTTCTTAGATTAAGTATTAAAACAGTTTGTAGAATGACTGCAAGTACTCTACTAATGCTTCAAGTCTATAAACAACTACTTTTAGAAGCACATGCCCATTATCCCCACTCACTGTATAAATCAGGTCCCAGGCAAGAAACATATGGTGCATTGAAACTGGGTGCTTTGAAGAGTTAAAGAGATAACTATTCAATCATGAGGAAGGATTAAGGAGACCTACAAAGGATAATGTAGTATACCAAGAGATATTAAGAACAAAAAGACTTTACAATATATAGGCAAATAAGAGCTCTATGGGTTAGATCGCCTGACACAAGCTATGGCTTTTAGTAGAGGGAAACAGCAAAAAAACAAAACAAACAAAAAAAACAAATATGAACTATTTCTATCTCAGGAAGAGAAACAGGAAAATAACTAACCCAAATCCAGTCCCTCCTTTCCTTGTCTACCATCTCCTGCTGGTTCCTCTGATTAGTCAAATCAAATAAGAAACTGGAGGGCAAAGCAGCCCACTGATGTAGTTCATACAATCAATATCCTGAGGGAGAAGTAGATCTAGCGGACAAATGAAAGAGATCCAGTACAGCCACACAAGTTCATATTATCATGAAAAAGCTTACCGTGAATATCATAACAACATCAAACAAAATAAAAGCTCTGGTCAGAAGAAAACTTTGTAATAAAGCAAGCATTATATTTTCCCACGTTGCACGAATGAATATTACCATCAGATTTACTTTACATTTCCATTCTTTTCCGTTCTGAACAACTTCTATCCAATATTCCTTTAAATTTATGACTGAACACAGTATACTCATTTGCAAGCTAATAGGGCTAGTGATAGGCAATATATGTTTAGAATTGGAAAAAGAAACTCTTTGCAATAACGGTACACTAAAACCAGTTCAAAATTTCCCATTTTCCTTTGAAAAGAATAACTTCAACGGTGTGAATATATTTTGAATTCGTTTTGCTGGTCATTCAGTACAAAAACTCAAGTTCTCGGAGAAAATAACTATACACTTTAAAAAAATCTGCCTACTTTCTTAGTTTTACACTAAATTTGAAGATAAAAAGAAGGCATTTTATGGCATGTAGTACTCACATACATTCTATGTGATCAGTATCATATTGTTTCTAATTATTTAGAATAATTTGCAATCCACCAATAATTAAGGGTAGATTTTTAAGTTTAATTTAATTTTATTTTTAAATTTAATTTTCAATTTTATTAAAAATTTTATTTTTAAACTTAATTTTAGTTTATACTAAGGCTTGGAAAATGGATAACAGAAAAATAGTTGTTATAGCCTAGAATTGCGTTACTGTACTTTTGTAATGCATTATGAGTCCTAATAGTCAGTGCATCTGCTATAATTATAAACTGCTATAGTTTTATTTGCTTTTCTGTTTATTTATTTTTTGATTTGGTTTGGTTTCATTTAATATTTACATATGTAAAATTGATTTGGGTGAGATAAGTGTGGACAATTTGTGCTACACCAAATATTCCAAATTGATAGACAGATGTTTGAAATAGCAAAAATAATTCTACCAACTGTGATAAGATGTGGTAATTCAGGATTTCAGAAATTGTAAAGAGATGATACTTTCTATGAAGGTAGAATAGAAGGGATTCCTTACAATGCTTATGGAAAGAAGAAAAGATATATAGGAGGCACATTAAAAAAGATACTGCCCTGTCTCTAATCTCTACTTTATTGGTAAAACAAAACAAAATGAAACAAAAAAAAATTCCCTCTATTTTGCGTCTCAGTAACTAACAGGCTGGTAAGAGCAATTTTGGTATAAGGCTAGCTGCCCCTCTTCTTACATGCTGCTCTACACTATATTCCACCCAACAAAGCATTTTGTGCCTCTTCTACATCCCTAAATAAATTTTTCATCTGAAGGATAAATATAAAAGTCATGGATTATAATGGAAAAGCAGAGCGTAGGTTATTATTTGTCTAGCGAATCCATTTCAACTGCATCATGTCATGAATAATTGTTACATTATATCAAACAACTGATAAAAGAATTATCCAAGGATAAAAATCTCAGATGTCACTCCATTTAAGTAGTACTTCAAATACCAAATGTTCAAAGACCTTTTTTATTAACAGCCTTATACATTCTTTGGTTATTTGTGTGTGTGTGTGTGTGTGTGTGTGAAGTGCACTACTCATAAAGATTTATGAACACTTCAATTTTCTTTGGAGATTTTAAGATTCAAAAAACGGCAATTTACCTTTTTAGCTTTTGTATTTCATTACAGATTTTTATATCCCTATTGACTGAATAGAGATGCATTGTAACATAACGAAAATTTCTAATGTTTTCTTCATGTAATTTGGCTACATAACCAAAAATTGAAAATATATTTTTCCTATAAGAACAAAATAATGAACATTATATTTTCTCTCCCTCTCTCTCTCTCTCTCTCTCTCTCTCTCTCTCACACACACACACACACACACACACACACACACAGACTGAGCTAATCATTTTACCAGTAAGAGGAAAATAAACAATAATTTTTAGCCAAAACCCAAACCAACTATAGTAACATTATGGATTTCTAAAGCATGCATTGGTCCAACTTTATTTAGATTAAAAAACTGAAATCTAAGAATGAATAAGTATATAGATCTTGAATTAAAGAAAAACGGAAATCTGGCCCAGGTGTGGCAGATTTGGCTTGATAATAGTGGTGGGCTGGCATCCGGAGGGTGTTGGGGGAGACATCCTTTCCTGCTGCCTACCATCAAATCCTTGATTTGCAGTTCATTTTGGAGCTTAGCATTTTAGGGATCCCTCCAAATTTCACATGCCATATCAAACCTTTGCTAGAGGAAGAGCTGTTTACCTCAACCAAGCTGGAGAAAGGAAAGCTGACAGAAAAAGGGTAAGTGAAGCTACAGATACCCAGCAGATTATCTATGCTAATCCTCCAACCTGCCATTGGACATAGCAGTTCCTGCTGGTGATCTCACATCAAGACTTGAATTTGGGAAAAGAAGGACAAAAGGAAGATAGGATGAATGATTTCTGAAAACAAAACTGGTTTAGCTTATATTTGTCCAAAAAGCAGAACTTGAGCTTATTAAAAATGTTTGAAGATCTCCTGGTAGTCAAAGGCTACCACAGCACCATCTATGCAGGGACAGGAAAGTGAATGTTGTGTGAAATACAGGGAATTTAGAACAGTGCTGAATGAAGGAGAAAAGAACTACGTCCTCACTTCTCACTGGACACCAGCATCGGAAAGACCACTGGCCACTTGAAGGAATTTTTTGAGGTGTCTTGAAGCTTCTATGTCAGATAGTTTTAATTAGGAATTTAAAGAACAAATTCTTGGATTAGGAATTTCACTGGGTTTGGGATATGGTCATTTCGGGGCTGCTGATAATACTTAGGAGTCCTGGTCCTCAGGACTTGTGGCAGAGTCTTCAAACTATCTGTTGGCTTAACAAGGGGAATAGTGGCAGAGGTTGTGAACTTAATAAAGGCCTGAAATCCCCCTAACTTCATGAGCTTCCTTCTAAGTCCCTAACCCTTCTGTGCTTAATAACATGGCAGCTGGCTTTCCCCAGGCAAAGAATCCAATGGAGTTCAAGAGAGGATGCAAGGCTAAAGCCATAGTACCTCAATCTAATCTTGCCAATGACATTTCTGTCAAGTCTACCAAGCACAGTTCCTTCGAATTCAGTCATCAAGTGCAGGATACACTCAAGGTCAGGGGGTACACAAGTGCATGAATTCCAGTGGAAACTCACTGACAGACTTCTTAGACTTCCACAGCCTCTGAGAGAATCATATTTTAGTTCTAATTTTATAAAAACAGCCTGAAATTATTTTTGTAACAATGAGGATACAATGATATAATTAAGTAGACAAGTTATCTCTTTAGTTTTGTTGACAGAAAATTCCAAGCAGGATACTCAGAGGGGATACTATGTTCAGTGGAAAGAGAGGGGCCAAAGCAGATAATGGAAACTAGAGCATGTGTTCAGAGCACAACATGAGTTCTAATACGCAAAGAACATGAGGCTGAAAGGTTAATTTAAAATATTGAAAAGGGGCTTCATGTGTCATTCTAACGATTTTGGACCTGCTAGTGTGGTACTAATACAGCTAATGGTGCCAAGAAAGTGTGTAGAGGAGGGGAGATGTTCAGCAAATGATTAAGCCTATAAAATCTGGATCTGTCAGAATACAGAGAATGGATTATAGAGAAACAGAATGGTAGGGGGAATGATAAGTGGTAAAAATTCCGAGAGGAATCTAACAGCTTTACAAGGAGTAAGCAATAAGAACTAAAGAAATTTGGGGAGGTTTTTATTTTGGGGAAGAGATGAAAATAAATGTCATTAACTGAGAGAGGAAATAATTTTGAAAGAGCAGATAGAGGATAAAAGTAATGATAACAATTTGGACTCATTTAATTGGCTGTATCTTGGAATATCAAGGTGGAAGTATCCTTATCTTAAAAGATATAGGAGTCCTTATCATGTAGGCAATGTTAAAGCTAAGAAACAAAAAAAGGGCCCTGCCCAGTAAAAGTTAGGAGGGTGAAAGAAAGCTGAAACTCTAACATGTAAGAGATGAGGAAAATCAAAGAGCCTTTGAGGGATTATAAAGCCACCACGAGAAAGACTAGAGCCAGTAGTGCATGTTGAAGTCAAAGGTATCAATAGAAGCCAATAACACTAGAGAAAACAAAAAGGAGTAAGGAAAGGTTAAGTACATAAACAAACTGGATTTTTATTACAATAAGAAACAACTCAATAACTACTTGGAGATAATCCCTAATGGGTTAATGGGTGTAGGAGTAGATGGAAAGGGACAATAGTAAAAGAATTTAAATCTTTTAAAGTTTGACAGAGAGAGAAAGAGAGAAAGACAGAATGCTAAAAATTAACCTTGAGGAGAAATAATTCAAAAAAAGATCACATTTATTTTTTTGGTTTTTATTTGCATTTTTTTTATATTTTGCTTTAAAGAATTAATCATGATAGAGCATTTCTGCATGAAAAGATAAAAGGTTAATGGAGAAACACCTCACAAAAAAAAGAGAAGAGACATGTTTTGGATGTCAGTCCTCTAAATCTTGAATTGTTCATTTAAAAATACTTCTTTCTTTCTCACTTCTAGCATATATGTGGACTCAAATTGTTATCATGTTCATACATGTTGATGGTATAATCCATGCAAAAAGAAGAAAAAAGAGGGTGATGTCAGCAAATATAGCAGAATAGGAAGCACCAGATCCTCCTTACTCACATGGAGAGGCTGAGGACAATACAATAATACAAGGATCGATTTCTTGTAAAAGAAATTCAGATATCCGTTATGAGGCTTCTGCACCACAGATGAGCATGAAACCAGGGACATTAAAGGAGGTAGGAAAGTGTGGTATATAAGATGGAATACTATTCAGCCATAAAAAGAAGAATATACTGTCATGCGCTACAACATGGATGAAGCTGGAAGACCTTATGCTCGGTGAAATAAATGGTCACAGGAAAAATACTGCATGATTTCACTTATATGAGGTATATAACGTAATCAAACACATCAAAGCAAAAAGTCCAATGGTGACTGCCAAAGGCTGAGATGGGGGAGGGGGATGGTGAATTGATATTTAATGGTTATAAGCTTTAAGGCATGCAAGATGAAAAATTTCTAGAAATCTGCTATATAACACTGTACTTACCATTAATAATGCTGTACTGTACACTTAAAAATATAAGAGAGTAGGTCTCATAAGATATATATATTTTTTTACCACAATAAAAGAAAAACTATGTAAATTAGGGTGTGGGCAGGGAAACTGAGGATTATTTAGTAGATTCTGAGGTTTCAAGTAGTGAGAAGTCTTTATTTTGCAACAGACAATGGAAATCAAGCCTGGTATTTCTTATGTAAGATCTGAGTCATCAAATTGCCTGATAAAAAGAGAGATGGACACATTTTCATATGTGTAATGGACACTTTATTTCTTCTGTGTTTCTTATTTCTGTGTGTGTGTTTAAAATGTTTCTTATTTCTGTGCGTGTGTGTGTGTGTGTGTGTGTGTGTGTTTAACTGCTGATTTTTATTTTAGTATACATTTGGTACTTTACTTTTCTATTTTACCACTTGAAAAAAAATGGAAGGATTCTTAAATTTCAAGGTCTAAATGATTAATAATTATTTACTAATTACCTCAATAAATAATAGTGATCCAGATGGATTAAAGAACTGTAAAAAAATAAAATAAAAACTGATTTGATTATTTTTTGTGATCCTGGAATCTGAAATTAATTTCTGCACTGTATTGAATAGTGTCCTACAAAAATTCACGTCTATCCGTAACCCATGAAGGTGACCTTATTTGGAAATAGTGCCTTTGCAGATGTAATCAACTTAAGATGAGGCTTAAGATGGGCCCTAAATTCAGCATTACTGGTGCCCTGATGTGAAGGAAATTTAGACACAGTTACATACACGTACAGGGAAGAACGTCTTGTGAAGATGGAGGCAGAGACTGGAGTGATGTCAAGGAATCTACAAGCCAAAGAATGCCAAGGATTGCTAGCAATCGTAAGAAACTAAAGGAGAAGGATGGAAATGGATTCTCTCAGATCCTCTAGAAGGAACTAATTTGACAATACCTTGTTTCAGACTCCTAACTCCACAACTATAACAGAATGCATTTCTGTTCTTTTAAGCCACCTGCTTTGTGGTAGTATGTTATAGCAGCCACAGAACACTTTCTAAATAAAGAAAAGAAAAAATATACACAAAAAGATTGATTATGACTCAATGAAAAATTAAGCATTTTCATATAAAAAGAAAGAGACTGAAGGAAATATTTGAACCATTTAGTCCAGATACAGGGTTAACATCTTTATGATATAAAGAGTACATAAAAATAAGTATGAATAAGCAAAAACCCATTAGAAAGTTAAGAATATGAATAGACAATTCACCCAAGAAGAAATAAGGTGTCCAATGCACATATGAAAATGTGTCCAATCTCTCTAATAAATAAATGAGTAACAATTTTTACCAAGATATTTTCAAATAGTAATAACAAAAATGTCCATGACTTGACTCTAAATACTCTACATATTACTAACTCATTTAATACAACAAGCATATGTGGTCACATAGTTATTGTAAAGTGAGATTGAAATCTTCATATTATAAATGAGAAAACTAGGGCACAAAACTTGGCAAGGATGTAGCAAGTGGCCATTTTTATGTACCACTGACTGGAGGGTAATTTGGCAAAATGTTTCAAGAGTTTTGAAAATAATCATAACTTTTGATGCAGGAATTCCACTTTTATGAATTAATTCTGAAAAAATAAAGTGAAAAACAAAGGAAAAAATGAATAATTTAAAATATAGCTATAAAAAATAAAAGAGAAAACTAACAAAATCAAGTAGTACTGAACAGGCAACAATAATTTTGTGAATATACACTCCCCAAAATTGGTAAAAATATTGGCTGCTGTTTTAAGGTGAAAAAGAAATTACATCTACATGATAACACAATACACAGGTATGTATACACACACACAAAGGAAAATCTCTAAGTTAGGCTTTGAACTTATTTTTAGAAATATCTAAATCAAGTGTTAAAAAGTGCCAACCTACCAGTGTAGAATGTCCCACAGAAGTGTTTTGTTTGGCAAACATAAACTTGAAAATATTTGGAAATTTAAATATAATTAGACTGGGTGGCACTCTCAAGTTATTCATAGGCCCTAACACTTAATATTTTATGTTACAATCTACCCATCTGTGCCACTAAGTCTCTGGAGATAGCTGAGATAGTCATTTCTAATGAAAATACATTACATTAAAAATAAATTATTTCAATTAAATAAAATTTAATTAAATAAGGACTTCAATGATTAGTATTGCAACAGATTAGTGAGTTAAATAAATGAGATAAATATACTAGTCTATTTATTTTAAAAAATATTAAAATATGAGTAACTGAAGAGCCAAGGGAAGTTAAAAGTTTTCATAAATTCTGAGTTTGCATTTTTCTTTTGAAAATAAATTAGACAGTATTAATAGGTCATGAAAAGAAACAGAAAATGAATAAACTAGACTTATTAAAAAACAAACCCCTCCACTAAATTCTATTATGAATATATCACCCTTCAAAGGTAGAACTAAGAATGGGATTTGATGAATCTAGCTTTGGGAATGACATACCTAGCCTTCAAGCAAGGTTTCCATACCAGTTCCACTTTAATCCTAATCACTGCAGTAGCTAAATGTCAATGACATCTGACAGCTCTTCTAGGATTGATACGACATGATTTGGCTGCCTCTCTTCACCAGCTCCTTGCAAACAGGTATTTAACTCATGAAAACCATATCCAAATTGCCACGTCATATCACTAAGACATCGTATATTTCCTTCTCATCAACCAAATAATAACATGTATTTAAATTGAATCAATCATAATTGAATGGTTTGTATGGCTTTAATAAATAAGGGGAAAAATACCATACCATATCATAGAGAAATGAAAATAAAATCAAGAATATAATTTTAATTATGTTCAGGGATTTTGACTTATCCCTCTCTTACAGACTTTTTCCCCCAGTACTAACTCAGATGATCTACACATAGGTCAAATTGTGACTGTTATTAAAGATATTGTCCGACTGGATGTTGAATGTTGGAGTTCAAGAGTGTGCCAAAAATACATGAAATTTGTCAGTATAACCAGTCTAATTGAACAATTAGGAAAATATTAGATATTGGTCAAGAGACTTAACTCAAAAAGACGTTTTATAAAATAGAATTTCTTTGTGATGATGGCAGATTGGTGTAGATTCTGCAATGATGTCAAGAAATAAGAGTACTACTAAATATAGTCCATGCATTTTCTTTGTTAATTTTCTACATTACCTGTGAGATCACTTGACATTTACTTGATTTATTTCCAGAGTACATACAACTAGAGACTTTTTCCCCTCCTTTTCCCTAGAGAGCATAACAGCATAAAAAAAAAAAGGAATCTACCTGCAGTTTATTGCCATTGTGTTACCTGCAGAAGAAACAATTCATCTGCTAATGTGGTCTAATACTATGAATGTAAAACTGAACTTATGCACACAGAAGGAGGATCTGAAACTCAGTGATCGCCTAGCTCATCTTTGGGTAGGTATCACTTTTATTTAGGAAAGAATTCAGAATGTAAGTTTGGTGGAAAGTATTCTTCCCTGCATCAGTGGCAGTGAGAAATAACAGAAAGTTGCAGGCACACTATCTTCAAGCAAATGCCGGAGTGCTGAATCCAATGAGTATGTTTGCCCTACGGAGACACTGTTCAAGTGATGCATGCACCTGCTTCTAATCATCACTGCCACACACACCTTCAAAACTTCTCTCAGGCTATATACCACTATTAAAATTATACCTTTCCATCAGTTTTTATCTCACACCCCATCAGATAACCTATAATCATAAATTAATGATCTCATGGATGAATTTCCTAAAACCAGTCCTATAACCCTGAATCTGCTGAGGTTCAACAGGTTAGGCAAAATCTAGAAAGCCCAAAGTTTCAAGTATTAGTAATGCAAAAAGTTCCGGTGACAGCTCTATTTTATTTTATTGACTGAGATACGATACATGGAAATCAAACTTTTTTTTTAAAAGACAAACACATATACACACAAACATACAAACACATTTTCTATAAAACCGGAAAAAGAAAACCAATTTTCACCTTAGCATCATTCACCAAAAAAAGAAATCCCAAACAACCAAGGAAAATGGTGAAATTCAGTCTGGTATTGGTTGGCTTTCTCCTCTTCAGAATGTTAGCAAGGTATCTGTGTGATTTATAATCCAGTGTTGGAAACTGGTAAGGAACTATAAGACTTTAGTTAATGGGTTAACATAAAGTTAGATATTTTATTAAATATTTCAAAGAACAAAGATTTATACATATAATACAAAATTAAATTTTAATATTCTAATAGAATTACACAATATATTTAGATGGTATTATGATGCTTAATAAGAGAACTGTGTATGTCCCAACACTGATAATTGTTTTCCTACACAATCTGGACCACAAATTAGCATTAGAGGCCTACATTTTCAGAAAGTCATGAAAAAATTAACTCAGAAAGATGCTGTTAAAGAATTTGCAAGAAAAAAAAAAAAGAATTTGCAAGTAGAGAGTAAGCTTTCCTCTTTGTGCTGAAACTTGGTTTACATTAATATTTGAGCAACAAATATTAAAAAAAAAAAACAAACAACTTCGGATTATCTTTAGAAACATTTGACTCTAACTGAAGTCCTTTCCTTCATTATGTTTCTCAATACTTACTCGGAAGTATACCAAATAGGAAATTTCTACCAGATCTAGTAAAATTAAATTCAACATGATTTATTCTTTAACAATCTAAAGGTATTTATCTAGAGGCGGATCCCAATTGCTTGTAAGTAATTAAATTGGCTTCAAGAAGCAAACACTGGCATTTCCTTCTTCAAGATAAAAAGCTGAGTAACTTGGACCATAGGCATGCCATTTATTCAACACAAAGATTTATTAAAAACCCACTGTTTGACAAACATTGTAAGAGTTCTCAAACAAATGAAGATTAAAATGACAGTCTTCCCTCAAATTATCCAGATGAATGGAGACAGAAACACAAAAATACTAATTACAATGTAACAAATCCCTTAATATAATACAAGTATGAGGAAATTGATATTGCTTAGTCTGGCAGTTGTCACCAACAGAAATGTAACTGGCACTGTCGATGGGGTGATTCTACCTTGCATTCTTTAGACTGCTGTTCCTTAGACAGTGTGGAATTTAGCACCATGGCAGCATTCTTCAATTATCACAACATTCATCTTAACAACTGAAAAAGCCCCATCCCGTATTTCCAAATGCCTCCTGATAGAGTGGGACTGTCCTCTTAGAGAACAATGTTACTAGACGGTGTTTACCTTTAGTAGCAGTTAAATGAAAGGAAAGGATTGGAAAACCCACTTAAGTCTATTTAGATTTTCATGTATTCCTGTGAGGCTACATTCTTTTTTTTTTTTTTTTTTTGAGGCTACATTCTTTATGGGCATCTTATTTAAAAGGCAAAGAGTATTAAGATATCTGTAATTTACTTTGAAATACTTCAGCCTAGGCAGCATGATATTACATATATATTAATGATTTACATTTAAATTAAATTCTAGGAACAGTCATTTGCATCAATCAGAAATTCACAGAAAAAATACTGTGGGCTTCTCAGAATGTCTTCTGAGAAAGACTTCTCAGAATGTCTTCTGAGAAAGACTTCTCAGAATGTCTTCTGAGAAAGACTTCTCAGAATGTCTTTGTTACAGAGGGAGATACAAGAAGAGCCTCAGATACCTTTAGTTCATATTAACACAAGAGGCTTTGCTGAATAACAAAGTATCCTGAAGAAGTGGGTCGTCATAGTGCAATAGTGGACTGGCTGAAATATTTTAGAGACACTTCCAATCCTTGCAGGATAGAGATGATCTCTATAACAAACTGCCTTTGCTAGCCAGGTTATGCCTAATGCAAACACTGGAAAACTTGGAAGCGGGCAAAGATTTAGCTATTCCAGCACCACTTCCTAACTATGCTATAATGAAAGCATGTCTCAAAGCAAATTCTGTCACACATATGAACATTTATTAAACAATCACTCATCAGCAAGCAGGCACAAACAATTTATAGTACCTATTCTGTCAGGTATATTACTTTTCAGTTCTCTATCCTTTTATGTTCTCTGATCAACTCTTTGCATGAAATGTTCCCTGGAGTTATATATGACAACATTCCAGAGGCAGAATTCTATTATGCTTTATAAGAGACAGGGAGCCAGAAATTCTCCTATCCCAATAGTGACACAGGCACATTTAGGAATCAAGCTTTGGGTACCAGAGCCCACGGGATTTTTACAACCTGGTCATATGAGGTTGGGGAGTATCCAGTGCACATATCTTGAATATCTCTATTTATGCCAGTTTACAATGCTAGTCCACCATTCAAAATGATTGTTAACAGGCCACTATTTCCCAACAAGGAAAATTAATTTCTGGCATTGACTCTTTTAATTTAAAAAGTACAGAAGGTTGATACAGATAGCAGAGGCTCCTGAAATTCCCTATTATGAAACATAATAAATACTACCTGATCACTCATGGAATATGGATTAGGAAAACGGACTAGAAATAAGTGGAAACTAAATATTATATACATGATATCATACTTGCCTATGTTGAATTATTTTAAAGAAATTTTTGAGATCATAGACACACTAGAATTAATCCTTAATATTTCTGTATCAAGTTATACAGTTGGATGATTTAGTTGTCTCATATGAACTTTAAAAAATGCTGATTTTATTTATTTTATTTTTTAAAAGATTTTATTTATTTATTTGATAAAGACACAATGAGAGAGGGAACACAAGCAGGGCGAGTGGGAGAGAGAGAAGCAGGTCTCTCACTGAGCAGGAAGCCCGATGCTGGGCTTGATCCCACGACCCTGGGATCACAACCTGAGCTGAAGGCAGATGCTTAACGACTGAGCCACCAAGGCACCTCCAAAAATGCTTATTTTAGAATAGTTTATGTATGTCTTCAATGAGCCTTTCATGAATTTTAATTCAACACCTTAAATAACAGAAAGCTAAAAGCTCACCAAAGTTACTAAATATTTTGTATGAATTTTTTGTGTCTGCTAACTAACAAATATTTCTGTGCATGGTAGAATATGGCCTACGTCTTGGTAACTTCAAAGTAAGGTTGAGGAGAAATAACCACCACTCATCTGTCTACCTCTAATTATTGGCACCAACTTAAACTAAAAGAACTTAGATATGAATATTAAATTCCTTTAATATTAATCTTCCTGTTTTCTTGCTATAGATTTTCCCTGATTTCCATATCAAAAAAAATTTTTTTTCTTTTTCCTTTTTTTTTTTTTTCCTCCCTGGGTTCTTGGTCTCCACCTTCCTACTCCCACACTCAGTTCTTTTGCCTCCTTGGAAACATTATTCCATCAGCCTATCTCTTTATCAGTCTATCTCCTCTGATTCTTTCTCCTGATCCTATAAACAAGATCTAATCTTACTATTTCATAACCACTCTCTAAATCTTGTGCCTATAAAAAAATCTAAATCCTGTGCCAATAAAAAAAGAATCTTATTTTTTTAATTCACTTCCAAACTTTAAAAGAGAATTTCCAGCAATTCATCTCCAGTCTTTGCCTCCCCTCAACCCTTTCAATATGTCTGAAATAAACGATTCTATTAAAATTTCTCACCAAGATCTCCTAATTATTAGATTTGCTGACCTCCTCTATGACTCCATGCAAAAATCTCTCTTCACCTTCCCATTCTGTTTTCCACATCTTCTTGAGATGTTCATCTTTTCCTGTCTTCCCTTATACAATCTTTCTAATCTCTTCTACAATATGGATTAGTGTTTTTAGTTTTATTCAATTGCTCTTCTTTTTTCCATCTCTTAAATTTTAGCATCCCCAAGTGCTTTTAATCTCATCCCTATTCTCTATATTTTATCTTCTGTTTTCTTACCAATAACATGTCAATTAACATGGTTTCAACTATTAACATTATGATGACTTTTAAAGTTATATCTCCTACTATAACTTCTTTTAAACTCCAGAACTGCACCGTCTCCCCTACTATACCTTTAAAACGCAAGTAAGTCAAACATAATATATTATTTCTTAACCATATGTGTTTTAAATGCCAAGCTTCCTCAACAGTTGCCAAGAAGCCAATCTCCAAACTACAAGGGAAATCAAAATATCAATGTAAATATAACAAGATGGATAAAACTGTGTTTCCAGAACTCTATATTATTGGAAGTGATAACTGCATAAGACACTTGGGAAAATTAAAAAAAAAAAAAAAAAAGACACTTGGAGTTGAGCAAAACTGCTGTTAAAGATCTTTTTCAGTAGTAACTGATACTTGTTAAGTACCTCCTGAGATTCATGGATCTAGTTAACTACAAAATTCATTTAACGCACTAGGATGCGCAAGCAAAGGCAGAACCACAAGGAATCTTCAAACCTCTTCATTTCGTCCCAAGGCAGCACTTAAATCTTCTCTAAAGTGTGAAAAATATATATATATATTTAAAGAATTTCCATTTGAAAGATAGCAAATTAAATTTTCAGGGTTCTAAGATCTTCCTCTGTTCTGTCACAAAACTTCTCTAATTTTTGTTAGAGAATGTCATCACCGAACATCAAATCAACCAATATAGAAAACTGCTTTATCTTCAGCTTTCACTGTCAACATTCCATATGTAGTTGTTCGCCGAGTTTGTTAATTGTACTTCTCAAAAAATAGCAATTCTTCTCCATTTTAATGGACAATTCCTTAATGCAGATACTCACCACTGTAATAGCTTCCTTAATTCACTGTTCTTCTTTCATACACTCCCCCCAGGAGCCACTTGTCGTATTTTCAAAAATGTTATCTTACTAAAGAAAAAATAAACATTGTGGAACACCCCAACTTAAAATATGCCAATGATTAAAAATTATCTAGAGAATTAAGTTTAAATGTTGTAGATGTTCTCTGTACTTCCTAACCCTTTTATACAAATAATATCCAGATATCATGTTCAATCTTAAGAAGGGCTTTCTACATGGATTAACATTTTCCCCACATTAGGAAATAATCTCACCCTCCTCTAAATTTTTTTATATTTACCTTTCTCATGCTTTTCACTTTCAACCCTGTATAATAACTATTTACGTGCATTTTCTATGTACCTAAGTCAAAATGGTGAATGGCTTCAAGGACTGTGTTTTAATCTTCTTAACGATCTCAATAATTTGTTGTATAAATCAATGTTTAATTCTTCATTTGGGATATATACAATAGACTTAGAAACATTAGTCTGAGAGCAAAATGATAGATATACGTGATAAGTAGAAAATTGGAGATACAGAGACCAATTGGGAGGCTACTAAAACACTTCTGGTAAAAGGTCATGAACAAATATATAAAAAAAAGTATGAATCTCATCTCATCATCCATATTTTACTGTTCAGTTGCTTAAAAAGAAATATCTTTATCATAAATTGACTCATAAATTTAAAGAACCGATATTATTATGCTTGGAATGTTGTTTCGAGTAAATTACACAGATCCTGCTTGTCATTCTAAGGTTTAAGTCATTCTAGGTTTAAGTTCTGAGGAAATATCATATTTTCTGATGTTATATATCTTGGCAACCAAATGAGGACTGCAGTGGGAAATCATCACCCCTGTCTCAAACTCTACAAGTCTGTGAAGCCTGGGTCATCTTTTTTTCATTGTACAGCAGGTAAGAAAACTGAAAGGCCGGGTTTATAACTGTTATATCATAACCATTAAGAGGAAATAAAGCAAACTATTCATCAAAGGAATGACAGACAACAACAAAAAGGAAATTACTTGGTTTCAAACCATCCAAAACTGATAACACCAGTAGCAAAGTGATTTTCCAGTAGTCTCCTTTTGACATTTCACTTTATAGTAAGTAGGAAGGCAAGCAAGTAGGTTCATGAGCATGATGTTTCTGAGTTGTACATATTACATAATTCACACTTTTCATAGGGATGGTATGTGCATTAAATAGTTCCTTTGTAATACCGAAGGTAACAGGCTCAATTAGATTAGATATAACATATTTAAAATTACACAAAAGTACAGATGCAAATTAAAGCTGCATGAGTTCCCAAAGAAAATAGTAAACTAGAATCATAAATTTGCATGGAAATACCTCCTACCATACATACATTAGTAAACTAGAGCCAAATTTAAAATCCCTGAAGTATCTACTATACTATATTATACCATATTATTATAAGTAGCTCGTTCTGAGGTACATGTCAATTATCTATACACAATTTATAATTCTACCGCTTTACTGGAATCAGGGAAAGTGCAGAAGAACTGTGACAAGAATAAAGTGATTTCTTTTTCGTTCCCTAATTCCTTCCACAAAAAACTCAGATTTTCTGGTATCAAAGACAGTGCCAGACTTCCTTTAAATGCTAAATTAGTGCTGTATCATTATCATATATGCCATTTCAGGATCTTTCTTTTCCTTTCTTGCATGATCCTAATGTTCATTACCTTAAATCTGTTTCAACCACCCACTGCCAAGATATAGTCTGGTCTTTGAACTATTTCTTCATTTTTTTTTCTATCAAAATGTGCCTGCTTACATTTTGCTCTTTTACATCAGACTGGGAATCTCTTTAATAGATATAGAAGCTTAATAATGGCTTCTCAAAGGTATTAGGTCCTAAGCACTAGAACCTGTAAATTTATTTTAAGAGAAATATTTTCTTTTTTTCTTTTTTTAAAGATTTTATTTATTTATTTGACAAGAGAGGAGAGAGATCACAAGTAGGCAGAGAGGCAGGCAGGCTCCCTGCTGAGCAAAGAGCCCAATGTGGGGCTTGATCCCAGGACCCCGAGATCATGACCTGAGCTGAAGGCAGAAGCTTTAACCCACTGAGCCACCCAGGAGCCCCTGAAAATTTACTTTATAAAGAAAAGTGTGGTTCCAGATGCGACTAAATTAAACATCCTGACATGGGGAGGTTATCCTAGATTACCTATGTGGTCCTTCAAGACCACAGCAAGGGTCCTCTTAGGAGAGAACCAGGATATTCAACACCACACACCAAAGTGGGCAGAACTGAGAGTGATTCAGCCACAAAGAAACACCGTCAGCCATCAGAAACTAGAAATGGCAAGGAATGGATGCTCTCATAGAGCCTCCAAAGGAAGCAGAGCCCTGCCAACAACTCCATTTCAGACTTCTGGCTTCCAGAACTATAGGAGAATAAATTTTTGCTGTTTTACACTATCAGGTTGCAGTAATTTGTTACATCAGCCACAGGAAACTAATACAATAATCTCATGAATAAATCTCTGCTAAACCATTCATGACAAACCATGGCTTAATATCTTATCCTTGAAAGAAATGTTATCAAAATGGCGGAGAATCCTAGACAACAATCTAACTTAATGGAAAAAAAATTCATATTTTTGGGAGTTTGACCATGTTACTCACCAGTGCGGGAGTGTTTCTGAGTAGGAAGACCTTTTCAGTTCAAAACAAGCAGGTATCAGGGCGCCTGGGTGGCTCAGTGGGTTAAGCCTCTGCCTTCGGCTCAGGTCATGATCTCAGGGTCCTGGGATGGAGCCCTGCATCAGGCTCTCTGCTCAGAGGGGAGCCTGCTTCCCCCTCTCTCTCTCTGCCTGCCTCTTGGCCTACTTGTGATCTCTCTCTCTCTGTCAAATAAATAAATAAAATCTTTTTGCCTGCTTCCCCCTCTCTCTCTCTGCCTGCCTCTTGGCCTACTTGTGATCTTTCTCTCTCTGTC
>CM052895.1:68101086-68187057 GCA_028534135.1 Potos flavus | reverse complement strand
ACTGGAGAAAAGATCCTCAAGAGTTTAAGGCACGATATCAGCTACCACAGCATTTAAACATTCACCACCAGCAAAATCCTACATGGTGTTAGAGTAGAAAATGCCTTCTCCAATTAGAAGAGTAATCTATCTTGCACAATTAAATCAAGTTTATTAGAACTATCTGAAAGTTGCAAGTCAAGATTTATTTTAAAAATGAGTTCTAAAAGAGAGAGATAAAAAATATACTTTGAAGCTATTTGCTTTCAGAAAGCATAGTTTCTTTGACCTAAGAGTAATACGTTCCATGTGTTTATTTTTAAATAATACAGAAACTTCTCTTTAACCCTTCTTTCTTTCCCTACTATTTTTCTTCTCCTAACTATAACTTCTATGTCTTGATTATTTACCCTTTAATCCATAATTTCGTGGACCTTGTGCTCTCTGAGCAACTTTAATTTTTTTTACCTATTCATTTTCAAAAAGACAATAGAAAAGAGGGGCAACATTCATTTTAAATTTGCTATTATCAGATTAATAATTTAGCAAGGAAAGAAAATTAGAAATGTTATAAATCATAATTTTGGTTGCTATTTTATTAACACTTTTTGAAGTATAACATTCACTCAGAGAAAAGGCACAAAAGAATATAGTTCAATTTATGACCACAAAGCACAGAAAACATGTGTAGCTACCACCTAAATCAATCAATGAAATTTTATCTGTACCTCAGAAGCTCTCTTTTGTATCCTTCCTATTTCCTTCCTTCCCTATAAAAGTAGGCACTCTCCTGACTTTTAATACCATAGGACAGTTTCACCTGTTTTGCCCTTTGTATAGATGAGACCAGCACAGTCTGTACCACTTTGTGTGGCTCTTTTGACTCTGCTATATAGGTTTACTAATTCATACTGTTGTAGCAGATACTGTTTGCTTATTTTCAGTGTTACATAATATTTCATTGAATGAATTTACCACAGTTTATATATCCATTCTATTTTTGATGGAGTTTTAGGATTTTTCCCATTTTGTAGTATAATGCCATGAACTTTCTTGTGCAGGTCTTCTGGTATAGTGACCAAAATTTTGTTAATATATCCCTTTGTAACTCAGAATGGAACTTCTGGGTCATAGGGTATGTGCATCTATTTTAGTAGGTAGTAACAACTATGCCAAAGGGGTTCCGGCAATTTATACTCCCACCAGCAGTACATTTTTACATTACTCTAGGTCAGTTTTTTGTTTTTGAACTTCATCTATCATGACAAGTACCATCCCCTTATATTTTTAATTTTCATTCTGATGAAAGAAGGTGAGACATTTCTCATATATTTATTAGCCAGCCACTTGGGTATCTCTATGATGGTCCTGTTCAAATTGCAAGACATTAATTCTGTTAATTTAACAGAGTGCTTTTATATTCTTAGTCCTTTGTATTTCCTTTAATTTAGAGCCAGCATGCCAGTTTCTATACAGATGCACATTGCTGGGATTTTTATTGGATTGAGTTTAATGTGTAGACAAATTCAAGTAAAACTGACCATATAATCCATGGATATATCAGATCCTTTCTTTTATTGGGATCTTCTGTACAGAGTTTTTGCATACCCTTTGCATTCTTTCATAATTACAGATGGACTGACATGGTAATTCTTAGGCTTGAGCAAAGGACAGACCCTGTTAAATGGAAAGAAAGAAATCTGACTGCCTGTGTTGACTTAATTTATTTTGAAAAATAAATTTAATTTGTATGTTAATGTTATATAATGTTCAAACATAAAATTAGATATAAACCACTTATGATTACAGCTCTCTTGTAACAACTATAAATACACAACAAATTTATAAACAAAACTACTGAATTAATAAAATTCAAGACAGAATAAAAAGAAATATTTCTAAGTACTTTATATACAAACACTATTGCAAGTGATAAAATTTTGAAAAATTGTATTTTCTGACTATCGTGTCTGATTACAGATATAAAACTAGTTTCATAACAATATGAAAGAGCACAGCTAAATTCACATAATTTAATAACATAGATTCTTTTGAACTTTCAATACACAAAATAACATTTACTATAAATAATGACAGTTCATTTTGTTCATTTGTTAACAATTATACTATTTTTTTTTCCTTTTGATACCACCTAGGCTGTCTAGTAGAATATTTAGTAAAAGTGATAGCAATGGGAATTCTCTTTTCTCATTTAGAAAATGAAAGGGAGAGCTTTCAAAATTCTACAAACAAGCATAATGTTTAGCACCAATTTGTTTAATTAAGGGTGGGTTGTTGTAGCTAATTTTTATCAAACTTCTATTTCTAGTTTGATGTCTATAAATAATAGATATTGATTTTATCAAATGCTTTTTCTGAAATTGCTGAGATGAATTAGTTTTTTCCATTTCCTGCTAATGTGGTTAAACACATTAATTGATTTTCAAATGTTAAATTAACATTGTATTCATGACAAAAGACAAATTATGACATTACAGTATCCTTTTCATAAGTTATTACATTTGATGAGTTAATATATTGTTTAGGATTTTGCATCTGTGTTTCTTAGTGAAACTGGTCTATAATTTTACTGAATTGTATTGTCCTCATCAAGCTAGTTTCAAAGTTATACTGAGCTCATAAAATTAGTTAGCAATTTTCCCACATTTTCTATTCTGTGGAAGATTTTGTGTAGTATTTTCTTCATTTGCTTTTTAAATGCTTTGTAAAATATACTTCTAAAGCTATTTTGGTCTCAAATTTTCTTCCTGTGAATACTCAAGTCTTTGATAATAGTTACAGACCACTCAGATTGTGTCTCTTCTTATGTTAAGTTTTGATAGTTACATTTGTTTTAAGGAAATTGTTCACTTCATCTGAATCTTAAAATTAAGCATAATTCCTTCATAAAAAGATGAAATGACACTTCTTGACACTTTTCTCATCCAACATATCTAATTTTTATAGTTTTGAAAATGTTTGTTCATTTTTAACATTTCTGTTAAGTTTGAACTCATGTTTTTATCATTTATTTAGGCTTAGTTTTATGCTACTAGCCATGATTCTATCCATCTGTTCTTTCTAAAAGTGTAATAGCTTTCTTTTTTCTTAAATAAAAACATATAAAAAAATAAAAGTATAACAACTGTCTTATTCTTAAGTTAGTTATTTTCACTAATTTCTGAAGACTTATTAATAACTTTTTGATATTTTATTTTTGGAAAAGTGTATGAGCATTCTACTTTCTGACTTCTTTTCCTTTTTTTTTTGATCTAAATTCATCCTTAATAGGCTTTTTTTCCTGAATTCTTACACACATTGGGATATCTCTCTATTGCTTTCTGAAATGACACTCTTACTGATAGATATAGACATCTTTAGTGGCGAATTTTACTCTGAAAAACATCTATAAAAGTAGCTATAATTGATAAAAAAAATCCAATGTCATTCTTACCTGTTTCTAAACAAGAAAATGTGTTTTTTTATTTTCATTTTTTTTCATTTCGCTGTGTGTGTGTGTGTTTCATTTTCATTTTGCCCATTTACTTTTTTTTTAAATTAATTTTGGAGATCTAAATAGCTTACAATCTCTCATACAGTTGAATTTGCATAGAAAATGATAAAACTAATATTGTCTATTATATTTTATTTTTTCCTATTATTTCTACTTCCTGTTATTCTGTGTCCAACAAGGTTCTACTACTGGTTATTATATTTACCCTAAGATAAAAAAGAAGAATTACTAATGGTGAATGGAGAACATCATAAAAAGATGCAATGGCATAGGATATAATGAGCACTGGGTATAAGACATGAATCACTGAACTCTACCTCTGAAACCAATAATACATTATATGTTAATTAATTGATTTAAATTAAAGAAAAGTTGTGAAGAAGTTACTGAGTTCTTAGATAGTAGACAAACAGTATACCAGTTTAATGGTCCTGAGAATTAGCTGGTCTCTGATATAAAGACAGGTATAAAAAATCAGGTGAATTAGTTTTTTGGTTCATTCTGACTGGTTTTTTTATCATCACTCAAAACCTGCAAAAGGTATGTGAAACCTGTGTTCCACTGTGAGCGGCAGTAAATGGAAGATTAAGAAAAAAGAGAGTAACACAGACTGCCATTTTCTACAAGGATGGCCATGTGATATTACTTAACTTCTCTAAAACTGAGTCCCTTCTCCTATGAACTGGGGTGATAATCAACCTATTAATGCCTATTATACAGTGAGTAATTAATAAATAATTATTGCTATATTCTATTATTATTAACATGAGAACTACAATTTCATTTGAACTTTCACTGAAGTGTAATTAACATACATTGTTACATTACTTTCAGGTGTATAACATAATGATCCAACAATTCCACATATTACTCAGGAGGCACCACGATATATATAGTCACAATCTTTCTCAAGATTGCTTCAATATTCAGGGACTTTTGTAGTTCCATACAGATTTTAGGATTATTTGTGCTAGTTCTGTGAAAAATGCTGTTGGTATTTTGATAGGGATTTACACTAAATCCATTTAGATTGTTTGGGGTAGTATGGATATTTTAACAATATTTGTTCTTTCAATTTATGAACATAGAATATCTTTTCATTTTTTTGTATCATCCTTAATTTCTTTCATCAGTGTTTTATTGTTTTTATTTCTTTCATCAGAGTTTTATTGTTTTTAGAGTACAGGTCTTTAATCTCCTTGGTTAAGTTTATTCCTAGGTTTTTATTTTTTTGGTGCAACTGTTAATGGAATCGTTTTAAATTCTCCTTCTGATAGTTCGTTATTAGTATACAGAAGTGCAATACATTTATCTATATTAATTTTGTATCCTGTGACTTTACTGAATTCATTTATCAGTTCTAGTAGTTTTCTGGTGGAGGCTTTAGGGTTTTCTATAGTTATCATGTCATCTGCATATAATGGCAGTTTTACTTCTTCCTTACAAATTTGGATGTCTTATTTCTTTTTCGTATCTGCTTGTTGTGGCTAGGACATCCAGTAGTATGTTTAATAAAAGTGGTGAGAGAGGACATCCTTGTCTTATTCCTGATCTTAGAGGAAAAGTTCTCAGTTTTTCACCATTGAATATGATGTTGGCTGTAGGTTTTTCATATATGGTCTTTATTATGTTGTAGAATCTTTCCTCTTAACCTATCTTGTTGAGAGTTTTTATCATGAACAGATGTTGTACTTTGTCAAATGCTTTATATCTGCTCCTAATAAGATAATTATTTTTATAAGTCACATTGGTTGATTTGTGATTGCTAAACCGCCTTTGCATCTCTGGGATAAATTCTACTTGGTCATAGTGAATGATTTTTTTTAATGCATTGTTGAATTTAGTTTGCTAAAATACTGTGGAGGATTTATGCACCAATGCTCATCAGAGAAAATGGCTTGTAGGATTCTTTTTGTGTAATATCTTTTTGTCTAGTTTGGCTATCATGGTAATGCTAGCCTCATTGAACAAATCTGGAAGTTTTCCTTCCTATTCTATGTTTTGGAATAGTTTGAGTAGAATAGATATTAACTCTTTTTTAAGTATTTGAAGACTGTTCTTTTAAATTTAGATGTACTGTTGCAGTTAGCAAAGATTTAACAGGTTGGTTGTGACTCCCAGGTTTTTTAACCAATTGTTATAAATAGTCTTTTATTAATTTAGGGGTTATTTTAGTGGTTATGGAAATCATTGTTTCTTAAAATTGAAACTACTTAATAAAAAGTTTTGCTTCTCCAAATTCTGTTTGTCTAAATCTCACAACTAGTTATTTAAACAAATTTCAGTGTCCTCTCCTATAAAAGTGATGTTCATCGTCTGTCTCTTCTGCTTAGATTGTTTAGAAGCCTCTTTTTAACTTTGGGAACTCCTATATTTTCCCCCGAAGTATTTTGCATGAAAACATCACTACTAGACTCACTTATGTAATTTCAAGTGTGGCACAGAGTGATTTTTACCCTTCCACAAACCTTCTCCTGGATGAGCAGTGGAAAATTGTCCAGCTGATATTTTCATCTTAAACAAGTTCTTCTTCTGACTGACAAAGCTATTTCCCTATCAGCTGTCATCATTTACATTACCACATTTCGTAATTCCCAGACTGTTGCTGTAACATCAGTGTGGTCTCTCTACTTTCAATGTCACTTTATATAAAGCATTTTTGTATTAACACCCTGTACTATGGAAATAATTTTCTATTGCAATCTAGATCATGACTCCCTATGTTTTGTGGAGCAAAATGCCTATCTATATCTAGATACCTTACATGCAGTTTCCAGGCTTCCTATTAACCCAAGCAGTAACACTATAATTCCACAGATGAGCAAATGGAGACAGAATTACTTAGGTTATTTACACAGCTTTTACATAATTTAGATTATTACACAGCTAGTGAGCTACAAATGTAAGATGGAATCAAGTTCTAACTTCAAAAGCGGCACTTTTATCCATATTTCAAGCCATCTCCCATTGAAGTCTATAATGCTCAAAGTCCTGTATGAATTAGCTCCAAATGTTTTTTTACCCTTTCCAACTGTAATTTCAGTATGCAGATTCATACTTTTTTACATTTTAGTTCAAATTCATGCTAATCCTTGAGCACGCTTTCTGATTTCTTCTTGCATTACTCTATTATCATTACTTAATTCACCTTTTATTGTCCTTTTTCATATTCCCTAGACTTCCAAATCCTTCCTACAAGTGACATTTGAAATGTTGTTTCTTCCATGAAAGACTGACTGTTTTCCTTCTAAGGAGTAATTAATAATTAGTAACTTTTACTGTTGCTTAGTACATTCTTTTATAGTAACTTGTATTAGATTTATTTATATATAAGTTTTTTTCCCCCTAAAACAACTTACACATTACTCTAGAGTATAATTTAATTGTATGTCTACCTAAATTTGGTAATTATCAGAGTGACTGGCAGAATGGGTGTTCAACAGGTTATGTTTTCTTGAAGTATCCAAAAGAAAATATCACATAACTGTTCACTGGGACTAGAACTGAGGTCTTCCTATGCCATAGTTCTTCCTTAACTATGCCCTGCATTGAAAAGTTATTATTAATTTTATATAAGTTCAATGTGATAAACTTTAAAGACAATGAGTAAAATTAACAGGTTATGAAATAAATACTCCCCCATAAAATGTAGTATCTAGCCCCATTACTTAATAAAAATACTATTTTCTCTTCTATTTCTTTTCAGAAGAGAGAAGTGAACCCCTAATTATTTCAGAACTAATTGTACAGTTTGTAAATTATCCAGGTCATTGACTTCTCCTTCCTTTTGCTAAACGACTTTTGCCCATTTTGCCCATTTCTCCTTTCGTTATTACAGTGAAGCTCAGAAAAACTAAAAATCATGCAATTTAAGCCATTCAATTTTGCTTTTTGCAGTAGAATAAATAGTAAAGGAAAAATTTCAATTATTTATCAAAATAATGCTGAAAATTTTTAGTGTTCAATCTCTGCATTCATACAGTTAACTAACAGTTAATATTTGGTATTAAAAATAAATCAGCATTCTTTATTGCAGCCCCAGCAGAAATACTGCTCATTTTGATGAGTGGTTATTTGTAAGACTAATCAACATGCATGTGCCAAAAGCTCTATAAATTACTATGATGTTCGTAACTATAGAAACATTATAAATATGAAAGCTGTGTCCAACCAAAATACCCCTCCTCAGTGACAAGATTTTACCTTAACAGCTGAAGAGGCTGTCTGTCCAGGCATTTCTCATAATAACATAAATATGACTTAAGACAACAAATCACTGCATATGCAAGTTTCATTAAGTATGTGGTATGAGTACTACCCTGATTTTCCCAGAGTATGAAGTGAACATTAGTAGAGAATAAGAAAATAGATTAGGTATAATCCAAAGGGACCTTTAGGTAAGTCTTTGAAATGTTCAGTTTATTATACTCCAGTAATACCTAATGTCAATACACTATTCAACTAAAAAAAGAAAAAAAAGAAAGAACCTCAAATATCTGACGCCTAGTGTACATGGAGACAACATCAGAAAAGCACTGTCAGTGGCACCAAGCATAGCTCAACTGTGTAAAAGAAAAAGCCGAATGATGGGTATTTGTCCCTACTATCTCTAAAATCTTTGATTTTAATAAAAGTGGTTTGCCCACAAAAAAACAGTATGTCTAGCCGATGTTAGTATCAAGTTAGTGATTTTGCTGAAATAAAGGCGCCTAATACATATGCAAAGACCTAAACAAGATGTGGAGAAATGTGCCATTTCTCAAAATAAAAATACATAAAAATCCAGAAAGAAAGCATATCATATAAAGCATTGAAAAACTATCATTTGAATAAGAAATACTTTGTGATTTCATATATATATATATACATATGTATATATATATATATATATATATATATATATATATAATTTAAACAACCTAGAGAAACTATGGTATAAGTTGGACAGAGAAGGACTAATAAAAAAAAGCATTCAAACAGAAAATAAATTTGGATTAAGATTTAGAACACTCGTATACTGGAAAATAGTAGCCATACTTTTGCCTGAACTTCTGCAAACTCACATTATTAGTGGAACCTACTCTTCCCTCTGGCAGGGCTATGAATTAATGCTGTTCCTCCTCTGCCAGAGAGGAGTTACTAAACCCATTGTAGTGAATCAAAGCACTCAGTTTATGTGACCTAACAGAACCAATTAAAATCTTTTACCTGGAATTGAAAATGCACACTTTTTTTCCTGGTTTATTGAGATATAATTAACATTAAACACTGTATAAATTTAAGCATGTACAACATGCTGATCTGAAACACTTGTATATTGAAAAATGATTACCAACTTAGCTTTGGCTAACACCTCCCTCACATCATAATAATTACCAATTCTTTTTTTGTGGTGAAAACACTTAAGGTCTACTCTCTTAGCAACTGTCAATTATATAATATACTATTATTAAGTATAATCACTATGCTGTGCATTAGATCCCCAAAACTTATTCATCTTATAAATGGAGGCTTAGAACTTTCAACCAACATCTCGCCATTTCTCTCACCACTGCTACCATCTACACACCACCCCATCTAGCCTCTGGTAAACACCATTCTACTCTGTTCCTATGAGTTTGCGTTTTTTAGATTCCATATATAAGTGATTTCACACAGGAATTGTCTTTCTCTGACTTATTTCACTTGGCATAATGCCCTCAAGATGTATTTACGTTGTCACAAATTAAGGATTTCCTTCTTTCTCATGGTTGAATAATACTTCATTGTATATACACTTAGGTTGTTTATAGATCTCATATCTTGACTGTTGTGATACTACTTTAATGAACAAATAAGTGCAGATATCTCTTTAAGATCTTGATTTCATTTCCTTTATATATATATATATATATCCAGAAGTGGGATTGATGTATCATAAAGTCATTTTACTTTTTTTAATTTTTGAGAAAACTCCACATGATTTTAAAAAATCTATTTTTATTTAAATTCAAGTTAGTTAACATATAGTATAGTATTGGTTTCAGGAATAAAATTTAGGTGCTTCATCACTTAAATATAACACCCAGTGCTCATCACAAGTGCCCTTATTAATGCCCATCATCCTTTTACTCCATTCTCCCATCCCATCTCCCCTCCGGCAACCCTCAGTTTGTACTCTATAGTTAAAAGAGTCTCTTATGGTTTGCCTCCTTCTCTGAGTTTACTCTATTTTATTTTTCCTTCTCTTCCCCTATGTTTATCTGTTTTGTTTCTTAAATTCCACATGAGTGAAATCATATGGTATTTGTATTTCTCTGACTTATTTCACTTACTATTAGCATTTCCCTTTGTATTATACACTCTAGTTCCATCCATGTCATTACACGTCAAGATTTCATTTTTTTTTGATAGTTGACTAATATTCTCTTCTACATATAGAATAGAATATATTTTACACACACACACACACACACACACACACATATACATAAATGGAGGGGGAGAGAGAGAAGGCACCTCTTTATCCATTCATCAGTTGATGGGCATTTGGGCTCTTTGCACAACTTGACTATTGCTGATAGTGCTGCTATAAGCATTGGGGTGCATGTGCCTCTTCAAATCACTATTTTTGTATCCTTTGAATAAATACCTAGTAGTGTAATTGCTGGGTCTAAGGTAGTTCTATTTTTAACTTTTTGAGGAACCTATTTCATACTGTTTTCCAGAGTGGCTGTACCACTTTGCATTCCCACTTTGCAAGAGGGTTCCACTTTCTCAGCATCTTTGCCAACATCTGTTCTTTCCCAAGTTGTTAATTTTAGCCATTCTGACAGGTGTGAGGTGGTATCTCATTGTGGTTTTGATTTGTATTTCTGTGATGAGTGATGTTGAGCATTTTTTCATCTGTCTGTTAGCCATTTGTAGGTCTTCTTTGCAGAAATGTCTGTTCATGTCTTCTACCCACTTCTTAACTGGATATTTTATTTTTGGAGTATTGAGTTTGATGAGTTCTTTATAGATTCTGGATAATAGTTCTTTATCCAATATATCTTTTACAAATATGTTTTCCCTTTCTGTCAGTTGTCTTTTAGTTTTGTTGATTGTTTATTTCACTGTGCAGAAACTTATCTTGATGAGGTCCTAATAGTTCATTTTTGCTTTTGTTTCTGTTGCCTCTGGAGATGTGTCTAGTACGAAGTTGCTGTGGCCAAGGTCAAAGAAGTTGCTGCCTGTTTCTCCTCTGGGATTTTGATGGTTTCCTAACATTTAGGTCTTTCATTCATTTTGAATTTATTTTTGTGTATGGTGTAAGGCAGTGGTCCAGTTTCATTCTCCTGCATGTGGCTGTCCAGTTTTCCCAGTACCATTTGTTGAAGAGAATGTCTTTTTTCCATTGGATATTCTTTCCTGTTTTGTCAAAGATTAGTTGACCATATAGTTGTGGATCCATTTCTGGGTTCTCTATTCTGTTCCCTTGATCTATGTGTCTGTTTTTCTGCTAGTATCATAGTTTCTTGATGATTACAGCTTTGTAATGTAGCTGAAGTCTGGGACTGTGATGCCTCCCACTTTACTTTTTCTCAACATTACTTTGGCTATTTGGGGTCTTTTCTGGTTCCATACATATTTGAGGACTTTTTGTTCTAGTTCTCTGAAAAATGCTGGTGTTATTTTGATCAGAATTGCACTGAATGCACAGATTATTTTGGGCAGTGTAGACATTTTAACACTACTTGTTCTTCCAATCCCTGAGCATAGAATGTTTTTCCATTTCTTTCTGTCTTCTTCAATTTCTTTCATTAGTGTTCCACAGTTTGCAGAGTACCGATCTTTTACCCCTTTGGTTAGGTTTATTTCAAGTTGTCTTATAGTTTTTGGTGCAGTTGTAAATGGGATCAATTCCTTCATTTCTCTTTCTGGTGTATAGAAATGTAACAGATTCCTGTACATTGATTTTGTATCCTGCAATTTTGATGAATTCATGCATGAGTTCTAGCAATTTTTTAGTAGAGTCCTTCAGGTTTTATTCATAGAGTATCATGTCATCTTCAAAGAGTGAAAGTTTGACTTCTTTGCTGATTTCAATGCCTTTTATTTCTTTTTGTTGTCTGATTGCTGAGGCTAGGACTTCCAGTACTATGCTGAACAACAGTATTGAGAGTAGGCATCCCTATCATGTTCCTAACCTTCTAGTTTTTCCTAAGCTCTCAGTTTTTCTCCACTGAGGATGATATTAAGTTGTGGGTCTTTCATATATGGCCTCTAAGATACTTTCTTGAGGGTTTTTATCAAGAAAGGATACTGTATTTTGTCAATTGCTTGTTCTGTGTCTATCGAGAGGGTCATATGGTTCTAATCTTTTCTTTTTATTAATGTGATGTATCACATTGATTGACTTGCAGATATTGAACACCCCTGCAGCCCAGAAATAAATCCCACTTGATCTGGTGAATAATCCTTTCAATGTACTGTTGGATTTGATTAGCTAGTATCTTGTTGAGAATTTTTGCATCCATGTTTACCAGGGATAATGCTCTGTAATTCTTTTTTAGTGGAGTCTTTGTCTAGTTTTGGAATCAAGGTAATGCCAGACTCAGAATTTCGTTGTTTTTCATTGGAAGTTTTCCTTTCATTTCTATTTTTTGGAACAGTTTCAGAAGAATAGGTATTAATTCTTTTCTAAATGTTTCATAGAATACCCTGAGAAGCCACCCAGCTCTGGACTCTTGTTTGTTGGCAGACTTTGGATTACTTATGCAATTTCTTTGCTGGTCATGGGTCTGTTCAAATTTTCTATTTCTTCTTGTTTCAGTTTTGATCATTTATATGTTTCTAGGAATTTATTCATTTCTGGAGCGCCTGGGTGGCTCAGTGGGTTAAAGCCTCTGCCTTCGGCTCAGGTCATGATCTCAGGGTCCTGGGATCGAGCCCCACATCGGGCTCTCTGCTCAGCAGGGAGTCTGCTTCCCCCTCTCTCTGCCTGCCTCTCTGCCTACTTGTGATCTCTCTCTGTCAAATAAATAAAATCTTTAAAAAAAAAAAGAATTTATTCATTTGTTCCAGATTGTCCAACATGTTGGCATATAATTCCTTATAATATTGTCTTATAATTGTTTGTATTTCTGCAGTGTTGATTGTGATGTCTCCTGTTTCGCTCATGATTTTATTTATTTTGGACCTTTCTCTTTTCTTTTGTTAAGTCTAGCTAGGCATTTATCAATTTTGATAATTCTTTCAAAGATCCAGCTGATAGTTCTGTTGATGTATTCTACAGGTGTTTTTTTTTTTTTTTAATTTTTCTATCATTTATTTCTCCTGATTTTTTAAAGATTTATTTGAGAAACAAAGAGAGTGACAGCATGAGTGGGAGGGGCAGAGTGAGGAGAAAGAATCTCAAGCAGACTCCATGCTAAGCATGGACCCTGATGTGGGGCTTGATCCCAGCATCATGACCTGAGCTGAAACCAAAAGTTGGACACTTAAACAACTGTGCCACCTAGGGGCCCTATGCTCTTACCTTTATTATTTCCCTTCTTCTGCTGGTTGTAGGCTTTATCTGATGTTATTTTTCCAGCTCCTTTAGGTATAAGATTAAGTTGTATCCTTGAGATTTTTCTTGCTTCTCAAGAAAGGCCTATATTGCTATATACTTCTCTTGACTGCCTTTGCTGCATCCATTTTCATTTGCTTCCATGTATTTTTTTTATTTTTTCTTTAATTTCCTGGTTAAACCAATCATTCTTCAGTAGGATGTTCTTTAACCTCCATGTATTTGTGGTCTTTCCAAATTTTTTCTTGTGGTTGACTTCAAGTTTCATAGTGCTGTGGTCTGAAAATATGCATGGTATGATCTCAAACTTTTTTGTACCAGTTGAGGCCTGATTTGTGATCCCATGTGTGATTTATTCAGGAGAATGTTCTATATGCCCTCAAAAAGAATATGCATTCTGCTGCTTTAGGATGAAATTCTCTGAATACATCTGTTAAGTCCATCTGGTCCACTGTGTTATTCAAAGCCATTGTTTCTTTGTTGATCTTCTGCTTACATGATATAGTGCCCTTCTTCTACTCTTATGAAAATCTTTAGTTTAAAATCTAGTTTGTCTGATATAAGTATGGCTACTCTGGCTTTCTTTTGATGTCCATTTGCATAATAAATTGTTCCCCGCCCCCTCACTTTCAAACTAAAGGTGACTATGTGTCTAAAATGAGTCCTTTGTAAGCAGCATATTGATGAGTCTTGTTTTTAATCCATTCTGATACAATATGTCTTTTCATTGGAGCATTTAGTCCACTTACATTCAGACTAATTATTGATAGATACAAATTTAGTGCCACTGTATTACCTGCAAAGTCACTGTTCCTGTAGATTGTCTCTGTTCCTTTCTAGTCTTGTTGCTTTTTGTCTCTCTTTCCTGCTCAAATGGTCCACTCTAACATTTCCTGCAGAGCTGGTTTAGTGTTCATGAACTTCTTTAGTTTTTCCTTGTCTTGGAAACTCTTCACTCTCCTTCTATTCTGGATGACAATCATGCTGGATGAAGTATTCTTGGCTTCATATTTTTCCCAATTAGCATGTTGAATATACAATTCTCTTATGGCTGCCAAGTTTCTGTGTACTGGTCTGCTGCTAATCTTATGTGTCTAACCTTGTAGTTTAAGGAGCTTTTATTCCCAGCTGCTTTCAGAATTCTCTCTTTATCTTTGTATTTTGCAAGTTTCATTGTGATATGCCTAGGTGTGACCTATTTTTGTTGATTTTGAGGGCGTTCTCTGTGCCTCCTACGCTTGAATGCCTGTTTATTTCATCAAATTAGGGAAGTTCTCAGCTATAATTTCTGTCCCTTTTTTCCCTGCTCTTCTTCTTCTGGGACCCTTATGATGTGGATATTATAAGGCTTTATAGAATCCTGGGTTTCCCTAAGTCTACCTTGGTGATCTAATAGTTTTCTTTCCTTCTTCTTTTCGCTTCACTATTTTCCATAATTTTATCTTCAATATCACCTATTCATTCCTCTGCTGCTTCTGTCCTCATTGTGATTAGATCTAGTCAGTTTCATATCTCAGTAATAGTATTTTTTATTTCAGCCTAACTAGCTTTTAGGTCTTTTATCTCTGCAGCAAGGGTTTCTCTGATGTCTTCTACGTGCTTCTTTCAAGCCTGGCTAGTATCATTATGACTATTGTGCTAAATTCTTGTTCAGATATATTGCTTATATCTGTATTAAGCAAATCTCTGGCTGTGATTTCTTCTTGATCTTTCTTTAGGGGAGAATCCTTCCATCTCGTCACTTTGTATGCTTCCTGTTCCTGAGAGTAATGCTGTATTAAGAAGGTGCCACACACTGTCCAGCACATGGTGCTTCAGGGAGTGTTTCTGGTGTATGTTGTGTGCACTCTGCTGTTGCATTTTTGGCTGCTCTTTCCCATAGGTTCAATTCTCTGCAGAGTTCCTCCTTTCTTATAGTGGGCAGTGTTTGGACTTTTAACTAGGTGTGCTTTGATTTGTTTGTTAGAATAAGCTTGGAATGAAAGTTTAAAAAAAAAGAAGAAGAAGTCTGACCTAAAAAAGAACAAGAGAGAGAGAGAAGAGGAAAAGAAAAAACAAAAACTATAAGCCTGAGTCTAAAGGAAAAAAATAAAAAAGAAAGAAAGCCTGGTCCTATTTCCCAGAACTGAAACTGACACTTTGGAGCCTCTATGATTAGCAGACTTGGTGCATACAGGATGCCTGTGATGGGCTCCTGGGGGAGAGGCCCACTGCAGCTGGCTCACAGTCAGACCTGTACTAGTAACCATGCACTTGCAGGGCCCAGTGGGGCAGGGTTTGGTGTAAGCAGTTCCCACCTCCACTGGGGGCAATGTGTAAAACACTGAAGTCCTACAGTACTGGTGGAAGGGGTGTGGGAGATGGCATCACCCTACCCTCTCGTCCCTGTGGAGGGGAATTTGCTGCAGCCACTATTCAGGGAGGTCTCAGAAAAAAGCAAACAATTTCCCTTCCTGTCTCCCAGGCCTCTGTCAGATCCCTACCCTCACCCTGTCTGTGCTTGGGGCCATTGACATGCCCAGTGCCACAGGTCTCCTACGTTTTATATCTAGAGTACCACTGGGATTTGAAACTCTGAATCTTAAAGGATCGAGCGAGGCATAGACCCGCTCCCCTCCCATGGAGGAGTATATCCCTATGCTGTGTCTGGTGCTGTTTTGTTCCAGAAAAACAGCTGTACACCTGCATGGGTGGCTGGAGTCTATGGGGAAGCACAGCGAACAGCAGCGACCAGGTTATCTGCCCTCTGCCCTGACTCTGCCCCCTACTGATGAACAGCTCCTCAATGGTACCCACAGGGTCTTTTCTTCTTGGAGAGGCAATATACTCTCTTCCAAATGGACTCCAGGCAGGGGAACATTCTGTTTCAGTGCAAGCCAGGAGATCCCTACATCCGGCTATCCACTCCTGTGCCTATTCATACTATTTTCCATAGTGGCTGCACCAATTTCCATTACTACGAGCAATATGCAAGGGTTCCCTTTCTTCCATATCCTAACCAACATTTGCTATCTTTTGGGTTTTTTGATAATAGCAATTCTAACATGTGAAATGATATCTCACTGTGGATTTGATTTGCATTTCCCTGATGATTAGTGATGGTGAATACCTTTCCATGTACCTGTTGTCCATTTGAGAATCTTCTTTGGAAAAATGTCCATTCAGTTCCTCTGCCCATTTTTTAATTATATCGTTTTTGTTTTCTATTCAGTTGTATGAGCTCTTTACATATTTTGAATATTAACTCCTTATCGTATACATGATTTGCAAATTTTTCTCCTATTTCAGAAGTTGCCTTTTTATTTTACTGTTTCTTTAATTGTCCAGAAACTTTTTAGTTTGATGTAATCTCACTTACTACATTTTGCTTTTGTTGCTTTTGCTTTTGGTGTCATATCCAAAAAATCCATGTCAAGACCAATGTCAATGAGCTTTTTCCTTATATTTTATTACAGGAGCTTTATGGCTTCAGATCTTATGTTTAAGGCTTTAACCCATTTAAAGTTCACTTTTGTGAATGGTATAAAAAAGAGATCGAGTTTCATTCTTCTGCATAGCTACCCAGTTTCCCTGGCCCCATTTACTGAAGAGGCTATCCTTTCTCCATTGAGTCTCTTGTCAAATATTAGTTGACCATATAAGGGAAATTTATTTCTGGGCTCTTTATTCCATTTCATTGGTCTATGTGTCTATTTTTCATGTCAGTACCACATTGTTTTGATTACTATAGCTTTGTAGTATAGTTTGAAATCAGGAAGTGTGATGTCTCCAACTTTGTTCTTTCTCAGGGTTGCTTTGGCTCTTCAGAAGCTCTCGTAGTTCCATACTAATTTTAAAATCATTTTTGTCTATTTCTGTGAAAAATGCCACTAGAATTTTGATAAGGATTGCACTAAACATACAGATGTCTTTGGGTAATATGGTATTTTAACAATAAATATTAATTCTTCTGATCCATGAACACAAGATAGCTTTCCATTTATCTGTGTCATCTTCAATTTCTTTCATCAAACTCTTGTAGTTTTCAGCGCATAGATCTTTAATTTCTTTAGTTAAATTTATTTCTAAGTATTATATTGTTTTTGATGCTCTTGTGAATGAGGTGTTTATTTCTTTTTCAGATAGTTCATTGTTAGAATTTCATTAAAAAATAGTCAAACTATTTTTTTACATTGATTCTATATTATGCAACTTTACTGAACTTGCTCATTAGCTTTTATAATTTTTTGGTGGAATCTTTAAGATTTTCTATACATAAGATCATATGATTGGCAAAGACAATTTTACTTCTTCCTGTACTATTTGAACGCATTTTATGTTCTTTATTGCCTAAGTGCTCTGGCTCTAGTACTATGATGAAGAGGAGTGGTGATAGTGAGTATATTTCTTGTTCTTGATCTTAGAAGAAAAGCTTTTAACTTCTCATCACTAAGTATGATGTTAGCAGTAGACTTGTCCTATTGGCCTTTATTATGTTGAGATATATTGCTTCTATACCCAATTTGTTGAGTGTTTTTTATCACAAAAGTGTGTTATATTTTGTCAAATGCTTTTGTGCAGTTATTGATGTTATCATGATTTTTATCTTTCATTAATTGTGGTGTATCATATTTATTGATTTGCACGTGTTGAACCATCTTTGTATCCCAGGGACAAATTCTGCTTGATGATGGTGTTACCTCTTTCTAATGTCATGTTGAATTTAGTTTGTTAATATATTTCAGAATTTTTGCATTAAATTTCATCAGAAATATTGGTGTATAGATTTCATTTTTGTGTAGTGTCCATATATGGCTTTGTTATCAGGGTAATGCTGGCCTCATAAAATTAGTTTGGATTGTTCCCTCTCTTCTTTTTTGGAGGAAGAATGTGAGAAGGAATAACATTAATTCTTTTTTTAACTGTTTGGTAGAATTCACCAGTGAAACTATCGACTTATAAGATTTTCTTTGTTGGGAAGTTTTTGATTACTGATTCCATCTCTTTACTTGTAATTTGTCTGTTCGGATTTTCTATTCATTAGTCAGCCTTGGTAAGTTGTATGGTTCTAGAAATTTATCCATACCTTCAAAGTTATCAAATTTGTTGCAATAGAACTGCTCCTCATTTCTCATGATCCTCTGTATTTCTGTGGTATCAGATATAAAGTCTTCTCTTTCATTTCTGATTTTATTTATTTGAGTATTCTCTCTCTCATCTATGCTAAAAGTTTGTCAACTTTTATCTTTAAAAAAACTGCTCTTAGTTTTGTTAATCTCTATTTTTTGTCTCTAATTTCATTTTTTTTTCTGAAAATGCACACAATTTTAATAAAACTTCTTATTCGAATTACAGGCATTAGTGCCCACAGAAGCCAGAAATCTTAGCGCTCATCATTGTTAGCAAAAGGAAGAGACATGCCTAGAATCAAAAGGAATAATATTCAATGCTATAAGCCTAATTCTAATTCAAAGGGTTCCATGTCCACCTATGAACTTAGCAATTACATGATCCCATATATTTCCTCATTGATTAACCTGCTTTGAGGGGAGTTTCTCCTTATGCAACCGAAGTACAACTGTGCACATGCATGAAGAGGAATGGCAAAGACAGCTAAATTTGGTAAAATTATTTATACACATTGGTGGGTTAAAATGAGCAGAGAGGATCTTCAAAAAAAAATTTGAAAGAATGAGCAATGAGATTTATAAAAAAAAATATATAGAAGTTGGCAAATAAACCGATAAAAAGTGTAACAGTCTCATATCATTACAAATATATTTTATATTTTTTACACATTATATACAGGATACCTTTAATGAGTTAACAGTGCAGCTATTTCTATTAGCTTCTACACATACATTTACCAACACTTATCTTATTGAGGCCTAATTTGTGACCTAGTATGTGATCTATTCTGGAGAACATACCATGTGCATGTGAAAAGAATGTGTATTCTGCTGCTCTAGGATGAAGTGTTCTGAATATATCTGCTAAATCCATCTGGTCATTCAAAAGTGTGTCATTCAAAACCACTGTTTCCTTGTTGATTTTCTGATTAGATGATCTGTCCATTGATGTAAGTGAGGTGTTAAAATCCCCTACTATTATTGTATTATTATCAATGAGTTCCTTTATGTCCTTATTATATTATATATTTGGGTGATTCCAAATTGGGCACATAAATATTTACAATTGTTGGATCTTCTTTAACGTGTTGAATGGGAAAAATCTCAGCCAAGAATACTCTATCCAGCAAGACTATTACTCAGAATAGAAGGAGAGATAAAGAGTTTCCTAGCATTGGGGCGCCTGGGTGGCTCAGTGGGTTAAAGCCTCTGACTTCAGCTCAGGTCATGATCTCAGGGTCCTGGGATCGAGTTCCGCATTGGGCTCTCTACTCAGCAGGGAGCCTGCCTCTCTGCCTACTTGTGATCTCTCTCTCTCTGTCAAATAAATAAAATCTTAAAAAAAAAAAAAAAAGTTTCCCAGCAAACAAAAACTGAAAGAGTTTCTGACCATTAAACCAGCCCCACAAGAAATATTAAGGGGACTCGGAGTGGGAAGGAAAGACCGAAAGCAACAAATACTAGAAAGTAAGAGAAAATCTCCAGAAACAATGACGAAAGAAGTAATAAAATGGCACTAAATACATATTTATCAATAAGTACTCTAAATGTAAATGGGCTGAATGCTCTAATCAAAAGACATAGGGTATGAGAATGAATAAAAAATACCAAGACACATCTATATGCTGCCTACAAGGAACTCATTTAGAGCTAAAGACACTTAAAGATTGAAAGTGAGATGGAGAAACATTTATCAGGCAAATGGACATCAAAAGAAAAGCAGAATAGCAATACTTACCAGACATACTAGATTTTAAACCCAAGAGTGTAAGAAGAGATGAAGACGGGCACTATATCATAATAAAGTGGTCTATCCAACAAGATCTTACATATATATTTTAAAACATTTTTTTATATATTTTAAAACTTAAACATAAGAATAAAATAAAAACCACGTAATTCTATTACCTAATAAAGCCATTGTTGTCATTCATTATATAACTATACCTAGATTTATTCATATAACTAACCACATTCCTATTCTGGGATATTTAGAAAGCCTTCAGTTTCACTATTAAAAGTAGTAAGCAAAAAAAAAAAAAAAAAAAAAAAAAAAAGTAGTAAGCAATAAAGGTGCTTTATTCCTATTAATTTCTTTGAAATTGGTTCCTAAAGGACAAATTGTCCAATTAAATATGAAAGTTCTTTTGATTTATAGTTCTTTTTTTTTTAAGATTTATTTACTTGAGAAAGAGAGAGAGAGAGAGAACGGGGGGGGGGGGAGGGTCTGAGAGGGAGAAGCCCTGATGCAGGGCTTGATCCTGGGACTCTAGGATCATGACCTAAGCCAAAGGCAGAGGCTTAACCAACTGAGCCACCCAGTCACCCCTTGATTTACAGCTTTAAAGATGAAAGTGATATAGCATTATCATGGTTTTCTTTTTCTTTACTTATTATACAGGTTAAATATTTTTATGTATTTGCTGGATAATTATCCCCATATCATCAGATCATTTTTTTCTCCTAGATTGTTTTTTTTATTTTTCTACTTGTATGAAAAAATCTCTTAATATATTAGAGATAGTGACTTTCAGCCTTTTATATATGTTGCAAAATTTTCTGTATGGTTTCCTTTGCCTTTTATTTATGATTGGTATTTAAAAAGAATAATTTAAAATGTTAAATTGTCACAGAGTGAATGAGCAAAACTCATGGCTGTAACATTAGTATGAAAGAATGAACAGAATGAGAGGTGGATAAAAGGAATAGCTTATGAAGCTTAGAGAAGAGAAAGAGGAGCATGACCAGAAATAAGACCAAGTTAGCTTGGGGCACTGGCAATACAGAGTAACTAAAGAGAAAAATGATGAGGCGGTGGGACTTGTGACTATTCTGAAATAAATATGACATTTTTTTTAAGATTTTATTTATTTATTTGACAGAGATCACAAGTAGGTAAAGAGGCAGGCAGAGAGAGAGGGGGAAGCAGGATCCCTGCTGAGCAGAGCCTGATGTGGGGCTCGATCCCAGGACCCTGAGATCGTGACCTGAGCTGAAGGCAGAGGCTTTAACCCACTGACCCACCCAGGCGCCCCATAAATATGACATGTTTTTAATGTGGAAAGATAATAATAAATAAGAGAATATAACTGAATTACTGAATTAAAGAAAAATTTCATTTCCCTGACTTCTCTCATTTCCCTGATTTCTCTCATTCTTCCCCTCTCCCCCATTTCCTCTCACTCCTCCTTCTTCACCCTTTCCCTTAAAGGCCTTTGTATGTGTATTGCGTATTGCTATAGTTCTACACTAAGTACTAAATACTATGATTTTATAAATACATTTGATATATGGTATTTCATCAGTGGATCATAGATCTGACCTCTTTCTCTTATAAAATGCATGAAGGGAAGAAATAAATAATCCTGAATTTTCTTATACAGGTAGATCTGGACTCTCAGCAATTTCTGTCTTAATTGCTCCTATTAAAAATTTGGACGTTTTTATACAAATATTCTCACCTTTTTCCTCACCTTCATTCTGTTCCAGTATCATTCTTATTTTCTAATTAATTCTAATGTAAATGTTTGCACAGGCTACTCTAGCAAAAAATTTAACTATATAGATATTTCATTAACTATTATCATTATTATATATATTATATATATTACTATCCATTATATATATTATTTATTAACTATTATCATTATTAGTTATATATTATTTATACTATATATATTATTCTTCTAAAGCCTTTCTTATAAAGAAAAACCTAATTACAGACAATATATCTAATTTGATTCTATCTGACATGATTTCAGATGTTGCTCACAGGAGGTGAAAGTTTTGGTATGCTTCCAAAGTAAATGTAGTAAATCCCTCTTAGAAAACTTACATTCCCTTGCTTTTGCACATTTCAATTTATGTCATTTAGAGTTGCTCTATATATTTCATTAGGGATGCTAATTGATCTCAACACATTATTTATAGAAAACACCTTTAGCCTACAAAGTTCCATTGTAATTACTTATTGAGATGTTACTTGCATTGTTCATAGAACCTTAACTGGTACAAACTAAAATAGAAATCTAATTTATTTTTCCATAAATCTTCTTAAGGCTCACTTAATTCTTAATTCCTACAAGGGTGTTTTAATCTTCCAGAGCAGAGACAACTTTCTAGATTATAAATAAGGAGTATTCTTTTTCTGTTTTTGTAAAGTTAGATTGAAAACATTCCTTCTACTATCGTTTAAAAACTTTTCAGAGTATAATTGATTTTACTGTTAAAAAATGTTTTCATGGGGGCGCCTGGGTGGCTCTGTAGGTTAAGGCCTCTGCCTTCGGCTCGGGTCATGATCTCAGGGTTCTGGAATCGAGCCCCACCTCGGGTCTCTGCTCGGCAGGGAGCCTGCTTCCCCCTCTCTCTCTGCCTGCCTCTCTGCCTCCTTGTGATCTCTCTCTGTCAAATAAATACATAAAATCTTAAAAAAAAAAAAAAATGTTTTCATGCCATTTAACTAAACAAGTGTCTCGGGGCCAAAAAAAAAAAAATGATATACTCTCAAAAATCAGAAGGATATGTCTCTAATCATAGAGACACTTAGATGTAATCTGTCTAAATCATGATACCATTATAGGAGTTATTTAGTTCTCAGTTTTCATGCCAGTAAGAGTGGGAGAGGTAAAGAACAAGAAGATATTCATTAGGAGAAGCAAGCACTATCAATCCTGAGAATCCACAGGCATTGGAATTAAGTTTGCATACAGTTCTGCCACTTAATGATTCTGTAACTTTGGCAAATTAATTTCATGATCTAAGCTTAAGTTTCACTTAAAAAAAAAAATGGTAATAATACCCTCTAGCTCTTAAAGGGAAATGTTGAATGCTACATGAATAATATCCATAAAAAACTTAGCACTATGGAATATGACAAATTTATCACTATTACTTTTATTCTATATCATTTCATCTATAAAATGAATTTAAAAAAATATTACCACATCACTGACTACTCTTACTTATAGCCCCTTAAACAAGAATTTATTTACGAATAATCCAGGCTGCTTACCATCTTCAAGAACTGTTTAACATGACTAGAAATTTTAAACTATGTGAAATTGGATTATGTTCTAGAATCCTATTTTTCATAGTCTGTGTTGCCAACCTAATAAACAGTTTATTTGATTATTTGCATTTCATAGAAAATTGGAACATAAATGTTCTAAATATGGATGTGATTTTATTATTGTGACCTAGAGGTAGAATTAAGTAGCAGATAAAACTTGTTAGCTACACGAATAGTTTAGTGATGCTCTCCAGCATTTAGAAATACCAAGTCATATCCTACGAGTGAGTTCATTCAAACACAGTACTCAAGAGGAACTTTAAAATTCATTCATTTTTGGTGGGGACTTTAAGTTGTCAATGCTCTTAAAAATTAGGTATTTCTCACATAAGTATTAAATTTCTCGAAAACCTAGATTGGCTGCCTGTCAATACTCGCCTTTTAAATCAAAGTCTCTTTTGTACCAGATAGTGCAACCTGTTGAGATCTCAACTTTCTAAGTTCACAAGCTATTATGAAGTTACTATTGGAAGAAAATATCAAATCTACTTTTGGATGATCAACTCGCTCATAAAAAAATGGTTTATCATGGAGGAAAAACAGAAACTGGATTTTTAAACTTGAACAACAAATATTAAGTGCCCTTTAGGGCACATGTAACCTGCTTAATCAACAACATATTGACTAGTATCTGAACATAGTCTCACAATCATGAGCCGCTTGGTCAAACCATTTGGCTCAGAGAGACAGCCACAAATATGTGAACTATTTCTTCTTCCTTTTTTTACTTAGCTCTTTTCTTCTGTATTTTAGATCATGAAGCAATGCACTTAAAAATACATACTATTAAAATGCTTATATTTTACAGAGTGGCATTCTTAATGAGGCAGGGAAAGGACACAAAAATTTTCCGAGTATCCTCTATTAGCTGTTTTTCTGTTAGGCATTGCTATAACCTTAGTGTTTGTGTCCTCCCCCCGCCCCACCACCCCGCCAAAAAAAAAATCTGTTTATTGAAATCTAATCCACAATGTAATGGTGTTTGGAGATGCAGCCTTTGGGAGGTGAGTTGATCATGAGGCATTAGTGCTCTTATAAAAGGGACTAGAGGAACTCTTTCTCTCCTTCTACTATGTGAGGACACAGTGAGAAGATAGCCATCTATGAACCAGGAAGCTGGACTTTATTAAGACACTAAATCTACAAGCACTATGATCTTGGAATTCAAATCTCCAGAATTGTGAGACATAAATTTTTGTTGTTTATAAGCCATCCAGTCTGTGGTATTTTGTCACAGAATCCTGAAAGAACTAAGAAGACAGGTACCTTTTGCATAATCTATCCCTTAATATAACAGCCCTTTGATATAGAGATCACTGTATTCATATTATCACTGAAATCACTGAGGTATAGATTACAAACTAGCTCAGGTTGAAGTTCCAGGAACGCAACTATTTCTTAACGCTGAATCTGTAACTCTTTTTTCTTTTTTTTTTTTGGAATATGTAATAATACTTAAAGAGTCCTTCAAAAGGTTGAAATGTGCATAAATGTAGAAAATTAATTTTTGTCAAAGATTTTTTACTTATCCATATATATGACCTTTTACAATTTTGCATTTCTCATAGACTAATTCTGTATTTTATAAGTATTGAAGAGAGATCCTTTATAAGAATAGTGTGTGTGTGCCTTTAACGTATTTATATACATATGTCCATATTTAGACTTATTTGGATCTGGAAAAATATTTCAAATATATATAAGACCTACTGTATCAGATCCAGTCCTGAGTAACTAACTTAGAATGAACTGTTTAATAACAAAAATTCTTTTCTCATTTCTAAGGATCTTCTGTTTCCTTTCAGTTCTCTGTCTTCTCCTGGATTCTTGCCACTCACAGTGACTTCTCCACAGTTTATATAGACTCTAAAGAATGAAATATTTCCCTTGGCTATTGTCTACTTTCTCTAGGAGGTGACACTTCATAGAGTACATTCCCTAGGCCATTCATGTAATTTGGACTCATTGTAATACCAGCTGCTAATCAAACACAATGGAATAAAAACCTGGAATCAAAATGTACTCTCCCGAGAGTACTGTGTCTCTTTATATTAGCTTCTAAAACAATGGAGAAAATCAAAAAGATTTATTACTTGATAACTATTTCAAAAGCAATTATTTTTCTTTTAATCGAACAAATTTTGAAAATAGATTCAATTATATGGTGTTGTGAATTTGAAAATTACTGCTTCTCTTTAATCTATCTGTGTAGAAATCTCAAGTTTGTAACTACACATCATCTTATTCTAACAAGAATACCCTACCATATTGAAATAAAAGACATTTTCTTAAAGTTGCTACATTTAACTGCTATGAGTCTACAAAAGAGAATGAACACAGTGATTACTTCTTCAGTGAAGGAAGCTTTTTTCACCATTCAGATACACATGGTGGTAGTATGTTTATAGAGCCTTTACTTTATACCTTTTCTTATTTGGGGTCCAAAAAAATCTTTCTAATTCCTACAATGACCAGGAATAGAATGTGGTAAACAGGTCTTCTTAATCTATTAGAGAATTTTTTTTTTTTTCTGAAAAGGAACTAATTACAAACACTGTGCTATTCAAGGGACCTTGTGGGTAATCAATTCTAAATCATTACCTTTTCTTTGGAAGTTATTGGAAGTTTTTTGCAAGTCTCATGAAATATAGGAAAGTGCATGACAATGGAATTTATCATAAAGGTATCTGAACTAAAAAAAATTATATAGCTTAGGAAGATGGTGCTTAAAATCTCACAGAGCTTTCTATGATGAACTTCAGTTATATAATTTGCTATAAATATGAGGCAGAATATGTTATAAATATGGGAAGTATTAAAATTAATAAGCATTACCAAGATGACTGCTGTAGAAATGGGGCAGAATGAGTGGTACATCATCTAATAACTTTCTCGTCTCCCTGCCCTCAACATTTTCATACATGTCAAGTTAAATCAAGTGATAGTTCCACAAAGGAGGGAGGAAATAACATAAAAGAGCTGCATTGTTGAGAGGTTATCCTTTTAATTTTGCCTTTATTTTATAACAAATGTAGAGTTAGACTGCCTTGAGTTTTATTGTCCTTGTTATTGTTAATTGTTGTTCTTCTCTCTACTTAACAAATTTACATTAAGGGCTTACAGTACTGAACATATAGGGCATTTACACTCATGGACATTAGAGGATACTTGATAAAAAATGATACACAAATAATCACAGTTTATGATAAGTATAATAAAGAGGGAAAAATGAAGCCAACAAAAGAGAAAGGGAGAGAGGTGTTAATATCATGTAGTCTGGAATGACCGCTTATGAAGGACACATTTCAGCTAAGTCCTGATGAATAAGAAAGACCCAGCCAACAATGAATCATGGAACACTACATCAAAAACTAATGGTGACTAACACAACATAATAAAAAAAATTATAAAAAAAAAAGAAGGACCCAGCCAAATCTTTGTAGAAACACTTCCTATGCCGTGTTCCTAAAAATAGTGTAAGCAGTGTGAGGTTTCTGGGCCTGTAGCCCCCTTTTACTGAGGGGGAGCTGCCATGCTTAAATCTTGAATAGACTCACAATTATTTCCTTTGGATTTCTATCTCTTTGGGGCATATTTCATAATACCTTGTGTTCTAACAGCCTAATTCCTTTTGATCCAAGACTTGGCAAATCTAGTTTCTCAAAAAAAAAAGAGAAAACTTAATAAAGATAATCAATATCCAGGTCTCTCTAGGATATATGATAGATTACTAAATTCTCCAAAGAATCCTGCCGTAAGTCTTCCTGTCTTTATATTTCAAATTATGACCAAGTCTTTTGTATTTCAGATTACGTCAATCTACTTTGAATCAATACGTTCTTCCCCACTCCAATCTTCCTTTGCCCTCCTTCTTTCCTTATATGTTATCATATGCATAAAGAAATATAAAGCTGCCTCCATAATGTTTTTATTTATCTAGACTTCTTTCTGTCCATGATTATAATCATGATGAAGGCAGCTAATATTTAATGAATGTTGACTATGTCCCAGGAAGAGCCATTATTACTTAATAGAAATCATCTCAATTATTCTTCATACAAATACTATCAAATCAGTCTTATTTTTATACCTATTTAACATATGAAGAAGGATATTGGGCATTTATTCAAAAGTACTGCAGTTACCAAGTAAATGGAGCAGGAATAAGACCTATCCATCTGATTGTAGAGGCCGCACCCAGGAAGGAGAATTGTGACATTTATCCAGGAAGCATTTTCTAATAATACAAATTCTGACTACGATTGAGTGGAATTCGTATCTTCCCTAAGGTCTTTTATGTTACAGATAAAAATATGACTGGTATTCGTATCCTAATGAAAATACCACAACAACCCACTATAGACTCTTAAACTAGTTGACCAATGGGACTACCTTCTTGGAATAGAAAGAGATGGCTCGGGCTTCTCAGGGAACCAGTAATTGATAAAGCAAAAAGCTCTGGAACCTTTGCCAAGTTTGGCATTGAATTCTGCTTTGACAACCACAGAACAGAAGAGTTGCAAGTTCTCTTGTGTTGCAATACTTTGCCAATGTCAAAATAGCCCACTACTCAAGCCTGTCAATATTCCACAAAGCTTTCCATTCAGTTTTAGAGAAGAACATTAATGGTAATCAAATGTCTTTGATTCGAACAGCATTATAGCTGACACATGAAAAGATTCAGAAGAAAGGAAAAAATAAACTGATTTCACAACTTCCATAGTCTTAACAAGAAAGACTCATTGCTCAAACAAATGAGCATTTCCTATGGCCTTGACAGCCAGACTTTGAAACAGTCACTAAACATTTTTGTGCATCCTATTAAAATATAAATCTTCTTGCATGCAATTAAAAATGTGAATGTAACTTCAGTTTTCTAGTACTAATTAATAAAGCAGAAAGTATATCGTCATAAAAGGCATCAGTGGACATAAAAAGTCACCCAGAGAGGTTGTATAGCATGGTGGCTAAGGATATGGATTCTGCAGTCAGAACTGCTGAATTTAAATCTTATCTGAGCAAGTCTTACTAAATAATCTGGTACTACTTTATATCATATTTTTTATATAATACTTTTTCCATGAATGACCCCAGGTTCTTGACATACAGCACTATTAAAAGAGCTTCATTTTAGACTAAGCTGTCTTTTTCCCTCTGAACCTCTCAGATGAATAAAGGGGATAATGTGGTTTCTGGGTGAAAAAGTACAATTTAGATGGACAAAATTTGATTCAGAGGATTAGAATTTGATAAAAACATGGAGACATAAAAATAGAGAAACAGAGCCATTGGTAGAATAGATACTATTCTATCCTTTCCTTATGCCTTGTCTCCAGATGTTTTCAATATACAGATGAATTTTACAGTAAAAAAATTTGGCCTTACTATGCAATAGCTAAACACATATAACACATTGTAAATGAACAAATTCCAATAATCTATTTGCTTATATGTTATAAAATTAGCTCTTTTCTGTATAACAAACCATCTGTGTCATAACTTTAATAAGTTCCAAAAATCCATGATTAAATTATTACTTAAATAATCCTCAACACTGCCTAAAGATATTTTATCTAACATTACTTGAGTAATCCCATTTTAGCTGAAGTAATTTAAAATGAGGCCTTCATTTTTATCAGCAGAGGCAGAATTGTGCTGAGATTCTAATATTATTGATCTATGTGAAAATTACTCTGTGAGGCTCTCCTTAATTGTATGTCAAAATCTAGTTGGCTACAAAGAATATTTATTGTCAACTTCCACTACAAGATCATGTTTTATTGCCAATATTAAATTCAAGCTAAAAATAGAAATATATATTCTGTATCTGTAATATACATAAAAATAGGCCTATCATGTATAACACATTAATTTATGAAAGCAAATATTAAATTTATTTTGATAGTATTCGCATTTGAGGCAGTCAGAGACAAATACAATATATCACATTTATTACAAAATAGTGCATTTTACTTAAATACACTAATATATAAGAAGTTATTATCCCTTTTTGTCACAACAAAGAATACTGACTGCTGTACTAGGGATTCTACAGTGCTTCCTTAAATAAATCCCAATTCATGGCATCATTATAAATATAATTATGTTATAAATTAAATTTGTGTTATAATTATATACAAATAATAAATGTTTCAAATTATACATGTTATTTAAATATAAATTTATTTAACACAAATATTATAATTTACATATAGTTTAATTTAAACATAAATTTAGAAAGGTCTTCATATAAAGTTTTTCTAATTGTTATTACTCTTAATGCTTATGTAATTTATTATTGCCTCCTAGTAGGGGCAAGCTTTATATTATTATGAAAACACATTGAGGCATTGGCATGACACCACTAAAATATAGTAAGTGTATCTCTCTTAAACTGGCACAACAGGAAATTTGTTTAAAGAAATAAAATTCAGATGGGGCTACATTCCTTAAGCAGTACTTTTCTTAAAAAGTTAATTATTGAACAGAAATTTGAAAAAAAAAAAGTCATGTGCCCCTGTAGATGTTTCCAAATGATCTTATTTGGATAGAGGTATATTGTTATATACATCTCTAAATGGTGAGTAGGCAATAGATCACACTTCTAAAATAAGTAAAAGATAATCACTGCTATGGTTTAATTCTTGAGGTATAGATGACTTTAAACCCTAAACACCTTGTTCAGGGATTCTTTATTCTGGCTACCGATTATTTGTTAATTTTAGATTTAAGAATAAGTAAGAAAAAAAGAAGAGTCATTATTACAACAACAATTACAGAAATAATTTTGTGTGCTAGAGGACATGGCAGCAGTATATTCCAGAAAGATTCTCCTTCACTTACTCTCCAATTTATTTCTGTTGATTTATCATATACTGAGTATGATTCAGATACATTCTTAGAACTTCAAGAATATGTTAGAGATGCATCTCTAAGAGCTACTTTTATTATAATGACACATCATAAAATTCTACCAATATTTTTATTTTATATACACATAAATCCAATTAATACTATACTATTATTCACATTTGAATTGGATTGACATTACTTGAGTATTGATCACAATGTCCTCTCTGGTTTCCTAATTCACACTACAAGTCACAGTATCATGTAACTTATTTGGATCTTCATTTCTTTCTAGGGTGGCACTTCTCCACGTTATTAACATATAATTTTATCAACATAAACTATTTACTTAAATATTATAGAATTAAAAATAGTAAAATATAGTATATTATTAAATATAATCATATGACAACTAAAAATCTGAAAGCATGCTTAATGGCCTTCAAGCCAGCAACATATGACTATTAGCTTCTTTCACTTTCTCACAAAATAACCAAGACATAAATCAAGGATTAAAAAACATCAATAACATGAAATTTAATACTAACACACAAGCCAAAAACGTAGAGGAACTGAAAAAAAAATGTAAGATACAAAAAGTCTGACTGAAAAAAAAATAAGCCACTATGGAAACAAGTACGGAGATTCCTCAAAAGATTAAAAATAGAAACACCATATAATCCAGTAACCACTTCTGGGTATTTACCAAATAAAATGAAAACAATAATTTAAAAAGATAAATGCCCCTCTTTACACGCATTATTTACATGAGCCAAGGTAAAAACCAACCTAAATGTTCATTAATAGATGAATGAATAAAGAAGACTTGGTATACTTGGTATACTACTCAGTCATGAAAAAGAATGGTATTTTGCATTTGCAACAACATAGATGGACCTAGAAGGTATTATGAAAACTGAAATAGGTCAGATAGAGAATGATAAATACTATATGATTTCACTTATATGTGGTATCTAAAAAACAAAACAAAACAGAACAGAGACTGTTCTGAATCATAAATAGAACAAACCAGTCATTGCCATGTGGGGAAGCAAAAACTAGAAAGTACAAACAGCCAGTTATAAAATATGTAAGTCACTGGATATAAAGTATAGCATAAGGGATATAGTCAATAATACTGTAATAACTTTGTATGGGGACAGATGGTAACTATACTTATCATCATGAGCATTTCATAATGTATATAAATGTCAAATCACTATGCTATAAACCTGAAACCAATAAAATATTGTATGTCAACTATACTTCGATTACAAATTAATTAATTTTTAGAAAGCTACTCAGACTGGGGCGTCTGAGTGGCGCTGTCAGTTAAGAGTCCAACTCTTGCTTTCAGCTCAGGTTATGATCACAGGGTCCTGAGATCAAGCCCCATATCAGGTTCCATGCTGAGTTTGGAGCCTGCTTAAGACTTTCTCTCCCTATTCCTCTGCCCCTCCTGTCCTTCCCCTCTCAAATAAATAAATAAATATTTTAAAAATAAAAGCTACTCAGACTTAAGGTCCTTGAGTCCATGATATGTGCAGTTCATAGAACTAACCCTATCTAGTAAAAAATAATGGAAGACATGCTTTCAATCCTCACCTGTTCTCTGATTCAGAGACTATACACATCAGAAATGTGGACACCAATTCTTCTCTTTTGGAGCTATTCTGTAATTTTGTGCCAAAGGACATCCCCAATACATACATGTCTGCATTCCCATATACATACACACATCATTTTTCTCAAGATATATTAAATTCTAAATAATAACTTACTGAAAATGAGAGTGGTAGGGTGTTTAGTCATCACATGCTACTCTCTGGGAGCAAATTTTTCATAAAAATTCACAGTAGAAATTCTAATTTTTCAAGTAACTCTATAACTTTGAGCAAGATTTGGGGTATCTGAGGTAATGTTTTTAAATGTCTGTTTAAAACCTAAATTTGCGTTGGAGTTGATAAACTCAATTTGCTTTCCAAATATATATTGAGGCCTCAACAGTAAAGTCAAAAGTAACCTACTCACTTTACCTTTGTTAAGTACATAGACTAGTATCATTATCTCATACAGGGTAAAAAGTATTAGGAGGAAATCATGGAATCAGGAAAATCTTGAAAACACACACACATGGAAAACGATATGAAGATTATTAGAGGAACAGCATACTTCAAAAACTAATATGCCGTAAGATGCAGAAGATAATGTCCAGATCATGGTCATTCTCTGAGGACTGAAATAAATTATGAGCTTCCAAGGGGTCAATTTAATAGATCAAAAAAGTAGATAATGTAAAATATCGACATTAAATAAAAAGAATGAAATAAAACAAGACAGAATACTAAAAATATCTCTAATTACTATCAGTGGAGAGAGTGAAAATTAGAAGGAAAAGAAAGCTAAAGAATTTAAGCATGAAAAAACATAATCTATGAAGCAAAAGACAGAAAACAAAGAGCTAAGAAAGGAACATAAACAATGGAAAACATATATAATTGAGATACGATTTTGAATTTATCTGATTTTTCAGTACTTTTGTTATTGTCCATTTATTCCACCTAATCTAAAGCAGACTGAGCAAATCCAAGAAAAGAACCCAGAGCAGAATGAAAATGAACTGAGGTTCTCAGTTTGAGAATCAAAACACACTTTTGAGTGAAATGATAGAACAAGAGAAAGAGTTTTTGAATCTGAAATGTGAAGGTTATTTCCGAAATCTAAATATTTTAGAAGAATAAAAAATATATATACTAGCCAGTTTTGGAGGGCAGGCTTTCTTGCCTCTGCATGATAAAATGGCATCAGAGAGAAGTGTAGTCTTCATACGGGGCTTAGAGATGGTTCCTCTACTACTTTTACTCTCAGGATTGGCTTCAAAAGACAAGGGTGGAGATATAATTGTCCAGAGAGCTTGGCAAATCTGGAATTAAGTGACACTTAATTCTCACTGTACAGAGTACAGGAGAAATATCCTATATCACTGAGTGTGGGAATAGTAGAAGAGATAGACACATTTGGAATCAGAAGCAAAAAGGGCTGATGCTATTCCACCTACTCTCTCGGCTGTGAACTTCTATGGGACAGCAGCCTTAGGGAACTGAACAGAAAACAGGTTGTTAGTGTGCGTTGGCTGCATTTGGCTGAACTGGCAAGATATTACACAAAGTAATATTGACCACAAAAAAGAATTAGCCAGTGTGCAAGTAGTAGTGAAAGAGAATACTAAGTTCTGAAAACAGAAACTTACAGTTTTGAAAAAGATAATTTAGTTTTCAACCCTAACTAATAAAAGATTAAGCTGAGAAGTCTTAAGAGAAACAAAAGACAAAGTAAAAATTATATCTCAGGCTTTCACAAAGATCATATCAAATCTATGGTTATCTATCGCATCTGTGTGAGCCAGGTTATAAGATAAATACGAATTAATTTCTTCCTCTTGGTATTCCCACCCTGTGTAATTCCCTTCCCTTAAGTTTGGAAAGGCCTGTTACTGGCATCTAAACAATGGCAAAGGTGATGCGTGTTACTTGTAAGATTATGTTACATAAGATAGCAACTTACCATCCTGCCTGCAGATTCTGTTTCTTGCAGATTTTAGTGGAACGAAATGCCATGTCTGATATGCCCATAAGGCAAAAAGACTGAGGGTGGCCTCCTCTAGCCAAGAGTCAATAAGGAAATGGGGTCCTCATTCTAACAGTTCTTGAGAAACTGAACCTTTTCAAAAAACATGTAAAGGAGCACAGAAGTTGATCACTCCACCTGTCTAGTAGTCAGATGAGACCTCAGCACCAGCTGACAAATTGAATGTAGCCTTTATCAAAGACTCTGACACAAAGGACCCAGCTAAACCAAATTCCTGACCCAAAGAAACGTAGATAATAAATATGCCATTTATTAAGATCGTTCTACCAAGTAAATCTTTTCAATTGACAAAACGGCTCAAGGAAAAGAGGCTAAAGACTTTCCAAGAAAACAAGTATTAACTCAAGGTAACTGCAACTAAGTGACAAAAATGAAACACAGAGACAAGAAAGAAAAAAGTTAGATAAATCTAAGAACTTTCATTACATTGAACTGACTAGAATTAGATGGGTAATAAGTATACTAAATTTTAAGAGAGATATACTCCTAGAGAATGAGCTTAGATTCAAAAAGTCTGTGATTCTTTGCACATCAAAATGATCCTTAGGTCCCAAGCTTGTACAGGCAGGAATCAAACTGAGAAAACTGTGCAGCCCCCAAGGAAGGTTTATTTTCTAATGACCACTTCAGATGTGGCCCAAAAAGATAATGAAGAGAAAAATAAAAACAAAACAATACTCCCAGAGGTCACAGCCAATGGACTGGAGATACCTAGAAGAGAACAAAATTCACATCTAATTAAGAAACTTTCCCCTTCCTCAATGTAGGATTTCTCATGATCTCTGCCAACAGCATTTCAAAATTGCAGTACTAGTTCTTGCTGGTGTTTCTCATCCTCTCCATTCAAACCAAGACTGTTTAGTATGGTTTTGCCTGTTCTGCCACCATATATTAGGTGAGAGGCAGAGAACTTGTGTTTTGAGTTTACAAGCCTTATCATGAAGCTCTGCATTGCACGTGATGTTCAGGCTACTGCATATCATGTAAAGATAATGAATTTTGAGATAAAGCTGTGAATTAATGGGATATTTTGGCCTTGCCTCACAAGGATGAGTATATGATGCCTATGGAAAGGTCAGCCAAATATGTGCTGACTAGAGGGTGAACATTAGTAGCCATTGATGCTTACATCAAATAGTTTTTGTTCTCCCCTTTTTAGGAACTGGATAGGATTGGACTTCATTGCTCCCTATGAAATTATACATGATTATATGACTTTCTTTGGCCAAGGAAATGTAAATAAAAGGATATGTTATTTCCTAGCTGAAATTCTAAGAATCTATGCACAGTATACCACATCTCTTTCTACTTCTCTGGTGACCATGGAAGACTGTGTAGGAACAAAGCTTCTAATAGCCTGGATCTCTTTGTAAATACAAAGAAACAAATTTTAAAGCAACTCATGTTGGAGTATCATGAGCTGATACGTCAATTCAGTAAGATTATTGGCATATTTATTATTAACACAGCATAACCTAGCCTATTCTGAAACCTGCGGGCATCCTTGATTTCTAGATAATTTGAAGAGTGTGATTTCAATTTCTTATGTTTCATAGGAATGATTTAGAAGAAAGGGTTAGGTCTCTGCAACTGAACATATCTCAGCTTTAATTCTGCCTCACTCATACTCTATAATTTCCAGAAAACTGCTAAAGCTTTCTGAACCTTGTTATTTTACAGAAATGATATAAAAACACAAACCTAATAAAGTTATCTTAAGGAACAAGTGAGAGAGCTTTGAAAAGGTAGGACCATAAATAATATGTGAACATAGCATGCACCTTATAGTTTTACTTCCTCTTTCTAATTCCTACTAAAACCCATATTTTAAAAATTAAGATTAAATCAAGTTAGGAGATAAAATGCCATATGTAAATAAGATGTTTATAAGAAAACATCAGAGTTTAATATATGAGCTATACAAAGAGAAGTAGGAACTAAAATTAATTTAATTGAATGGGTTTTATTTATCATTATTGAAGCAATCTTGACAGAATGTGGCAGGACCTGATTGATACTAACTTAGAATGACTCTCACTGATTCACTTACAGTGAACTTTGAGAGATTATATACATCAACTTGTATGCATATTCATACTATGAAAGTTTTTTATCTCTGCTAATTTCTAAATCCCCATAAAATCAGTAACTTTAATTTGGAACCTTAAAGTAATGAACTCTAAACATTAACAAGCCACAAAAAAAGGCAAACTTTAATTTATTGTGTTTAATGTCTTTGTTGACTACTACCTTACCTATGGTTTTAGTGAGAAATTATATTATTTTACTGCTATGCAATTAAAAAAAAAAAAAAGTCTAATTTGTTTATCAGATACAATGCCCAAAGAATAAACTGGTAATTCCAATGATATTTAACTGTTTCACAAAAATGTAAGAAGAAAAAGGAGGAGGAATAGGGGGAGGAGGAAGAAGAGGAGAAATGGGGGAGGGAGGTGATGAGGAAGAAAAGTAGGAAGGAAGGAAGGGAGGGAGGGAAAGAACAGAGAGAGAACCTGATAATATGTAAGGTATAAAATATTATAGGAGGTAATAACCCCAAAATTTATAGCATATTCCTATTACTCATATAAAAGTTACCAAACTTTTTATTTGACAACCATTCTCTTTTGGTAATATTGCACCATTCCTACCAAATAGGCAATGAAAATCATCTACTGTCAATGTAGATTCCAAATGATTATACTGTAGTAAGACAATAAATTATTTACTTGATTTAATAAGTGATTTTACAAAATTACAAAGAAAAATATATATAGTCAAATTTAAAATAATTCTAACATTCTCCATTAAGATATCATTTAGGTATAACTTATTCCTGATATCACTTTAATTAAATCCTTTCTTTTTTACACAATGCACACATGGCCACTCTGAGAGCTAAAACAGTACTTTAGTCTTGATCTTGTTAGTTTCATCTTGCTTTTTTTTCTTTTTTACTCAATTTCCTAATTATTTTTCTCTAAGGATTTCTGCCAAGATGAGGTGCTATGTTTACAAAAAAAGAAAAAAAAATCACCAGTGGGTCAGCTTCAAATATCAAAGTATGTTCTTAGACATTGTGAGAGGGAAGGGAGGGATGAATTGGAGGAAATCGGAGGGGTGAAGAACCATGAGAGACTGTGAACTCAGAACAAGGGACTGAGAGTTTTGGAGGGGAGGAGGTGGGGGGATGGGCGAGCCTGGTGGTGGGTATTGAGGCGGGCATGTATTGCATGGAGCACTGGGTGTGGTACGTAAACAATGAATCTTGTAACACTGAAAAAATAAAATAAAAGTATTTGGGAAGAAAAAAAAACTATTTGTAGCTAAATTTGGAAGCAAAAATGTGTACATACCTACCATAAAATGGATAGGTCTAGCTGTATATGTGGGTTTTTGAAACTGTAGTTCACTTGTCAAAAGTTTTTGAATCATGCAATACTTCACATAGATAACTTTCTGCCTTCATGTTTAAACTCATTTACTTAAAGAATAAAAATAAATGAATTACCTATTCGTTATCTCTCAATACATATTTCCTAAACAGCTAAGGGATTGTGTGAATGGATATTATTTAGCTCCCTAATGAAAAGATATGTTGCCTGAGTCTTATTAGAAGAGTTTTCATAAACACGTTAAAGGATTTCCTCTGGGATAAAGATGATTGATTCTAAGCACTGATGGAAAATAAACTAGGGTAATATAAATTTTAAAATGTGGGTATTATCAAGATGTAAAAATTCCCTAATTTTATAAAAAATAGGATTTGTGTCTCTGTTTATTTCTTAGAAGATATGTTATGTATATGATTTGATACATATAATATCTTATATGTGATATATACAACAGGTCATATAAAATAAATACCACATACAAATATATATTCATACCCATTTGCACATACACACATATGCATACACATATAAAGTATTAGTGGATTCAGATATTATGGAAAATTAATTCTTAATACAGAGACCCTATGCTTACTATTTTTGTGTCTTCTTCCACTATGAAATGAAAATATATACCTGAACAGAAACTTGTACATGAATATTTATAACAGTATTATTCACACTAGCTAAAAGTAGAAATAATCTAAATGTTTATCAGCTGACAAATGGATAAGCAAAATGTGGTATACTCATACAATGGAATATTATTCAGTCATAAAAATGAAGTACTGATACATGAAACATGGAAATGTTATGCTACGTAAAAATGTTGCAAAAGATCACACAGTCTGTCGTCCCGCTTATTTGATATATCCAAAATAAGAAAATGTAAAGAAAGCAAAAGCAGATTAATATCATTTGGGGACAGGTTTTTGGTGGTGGGATGGAGAATGACTGTGAAATGATAATGGAGTTTCTTTACAGAGTGATAAAAATGTTCTATATTTGATTGTGCCTATAGTTAAACATATCTGTGAATGTACTAAAAACCACTGAATTGTTGACCTTAAGAGGGTGAATTGCATGTTATGTGAATTATAACTCAATATATCTATTAAAAACATTATAAAAATTCAAGAAACTGTTTATGTCTGAGCAGAATAAGGGTGAGTGAGGAAGACACACAGGAGATTTTGGAGTAACTAAAAATGTTGTATTTCTAAACTTTGTGTTGTGTACATAATTTTTTAATAAATAATTTATACTTTACTCTCATGATTTATATGCATATATATTTTGCAAATATACATAGATAGATGTAGTAAATGTCAAGTAATTCAAAATTAATAAAAGAACAAATAAATTGGGTTTAGTTACTTGAATTCCATTCTTATCAATATTTCCAGCATGGTTTTCATTGTACCAGAAACTATTTCTAATGTTCCATGTGCTTAGATTTGGTTTAAAACTGTAGTTGATAATTCACTAATACGAATTTGAAATCATCTCTTGTTGCAAGCAATGGCAATGTTTCCACTAACTCAGAATGAAACTAATACCAACTTTAAATGAAGTAACTTGTTATTTAAGTAGTACATTTGGCATATTATAAATAAATTGAGTCAAAAAAGTTATGCCTTAAAATGATTATTATAATAGTTTATATCAACCATGCAAAGCTAAGTGCAAATGTTTTTTAAAAGCAATATGTTGGAGCCAGATTATAAAAGATCCCAAAAGTTAGGAAAAAAAAAAAAAAAAGCAATTACTTCTCAAGGCTCATGGGCTTTTCCACAGAATCTCTTGAAACAGATCAAATTCTGAGTTAAAACTTCCTACTTATATTTATTGGCTTGATGTATGCCAATATTACTATGTATTCTATTTATTAATAGATTCTCTAACAGTCTATCCCTTTGTCTTGGAAGTGGAATAAAGTTAGATGGAAAAAATTAATAACGGCAGAAACCAAATCACTGATTCCACAATGTCTTATGTAAAAGTCCAACATAGTTAATGATTCACTGTGTAGAATGATGTGAGAGCAGGGCACAGGTGCATTTGCACAACTCTTTTAGTCCTATCAAGAGCACCTTTCAGCAAGCAAAACAAGTCTGTTGTCACTTGGGGAGAGTGAGTAAGTAGATTTGGGAACTAGCACCCATGGGTAGTGTAAAGGAGAATGGTTCACATTGTCTGAAATTGCTTGTGCCCTGGTTCATCCAGCTGGTAATGAAGCAGTCAGCATCCCATCTCTGGAGTGGAATAGGCAATTATTCTAGCTTGAAACTCTGCCCTTGCAAATTGAGTGTGGCAACAATTCACATTGGCTGTCATTATAAAGTCCCTCAAAATGGGGTAGCTATCCATATCAGTTCAGAAGGAAAAATCAGAGATGCCTAAAAAGTTTACCTTAACTCCAAATAAATTATTGTACACTGATGATATGGATATTTAAACTGATGATTAACTCCAAATAAATTTATTGTACACTGATGATATGGATATTTAAACTGATGATATGGATATTTAAAAAGGTCTGGGAGACCTTTTTGCACTGTTTTATTCTTCAATCTTGCTCCAAATTGCTCCAAATAAACCTAAAATTCAAGTCACGTAGAATATTTCTGTAGATTCTCATTAAGCAACCTTCTATCTTGCAATACATTTAGAGAACGAAAACATTTCTCATTCTCTTCTAGTTACATTTTAATGCTGTTACAAGCAATCAAGGGGGGGGGGGGAAACTCCCCTGGGATTCTGACTCTTGGATGTACAGGTAAGAACACTATACCTGTACCTCTCATAGCTAGCTCATGTTTGTATCTTCTGGGGAACTTTTAAAACAATACCTATACCCACCCTAGCCACCCCCCATACTAATTAAATCCGAATTTCTGAGGGTGGGATCAACATGTGGTTGGTTTTTAAAGCACCTCAGATGACTCTAGCGTGTATAGATAAGCACTACTAAAAATGTAATATGCATACAAATCACCTAAGCAAGTATTCAAATTGCAGATTTGATTTAAGCTATTCTGTGGTGGGGTCTAAAAATGTAAATTTCTATCATTGTTTCCAGATAATGTGAATGTTGCCGGTTTGTGGACTGCATTAAGTAGCCAAAATCTAGATGAGAACTTCACTTAATATGAGAATTTTCTTAGGGAGCTTTTAAACTTCCTGTGCCCAACACAAGGGACTCACTACCTCAAAATCTCCAGGATTGCAATTTAGGCATCAGTATTTTTTAAAGTATTCCAGGTGATTCACATGTACTGGAAATGTTGAGACCTCCACTGTTCTAGGTATTCTCATCAACCTGTGTTACCTGACCATTTCCCTGACTTTTCCCCTTGACTTAATAAGACCAAAGATCTTCCATTAAACAAGTTCTTTGAAGACTTTGATTTCTCCCTCTGTAGCATCCTCTTATCATCTGCCATGTTGTATTCATTCAATAACTGAAATATCTGCAGACACTAATCTCTCCTTTGCAAAAGTCAGCATGCTTTTAAGGCCTTCATTACCCTTTATCTACAATGGTCTACTTTCTAGTTAACTCAAATTATTTAAAAACTGATTCAATCTATTTTGCCCAATGTTGCCAAATTAATCTCTTTAAATCACACCTCAAATGGCACTAATCCCTTGTTTAAAATCTTCATGCTGCCCTTTTGTCTACAAAATTTAAGCAAACCCTTCAATAATGTAACATTCAGTATCATCCATATTCAGAATCTACTTAATTTTCACTTAAATTTTTAGTTGACTCTCATTATTTATAGAGATCTCCTGGGGATCTTATGTATGTTTTTCCCACTTACAATTTGTTCTGCAAACATGGTCTATACTTTCTTGTATACGAATACCTCTGCTGTTCCTTTTTTTTTCTTTTTTGTTTTTACTGAAATTCTAGTTAGTTAACATGCAGTGTCATATTAATTTCAGGTGTATAATATAGTGATTCAACACTTGCATACAACACCCTGTGCCTATCCCAAGTGCCCTCTTTTATACCCATGACCTATTTAACCCATGACCCCACCCACGTCTCCTCTTAAACTATCAGTTTGTTCTCTATAGTTGAGAGTAGGCCTCTAGGTTTGCTTCTACCTTTTCTACCTTTTTAACCTTTGCTCATTTGTTTCTTAAATTACACATCTGAGTGAAATCATATGGTATCTGTCTTTAACTTATTTTGCTTAGTGTAATACACTCTAGATCCATCCTTAAACTTAGGATGTTTCTTAAACTTAGAATACTTAAACTGTTTTCAGTGTCACTGTTTCTTAACTGTTTCTTAAACTTAGAATACTTACCCATATCTCTACATCTTAAAAACTTATGCAATCCTAGAAGTTTCCTATTATAAATATCCTCATTATACTCCAAACAAAATGAGAAACCTCCTCCTGGGATCCTCCCCTATATTTTGTTAGACACTGCTTACAGAAAAATTGTTATCATTATACTTGGTATTTGCCTAATCTCCCCAATTTCTCTAGACCTTAAATCCTGGGACAAAGAAACAGAGTCTTATTAATCTCCCAGAAAACCCTGCCAAAATGAATAATGAATAAATATTTATTAAACTGGAATGTATAAATATTTTTGAATTATCATTATATTCATTTTTGACATGATTTCTCCCTATAAGTTCACAGAGTTAAATATGTAAAACAAATACCACATAAGGAACTATAGTTAATTCCCCAAGTACTCAATGGATCTCATAGTTAGATTGAATATTCTAGAACTACAGCAACTGCCATTTGTACAGTATTTGATAAATAATAGGTTCCCAAAAAATACATTCACAGAATTCAAAGACAGGGATTCTTTTGTCGACAAAGGCTTTCAAGAGAAATCTTAAGATTTCTAAAGCGTGTGAGAAAAGATGAAAAAGACATGTCAGATGAGAAATAAAGTAACTATAGCTGAGGGGAGGAAATGCAAATAGGAGCTTGGATACAGTATGAAGAGACGAGTTTGGCTATGCCAGTATGTAGTGTTTCCTGAGTGTTTTGAAATGGATAATGTCTAAATAAAAATATTAAATATGAAGTACATACAAATTATTACATATTTATAAATATAAAAATACTTCAAATACCATCTAACCAACAAGAACATGTGTTGAAACATCCTGCAACATGTTTCAGGTGATGGGAATGTGAATTGGTGCAGCCACTGTGGGAAAAAGTGGCAGTTCCTCAAAAATTACAAATAGAAATACTATATGATCCAGTAATTCTACTCCTGGTTATTTACATAAAGAAAATAAAAATACTAATTTTGAAAAGATATATGCATCTCTACGTTTATTGCAGCATTATTTACAAGAGCTAAGATATGGAAGCAGCCCATGTGTCCATAAGTAGATGAATAGATAAAGATGTGGTAAAATAAAATAAAATATTAATCAGTGATAAAAAAAAGAATGAATCTTGTCATTTGCAACAATCTGGATGGACCTAGAAGGTATTATGGTAAGGAAAATATCAGACAGAGAAAGACAAATACCATATTATTTCACTTATACATGGAATCTAAAAAAAAAACAAATGAAAAACAAACAGAAAAAACATACTATTAAATACAGAGAACAAACTAAACTGGTGGTTGCTAGGGAGGTGAGGGATGGATAAAATAAAGGGGATTAAGAAGTACAAACTTCCAGTTTTACAATAAAAAAGTCACAAACATTAAAAGTACAGCACAGGGAAGATAGCCAATAATACTACAAGAAGGTTCTTCGGTGATAGATGGTAACTACATTTAGTTAGGTGAGCACTGAGTACTGTATAGAATTGGTGACCATGATATATACCCGAAGCTAATGCAACACTGTATGCTAATTATTAAAAAAAAAAAAAAGAGCATGGTTAAAAAATAGTACATATTTTACTATTAACTTAGAATAATTTGGGACTTGTCAAAAGTGAAACATTTTGTTTACTGATTGCTGGATTCCCCACATGGATATTCTAGGATAAAAGAATACAGAAAACTGGTTTTATAATCAAATAAATAATTATAACAATAGATTTAGAATCAATACATGTATTATTATGATTACATTGTTATTTAAAAGCATGGGGATTATGTTATAAACATAACTTATTGCTATTATTTTAAAACATATGTAGTGGTGATATATAGATCTCATAACTACTACCTAAATATATTAATCCGGTTTCACAGCTACCAAGTTTTATAAAACTTTCGAATTTTTTGAGATATAATTTGCCACTAGTTTGGTATTCCTGCATTTCCACACTGGAATTTGTCAATGCAAAATTTCTCTAGTGTGTATCCTACCAAGTATTTTTTGAATGTTTACTGTGCATTAGGTTCCCTCAGTTCTTAAATGTTCCTCTCTCTTGTGGTATTTCCCCTTCACCCAGTTATTCTCAAATGTTTTCTTTCTGAGGTAACCTATTATGAGGCTACCTAAAAAACTTAGATATATTCCACAAAACATGATTGTAGTTTAAATAGTTTTTGAGTTCTCATTTTTTATCTTTAAATTTCACACCAAATTTAACACATATATCACAACACATTGATTTTTAATATAAAATGCTCTAAATTATTGATCTTCAGGTAAAATGTGCAATTCAATAAAATATGCCATACTTAAGCCTGATAAATACCACCACATACCTTTGCAGGGCAAGTTTCTGCATCTAACTTTGAAAGAAATAATTTCAATTCCATCACAACCATGTACATGCATCATGCATCATCCTTTTTTTGTTTTGTTTTGTTTTGTTTTGTTTTTTAGATTTTATTTATTTATTTGACAGACAGAGAGATCACAAGTAGGCAGAGAGGCAGACAGAGGGAGAGGGTGAAGCAGACTCCACGCTGAGCAGAAAGCCTGATGTGGGGCTCAATCCCAGGACCCTGAGATCACGACCTGAGCCGAAGGCAGAGGCCTTAACCCACTGAGCCACCCAGGTGCCCCTTAAAATAAGTGTGCCATCAGGGCGCCTGGGAGGCTCAGTGAGTTAAGTGCCTGCCTTCAGCTGAGGTCGTGATCCCAGGGTGCTGGGATCAAGCCCTGCATCAGGCTCCTTGCTCAGCTGGGAGCCTGCTTCTCCCTCTCCCTCTGCTTGCCTCTCCCACAGCTTGTGCTCTCACTCTCTCTCTGTCAAATAAATAAATAAATAAAATTTAAAATAAATAAATAAAATAAGTACACCATAATGTCTCTGAAAAAGCTTGTACCATTCAACAGACTGCTTTTTAACACCATGCAAATACAACCGATATTTCTGCCTCTAAGAAGTTTGAAATTGAGAACAAGATGTAATACACAAATAACAAAAAAAAAAAAAAATTCTGCAAGTATTTTCTACAATTAATGAAAAATATAGCATTTAAGTTGAGATAAGACCAAACTTTTAAATGAGGATAATCAGGAATATCTTCAAGATCTTCACAAAAAGGTAGTATTTAAGCTGGTCATTACAAATGGATGACGTTTTAGCAGGTAGCATGGAAACAAGAGTTTGGAAAGAAGAAAACATTTGAGCAAAGGCAGAAAAATTTATGAGGCCCTTTTCAGGAACAAAATAATTAATTGATTTTAATTGTCATATAGAATACATGTAATAGATGAATCTAAGACAGGAAAAGATTATGGAAAATCATGGGTTCTAATACTAAGGAAGTTAAATTTCTGCACGAGATTCTTTGAAGGTTTTAAACTGAGAATGACAAGATAAAAACTGTTCTTTAGAAAGTTATTTGGATATGGAGTGTGAAATGGTAAGAAAGTCACTCAAAAATTTAATAGCTATAATCAATATATTATGTCTTTGTCAATATTGTATGGCTTAAAAAATTATTCTCCGAGAGAACTGAGAGAATGCATTTATTTAAAAAAAAATTCCTTCAGATGGATATTTTTTTAACTATAGAATCAATTTGATCACAATTGGTTCTGGAATGTGTAACATAAACACAAATTCAAAATTAAGAAAGTTCAAGAAAAATCAATACTCGTTTCTTGATTTGCCTCACTATATTTTTTCCCTTTGCTCATCTGTTTAGTTTCTTAAATTCCACATGTGACTGAAATCATATAGTATTTGCCTTTCTCTGACTGACTTATTTTGCTCAACATAATACTCTCTAGCTCCATTCATGGCTCTGCAAATGGCAAGATTTTATTCCTTTTGATGGGTGAGTAATATTCCATTATATATATATATATATACACACACATATATACATATATATAATACACACACATGTATATACACACACATATATATATACATATACCACATCTTCTTTACCTATCATCAGTCAACGGACATTTAGGCTGTTTCCATAATTTGGCTAATGTAGATTATGCTGCTATAAACATTGGGGGGAGGATGTATCCCTTTGAATTAATATTTTTGTATTCTTTGGACAAATACCTAGTAGTTTGGGGCACCTGGGTGGCTCAGTGGGTTAAAGCCTCTGCCTTCAGCTCAGGTCATGATAACAGGGTCCTGGGATCGAGCCCTGCATCAGGCTCTCTGCTCAGCGGGGAGCCTGCTTCCCCCTCTCTCTGCCTGCCTCTGTGCCTGCTTGTGATCTCTCTCTCTCTCTCTGTCAAATAAATAAATAAATAAAATCTTTAAATTAAAAAAAAAATACCTAGTAGTTTAAGTGTGGAATTGTAAGATAGTTCTATTTTTAACTTTTTGAGGAACCTCCATACTATTTTCCAGAGTGGTTGCACCACTTTGCATTCCCACTACAATGTAGGAGGGTTCCCCTTTCTCCACATCTTCGCCAACATCTGTTGTTTCTTGTATTATTGATTTTAGCCATTCTGACAGGTGTGAGGTAATTTCTCATTGTAGTTTTGATTTGTACTTCCATGATGATGAGTGACATTGAACACTGTTTCATGTGCCTGTTGGCCATCTGGATGTCTTCTTTGGAAAAATGTGTACTCATGTCTTTTGCCCATTTTTAAATTGGATTATTCATTTTTGGGTGTTGAGTTTTATAAGTTTGTTATATATTTTGGATACTAATCCTTTATCAGATCTATCATTTACAAATATTTTCTCCAATTCCATACATTGCCTTTTAGTTTTGTTGATTGTTTCCTTTGCTGGAATGATTCCCAGAATTCCTTTTGTTATGAAAGTGAGGAATTAATTTAGTCAAACCTGGGAATATTTAACTCAAAGATAAAATGCAAATGTTACCAAGTAAATCTGGTACTCTAAAATGCAGTGATTCTTAAACATACAGAATGAGATCAAGTTAAAGTAGGTTAATACATTTATTTCTAAAAACTGCAAAACTGTATGGAAATGTTTAACCACCAAACAGGGTACTACTGCTAAGCATTCTGGCTTAAGGTTTTGTGGAAAAGACAAGAGCAAAGAGTTTTCACCACACATCGAAGAGAGATGCCATAATTTAATTCTAAGCCTGAAATGAAGTAACAAACACTGCAGTACAATGTGACACACCCTTCATGATAGCATACAGTATTTCAGAGTTTTTAGAGCTAATTAGAAGCACATACCTTTCTCTATCTTAGCAAGTGAGAACAGAGTCAGCTTTTTGAGTTCTAGCCAGGTGCTGATTTTATAACCTTAGTTATATAGGCTAACTGCTAACAGCTCAGGATCTGAGACTTTCAAAGTTATTTTTAGGACAAATCAGTTAACAAGCAGGTACAAACTTAAGCATAAATGAGCAGCAGGGCAGAGGCAGCCAAATGTCAGAAACAGTCTCAGATGGTAGGACAAATGGTAATTATTCAATGCAGTTATAGACAGTGGTGAATAAAAATGAACCACTGCCAACTGCTATCCAGTCAAAGGTTTATTTTTTTTTATGCAAAGAAATCGAAAATGCATAGGAAACATGAACACACAATGCATGTCAAAGTAATTTACTCCTGCTGTCTTTCATGCAAAGAGAAAACACAGTCTCCTTTGATTTTCTGGAGCATCCCCCATGTTATTTTATTAGCTATAGTACTTACATTGTAGCTCTAATGAATATTACATCTTTGTTTTGTGATAGCTTATTTGTAATGACAAGGCTTCACATAATCCTTCGACATGTTGTAGAAGGCTCCAAGAAATCAACACAGTCATAAATCACCTCCACTATGACCATCACACCACCAACCTGGAGGCCTGGCCTCCACCAAGAATTAATAGTCAGTGTCAGGGAAAGGCTCAAATGAATTAGTTCATTTGCTGTGAGGAAATTACATCAACTTATCAGAATCTAGAGAATGACTAAATTGAAGGACAGAAAAGGCAATTTTGCCAAAGACACTTGTAGCTGCTACTCTAGTTTTCAATGCAGAATATGACAACAAGAAGGGGGCCAAAAATCAAGAGGTTTGAATGAGCTAATTTTATCAGTTTTTCAAACATGCCTCTTTATGTCTTATTGTGTATAGATTATTGATAGGAAAAGTGATATGGATACAAAACTTCTTCCCAAAATATTTTTTCTTAAAAGGTTGTTTCTATCATTAAAAAACAAATGTTTATTAAAATATGTTCTTCGAACCCTTCAAACAGAAGCAAACCAGCTATATGCATTTTTGTTTTGTTTTGTTTTTTGATTATCAAGCAATTACTATCACTGTTCCTAATGGCACTCCATGTATTGAGAAGATGAAAACTTACCTCCCACACAGAACAGTCTGGGGGAACAGTAAATACAGAGCTCTGCTCTACTATAAAAAGAAGAAAAAAAAAAACAAAACAAAAACAAAGAAAAAAAACTTGGTAGCTTCTTCCAGGGAAGCTAGATCACGCTAGATCATTCTTTTCACTTCTGAAATACAGTAAAAGGTGGGTAAGTCATCAGACTAAACTTAACCAATCAACTCTCTCTCAATGAATTTGAATCATGAGGGGACTAACAAAAGCAAGGGAAAAACTGGAATTTGTTCATCCATCCTAACAAAGAAGAAATTACCTAGCAATTAATGTCCTTGGAACTTTAAAGCTTTCCTTTTCTGTTTTTAGTCTAATTCCCTAGCCTTTCTCCATCAACCCTATAAACTATCTCATGTCCACTCAGTAAGTTCAGTTTAACTTAGTTTAACTTAGCCAGAGTTACCTGATAGTACTTAAACTAAAGAACCCTAACTGTAATACAGAATTTGGGGGAGGAAGTTTAAAAATGAATTGTTTTATGGCACTTCTATTGAAAAAGACAGGAAAAAACACTGCTATACAAATACTGATTCTAGAGAAAACTTTTCCTTATTATCTATGGATTACTGACTGATAGCGGCTAAGAAAGATTAACCCAATATGTTTATCAATCTAAAGCATTCATAAACATAAGTGCAGCTAATGATGACGGTAGAGGTGGTCACTGGCAATGGCAACTGATATGTCAAACAGACACAACTCTTGTAATCAAAATGAACAAAGTCTCCCACTGTCACTTTATAATTTATTCAGTGGGACCAATAGATAGAGTGATCCACAGTTTTCTTGTATTGGATAATAAATAGTCCTCTATCACCTAGAATCATACAACACAGTCACAACTGAGTCTTAGGATGAATAATATAACGTTGCCATCAAAACTCAGCCTGATTTACAAATAAATTTTCTTTCCTTTCCCAGGCAGGGCCAAGTTCCTAAAGCCTACTTACTGTGTGGGAGCTGGTATTTTGATCTCTCTTTTCCCCAAGACTGCTAACAACTTGCTGCCTTAGTCATCAGCACTGTTTTCCAATATTTCTAGCTTTCCATCTGAATGTACGTGGTCGAACTGCGTTTCTTGGCCCCTTTGTAACTGGGTGGAACTGCATCAACAGTTCTGGCCCATAAGCTCCAAGTGTGAAATAGCATGAGTTACATGGTTGATGCAAATACCTCCAAAACTTCTCTTTCCTTTATATGCAATGAACAGTAACCTAAAAGACAGTGATTCTCCTGGGTCTCTTCTGAACAGAAACTCCTTTCCCACCCTCTCATCCCACTAACTAATAAGGAAAATTAATGGGCACAAGAAATAAACTATTCTTCTAAACCACTGAGATTGTGGAATTAACTGTTAGACCAGATAACCCAACCTCTTCTGATGGGATAAGGAGTGTTACCAGAATAAAACACACACACACATGGCGGTTTAGGGGCTATGTGGCAAACAATGGAGAAACCCTAGAAATGGACTCTAGAAATTACAATTGAATTAATGATAACTAGAAAGATATTTACTTAATAAATTTGTAGCTTGAAGGGATGAGGTTGAAAAACAACATTATCGGTGTATGATGGTTGCTGATGGCTGGGTTTGGCAAACTTCTATAAGGAAGATGTTTACTAGAAAAGAATTAGCTGGTTTTTCAAAAGGAATGAGAAGGAATTAAGAAAGTCCTGAAATTTGAGAACTTCCAGGACCAAAAGATGCAACTGGTTTTCATCACTTACTAGTAAAAAGATTAAACTAAGAAAGGCTTTAAGTAATAAATGTTGATTCCAATTCAGCCTTATAGCAAGGATCAAAACAAGAGCATAGTCCTCATATGCATTCTTAAGACCACTACATATATTTCATTAGTCTTAGAGAAAGTACTCAGTTAAAACTATGGTACCAAATCACTTTGAATTAAACACCATGGCTCAGGGATGAAATCAATGATGGGACTTTCCCACAGATGTATGAAAAGTTCAAAGTATCCGTAATTAATTCTGGAGAGATGAAGAATCAAGAATGAGAGAAAACAGAAATATAGCAAATCTAAAGGATATTCTAGAAAGGAATGGAAAATCTGGCTATTGCAACATGGAGATGACTGAAATCAAACATACCAGATTCTAATCACTAGAGGTTTCCTATGTCATTTAGACAGTGATACTGCCAAAAGTACCATCTGCTTGTTCTAAAGGAAACTGTGAATGTTCAAGACTGAAAATGACCTTTGTATCCCCTAACATATATTGGTAAGAGGTATCCTGAGTAATGTTTAACCCCAAGAACAGACTTCCCAATACCTATTGCTGACACTGTCGAAGGTTACTGGAAAAGAAACAGAGAGAGGATTCAGGGGCCAAAAAGAACAATACAGGTACTTGGTGGAGGAGGGGGACAAAAATCAGAGCCTCATCCATTCCCCATCATCAGGACAGGGACCATTTATAACATCTATTTTTAAGTCTTCCATAGGCAAGAACTTTTCCAAATGGGATTTTTATTATGATTATTCTGTTCCCATCTTCTACTATTGTAATTTGGCTATGAGGATAGCAGATAACTCTTCTTTTTTAGTTCACTGTCCTCCATGTCAAGAAAAAAATAAATCAAACCTGATGTAGAAAATACTAGTCATCACCCAGGAATCTTAAACTTGGAGTTAGATGCCAAAAATGAGAAAGACTTTGGGGTGGCACCTGTTGAGAAGGTTGTGGTATATTTTACTATGAGAAAGTATATAAATTATTTTTGGCTGGGTAATAAAAGTTTTTAGTGATGTTTATCAAATATTTCTCACACTCAATCTTCAACATAGCTTTATTCTTCTTGACATATTGTAATTAAGTGGGCCACCCAACCTAGTTCCGGACAAGATGCAACTGAAAATGTTGCCAATCTAGTTCTGGACAAAATGTGAGCTCTTCCTGAGTCTCTTCTATGTAAAATTTTCAATGTTTGTGAAGGTCCAAGCTCCATCTATCTGGATCCCCAAATAACTACAGTAAAGCAATGACTTCCTACAGTGTTGCATAGGGCATGGGACACAAATAAGAAAATAACCTTTTTGTTTTAGGCCAATGTGATTTAGGATTTATTTGTAATGTGAACTCACCTACTCTAATGTATACACATAGTTTCTGGCTCCTTGGAATTAGAACAGAGGAAGGTATGAGGGAAAGGAATATGTAAAGTTCTTATCTGACTATTTGAACAGGATTCTATACCCTCTGGGAATGGCTAATAATTAAGACTGAATTTTTCTCTTGCAGAAATTTTAGTAGATTCTTAAGAAATTTTCCTGATGGACTCTTACCCAAACCCTTTTGTTTTGGCTGACTGTTTTTCCATCACATCAGCCTCAGGTTTTTTCCCAGGTCCACCTATCACAGATCCCTTTCTGGGGGCCCTGCATCCTCTAGTAGAGACCATTTTGGACAAGATCCCTTTTAATATATACGTACACCCTACTGGGTGTTGCACAACTAATCCCTGGAGATGGTGCACTTTTATTCACCAATAGCAGTTTGGTGTGTAGTAGTAGCCCTCTCTACACTATGGCTTCAGGGTGTGTGAGCCTTTAGTCATCGCACACGTGTGTCAAACACCCCAATCAATGTGCTTCCATATTTCCTGGAGCACACACCGAGCTTTCAGATTTGCTCTTTTGAAATTAGCGCACAAAGGATTGAAATTAGAAGGAAACAACTCAACCTATCTCTAACGGGGGTGTGAATGAGACTTAAAGCAGTTCAGCAACTGTATCCAAAACAAATCTCTTCACAAAACTCCCTTCTATTGATCCTTTTATCCACTCCTTCTGAATTTTACAACTGTGAATTTTACAACTGTGTATTCCTTTATGTCACTTGAAAATGTGCAATCCAATCTGGTACTTCTCTACGGAATTTTTATCTATTATAATTTGGCATCCAAGTTGAAACATATAATTTAACATGTTTTCACATAATAGCGTCTATCATTTACTGATCACTACATATGCTAATAACTACACCAAATACTTAAAAGCCTAAAACTGTTGGGGCACCGGGTGGCTCAGTCAGTTAGGCATCTGACTCTTGATTTCAGCTCAGGTCATGATCATGGGTTTGTGAGATGGAGTCCAGGGGTTGGGGTCCAGCTCTGCACTCAGCAAAGAGTCTGCTGGAAATTTTCTCTCTCTCTCTCTGCCCCACCCCCAGCTCATCCACGTGTGCACACACGTGCACTCCCTCTCTCTCTGAAATAGATAAATCTTTAAAAAAAAAGTTTAAAATTGTTCTCTTTTAAGCCTCACAAAATCTTTATGAAACTGGCTTATTATTCCAGATTTTAGGTGAGAACCCTTAGGTTTGGACAGGTTTAATATTCAACTGCTCAGAGTTTTATTTATTTATTTTTTGGCATGGTTTTAACCACGATGCTACATTAATTGTCATTAAGTGGTATGTATGTTAGTTATTGGATAAATAGAGGGAAAAACCTGCCTTATTCCTATTTGGTTTTCTATATATTTTGGCACACTTTAGATATGACTGCAGAGCGAAAAGGGATAGCTTCACTTTCGATTGTCTAAAGTGCTATACTTAACTTTATTTTACAAAATTTTAAATATGAATGTTCTACAGGTGTCTGTATCAATATATTTCACTTCCCAGTTTCTTGTAATACTGCAAAATGGAAAGGATTATATCTATACTGAGAAAAGTCTATTTCAATAGTAAATATGTTATTTCACTCATAATTTTCTGGCAATAGATTTTTTTAAAAAAAAGTATATCCAAGTATTCTACGTTCTTTCTAATTACGAGAACAGCTTGAACATTTCACATGTAAGAGATTCCCCCTCAGTTTTCTCTCTGACACCACCCACCCTTCCTGCCTTCTATTTGTTCTTTCCAAGCTTGTTCTTTTCATTCTCATTACAATTACTTGCTGTTAGTCAAAAGGCTGACTTATGGCACCTGTCACCCCAAATGCTTGAGAGCAGCACAATAAGGGATTCCACGGGATTAAACTGCTCTTTTGAATATGTGAATATATACTCTTTGGTATTAATTGTTTATTTTGCAGTTAGTATGACTGCAGGCCAGCTGGCTTTCTCGCTGAGCTTCTTCATCAAGCACATGCCAACTGACACTTCAAAGGGCTCTGAACTTCACAAATGTGTGCCTTTAAGACTTAGGCTGCCATTTAGCCTACAACAAGCAATCATGCCCATTTCTTCATACACATGACTTCAGAAGATTTAAGGCTGAGCAGCAAGCATTGCCCTTGAAGCTAAAGGATAAATGGCAAATATGTGGAATAATAAATATCTACATAACCTCTTTTACAGCTACTTTAAAATGGGTTTGGTTGCATCTACTTACTGCCTTTCAAGTGGGGCTCTGTTTAAATTTTTTAATTAATTTTAATAATCATATATAATTAATATATATAAATAATAAAAGTGTTTTATTTTAAAACGGGAAACTTCTTTGTTCTTCCGCATGTGATTCTTATGACCTGTATACCAAAACAATTGACTATACAAGAATTTGGTATATTCAAAAACTATACCTATATTTATGCCACTTTAAGTAATTTTCATTATAAAAAGTTGAGTTCAGTTAAATGACATTTTTTTTCTGTGAGATGCATGGATATAGGGCACAAAAATCACAAATCATATTTGCATTTCATTTTTAAATTAGTTGTTTCATTTTTTGAAGAGACATTCAAGGTCACAGCCCTAGGAAAGATTTTCAATATGTGATTGTGCTTCCATCTGTGCCTTGGAGACCATAGAAAAGGCTCTTATCTCAGAATTCAATTTAAATAACATTCTGAGCACCCCACCCTGTCTTCTCTAAACCAAATATGCCTGCCAAAGATGTTGAGGGACAAGTATCCCTCATTTAATTGTAAGTAGATTGCTTTCAAATTTATAGATGAACTGAGAAAAATTTTAATTCATATCTTTAAAAAAAACACAAGGGCAATGGGCAAAGGGAATATGCAAACCATATACTTGAAATTTATGATTATCCAGAATGAAAGAAAGAAAGGAAGTTTTATAGGGTGTGTAGAGAAAAGCAATTCACAATTTGAGGGGCTGGTGGAGGTTAGTATCAGGGAAAGAAGAGAAACTTAAAGAGAAATCAAGACTTCCTTCTCTTCCTCATAGAAGGGTGCCTTGCTTAAAACACTGTTATGAACACTATTCTGTTACCAAAGCCAATTAGCTTAATTTAAGAGCATAAGTATCTATGACCTGTTAACCTTATTATGTTGTTAAAAGGAACCAACTTTTTTCCCAAAGAAGAGTTCATTTCTTTTTTCTGTATGATTATCACATCACCTAGAAGATTTTCTGGATTTCACTGAAAATGTAAAATTTTAAGCCATCAAAACTTTAAGCCATCAAAACTTACTTCAAAGCAGTAGGTGCTGTTTGCTTTGTGTTTTCTAATTCCGATTCTCTTTCTGTAATAAACAACACACAGTGTCACCCTTGGAAAGCCCGAATGTTTGTACAGACACAGCATAAGAGACTTATAAGGATCTACGTTTTAGAGGCAGGGACTCTAAAACATGACAGTGATTTGTATTAGAATAAAAAAGACAAAAGGCCAACAAGAACACTGGGAAGAAGAAAGAAATAGCAAGGATTATTAGCCACAAAATCAGTATAATAATCTAAACTGGGGTTCAAAGCCCTGGCAAAGAATAGTGGTATTTTAAATTGTCAACTCCTATAGGCTTTTAGTAATAACATATTTACCTAGGATCTATCGTATCAGATCTACATAGAGAATAGCAATAAAAATAGCATTATTCTTTCTTTATAGTTATACATTGAGTTGACAGTACAATTTGGCAGTACTGGCTGTTTACATTTTCTTCTTCCAAAAGATATGTGTGCTGAAATACAATGTCCCTCACCAAATTTTTCAAAATAGTTTTGAACAAAACCATAAATATTGTCTGCCATTGTTGCTTACACTTAAGGAACACAGTTCAATACATTAAATAGGGTGAAATGGAAAGAAAGACCAACGATAAAACAGCTCCCCAACTTAAAAGAACATAAAAAAATCCCTTTGAAGTCATACTGTTTATTATCAAGCAATGTTGCAGGCTTATGAGAAAGATACTATACGTGGGATTTGTGCATATATTTGGATTTTAGGGATTCTGTGTTCATTATAGCAAGCCATTAAACATCAGCTACAACAAAGCCATCTGCCCCATTGGCTCTTTTCATACCAGAAAATCTGATGGTAGAAATATCAGACTTAGAAAATAATAAAATATAATAATTAAAAAACTAGTTACTAGAGAAGATTAAGTTCATAGAGAGGAAAACATAAAAACGAAAACATAAAATGTTATTCATTCATTCAAAAATATATCATTCATTCAAAAATGTATTCATTAAAGCCTATAAGCAGGCACTATTTTAGGCACTGGGAGTACAGCAGTGAACAAAATAGATAAGCATCACTTCCCTGAAGAGCTTACAGGTTCCTGGAGGAAGGAGACAATAAACAGCATAAATACATAAAATATACAGATGGTCTCTGACTTATGATGGTTTAACTTAGGCTTTTTTGACTTTATGATAGCACAGAAGTGATATAGATTAACTAGAAATTGCATTTCCAATTTTGAATTTTGATCTTTTCCCAGGTTAGTGATAATGTGTACAAAGTTCTCTCATGATGCTGGGCAGTGGCAGTGAGCCGCAGCTCCCAGTCAAACATGTGATCATGAGAGCAAACATCCACACACTTATGACCATTCTAAACCCATACAGCCATTCAGTTTTTCACTCTCAGTACAGTACTCAATAAATTACATCTTATAACAAAATATGATTTGTGTGAAATGATTTTGCCCAACTGTAGGCTAATGTAAGTGTTCTGAACATGTTTAAGGAACATAAAGCTAAGCTATGATATTCGGTAGGTTAGGTGTACTAAATATATTTTCAACTTCGTATATTGTCGAACTTACAATGGGTTTATCAGTAGGTAGCCCCATCGTAAATCAAGGAAGATGTGTACAGACTTTTAGATAGTGATAAACACTACAGAGAAGGAGAATAGAAAATGTGTTTGGACAATAAGGATTTAAAATGGCTAAAATTAACAAAATGGGAAACAACAATGTTGGTAAGTATGTGGAAAAAGGGCAACCTTTTTACACTGTTGGTGGGAATGCAAGCTGGTACAGCTACTCTGGAAAACAATATGGAGGTTCCTCAAGAAGTTAAAAATAGAGCTACCCTATGACCCAGCAATTGTACTACTGGGTATTTATCCCAAAGATATAGATATAGTGAAAAGAAGGGGCACATGTACCCTAATGTTCATAGCAGCAATATCCACAATAGCCAAACTGTGGAAGGAGCTGAGATGTCCTTCCATGGATGAGTGGATAAAGAAGATGTAGTCCATATATACAATGGAATATTACTCAGCCATCAGAAAGGATGAATACCTACCATTTACATGGACATGGATGGAACTGGAGGATATTATGCTAAGTGAAGTAAGTCAATCAGAGAAAGACAATTATCATATGGTTTCACTTATATGTAGATTATAAGAAATAGTGTAGAGGATCATAGAGGAAGGGGAGGGAAAACTGATTGGGAAGAAATCAGAGATGGAGACAAACCGGAGAGACTCCTAACTCCAGGAAACAAACTGAGGGCTGCAGTAGGGGAGGTGGGTAGGGGGATGGAATAACTGGGTGATGAGCATTAAGGAGGGCACATGATGCGATGAGTACTAGGTGTTACACAAATGATGAATTATTGAACAGTACATCAGAAACTAATGATGTACTATAAGTGGGCTAATTGAATTTAAATTAAAAAAATAAATAAATAAGTAAAATGTTAGAGTAGTCTGAGGAGACCTTATTGAATAAATCCCTAAATGAAAGGAGAATGGAAGTCATGCAGATATCTGTAGGATGAATATTTCGAACAGTGGAAATAACAAATGTAAAAAGAGAAGGCCAAGTTGGCTGGAGCAGTTTGAGCAAAGGAGAGAGTATTAGGAGGTGAGGTAAGAGGTAATGGCCAGCCACACATGTATGACCTTACTGGTCCTTTTAAGGAATTTTTTTTTAATGACATGAGGGTTTAAGCAGAGCGGTGACACTCTTGATGCTGTGTTGACAGCAGGTAGTGAGAGACAGAGAAAATGGAAGAGAGACTAGCTGGAAGCCATTCCAGACAGCTTCATTTTGTCCTTTAACCTTTACTCTCTACCTTGTCACCCTTTTCTCTCCTGTAGGAAGCTGACCTGTGTATACTCGACCAGCAGAGCCCCCAGGAAAATCTGGGAAGAGATCAGAGGAAGGAAGAAGTGTGAGGTCGGTATTTCCTTGGATTTAGACCTTGCTTCTGCCTGGTTATATTATTTAACAAAAGGTCACTGATCCTTTCAAATCTACCAAATTAAATCAACTTTCTAAACTTTTGGGTTAGTCCAATTATCCTCATTTATATTAGCATCTTACAGATGTCCTAACAAAGTACCACAAACGGAAAGGCTTAAATAACAAAATTTATTGTCTCACTTTTCTCAGGACGGAAGCCTAAATCAAGGTGTCAGCAGGGTTAGTTCCTTTAGAGGGCCATGAAGGAAAATCCATTCCATATCTCTCTTCTAATTTCTAGTACCCTCAGGTGTTCTCTGGTTACAGATGATGTTATCCCTGTGTCTTCACATTCTTTTCCCTCACCACACGTCAATTTTGTGTCCAAATTTCCCCTTTTTATAAGGATACCAGTCATCTGGAGTGAAGCCCATCCTAACGACCTCATCTTAACTTATTTATCACAAAGAACCTATTTCCAAAGAAAGTCACATTCACAGGTACCGGGGATTAGGACTTTAGTATCTCCCCCTCCCCGCCATTGGGAAGACTTGTCAACCCACAAAATTAGTCTCCCAGGCTCAGGAATGAAAATTACCTAGCTGCCGCTAGCTCCAGTTCTGATTTTCTTAAAAGTCATACTTATGTAAAATGTCTTTGTAAAGAAAACTTGTTCACTATCACATTTGAGTATGTCATCTATTTACTGTTGGGATTCTAGTTATATACAATTTAAGAGAAATGGTGGTAACTTGCACCAGAATGCTGGCAATAGAATTAATGAGATGTGGTCACCAATCTGAATATAATTTTGAAGATCAGGCAACAGGACCTGCCAAAGGATTGAATACAAGTAAGGTATGACAGAATGAGATAAGTCTGTGATTTGTGATCTGAATAACTGAAGAATAGTGTCGCTATTTACTGAGATAGAGAAGGCTATGAAAACAGCTGATTGAGGGGAAGTATGATATCAAAAACTCAGTTTTGAATATGCGAATTCTGAGATGCCCATTAAACAACTAAGATAAATGTTTCAAATTTAGGAAGAGGTAAGAGGTCTGGCAATGAACATTTGGGAATCATTAGTGTACAGAGAGCATTTAAATCTGCTAGGCTGAATGAAAATCAGAAAAGGATTAAGTGTAAACAAAAAAGATATTCAAAGGACTAACTCTTAGAACTTTTAAGTTTATAGATAAATGAATAGCAACCAATAAAGTTGACTAAGAAGGAGTAGCCATAAAAATAGAAGGAAAATTGGGCAATTTGTGGGTCAGCAAGAAATAGAAAGCATTTTCAGGAAAGAGAGTGTTCAACTCTATCAAATACTGCTGGTAAATCAAGTAAGATGAGTTCTGAGAAATGGTCCTTGTATTTCATTAAAATCTATGGAAATAAATCAAAGACTAGACAGGTAGCACAGGTACAGTCCTGTACACAAGGTATAGCTTTTGTGCTTGAGGCCCATGTTAAACAGGACAGTTGTGGAACTAACATAAGAAAGGTTAAAACAAAGGTGTCACATGCTGTTTACAAGGGATATCTGTTCCTGTAGAATTCATTTTACACCATTTTAAACTTAATTATTAACTTTAACTTAGCAGTGGTTTTTCCTACGGAGCAGAATTGGCTTCCTACGGAGCAGAATCGGAAGGGAGTATAATTTTATTACTTAACAAAGTTCTATATTATTGAGATGTTTTGTAAAAAAAAAAAAAAAAAGTGCTATTTTTGTAATTAAAATTAACAAGAAAACACAAAAAATATCTGTAGGACTGGATCAACTTTCAGTATGACAGGATAAAGAGCTCTGTTGACCCACTCCAAGGTAGGACTGGTAAAAATTGTTTTAAAAAACAATTATTTAAAGACTCTGGAAATGGTTCCCAGGGCTTTCACTCTCCCCAGCTCCTAGCCTAGGGCTCTTTCTGGGAGAAGCAAGACTTCGACTTTTCTCATCCCACCCCTAGTTGATTGTTACTGAGGCTAACTCCTGGGCAAGTGAGTCAGGAATAATATTCTTAAATACATCTTTCTTATGAAAAACGAACAAAAAAATCATTTTAGGGTTGTACAAATTTTTTTTTCTTTTCATTTCTTGAAAAGAATAGACTGCTGCATTCTCATAATGGAATTCACAAGTATAAAAGGTCCAACTAGACAGTTGACCTGAACTAGAACATGTTCTCGTGTGTGAATAATATGTAGTTTATGTGATTCAGTAACACATACTTTTTAATGAAAATTTTACTATGATTACTGCAGGAATAATGTAAATGTGAAATTCATTTTTCAAAACACAAAGTACCTGTCTCCTCAGAAAATCTATCATTAGAACAGATTTAAGGCAAAATTCAAACTTTATTTCTACACCTTTTTCCCCCATCTCCCAAATATTACCCAGGCTCTCCTTATTATAACCTCCTTAACTGTTCCTGAACACTGTTTTTTTTTTAACTGAAGTATAATTAACATACAGTGTTATATTAGTTTCAGGTGTACAATATTATACAACATTGCTATACAATACTCAGTGCTTATTACCATAAGTATACTTTTAATCCCCTTTAGATATTTTATCTCTCCGCCCACCCACCTCTCCTCTGTGTTGATCACCAGTTTGTTCTCTGTATTTAAAAGTTTCTCTTTTTTCCTCTATTTTTTCAGTTGTTTTGTTTCTTAAATTCCACATATGAGTGAAATAATATGGTATTTGTCCTTCTCTGACTGACTTATTTCACTTAGAATATACATTGTTAAAAAAAAAAAAAAAGAATATACATTGTAGGTCCAATCATGTTGCTGCAAATGGCAAGATCGCATGCTTTTTGTGGTTGAGTAATATTCCACTGTGGAATATTTACACACACAGTGGAATATATAGGACACACACACACACACACACACACACACACACACACACATGACGAACACCCATCTCTTCTTTATTCTTCCAACTACGTTTCTGAGCCTTTTCCCCATCTTCCAAATATTACCCAGGCTCTAGTCTCTATTTTAACCCTCCTATCAGTTCCTGATTACTTTTGTCAACATTACAGTATATTAGAAAGGAATGGGGAATTCTCTTCAGCTTTCATCACAACTTTTTACACTCCCTACTTCTTCTCACATACCTTTCAACTTCACTTTTTATTTTCTATGATTCTTTAAAGGGTTACAATTAATTGTTCAAACTTTCAATTCTTTTAGGAATATAGCTGGACAATCAGCTCTAACTTCCAAGATTTATGTAATATTATACTCCTTAGGGTATTTCAATGTGAAATGAAAATATCAGTATGCATAGACTATAAGACATCATTTAAACATTTCATATTACTTAGAAATATATTTTGCTATGGTCTATTAGGTAGAGAGAAGATACTAATTCAAGAAATACTTGTTGAGCATCTACTGTGCAAGGCTATGGACATACATATTTGATTAAGGTAGGTGTGGCACTTGCTGTCTTAGAGTTTAGAGTATTGGAAATATTTTTAAGTCATTCACATGTACTGAAGTGGGAGGATCAGAGAGGATAGTGCACTATTTATTCAAAGTTATTCTATTACTAGTGGTGGAGTTTATACAGTTTCACTCACTCCAAAGTTAGTTTTCAAATAACTCTTATATGATACCCTATTTTACTGAATTATCTCCATCTGCATAGATAGATAAACCAGAATGGTCTAAAATTAAGAACTATTGTTCTTAGAGTATGTTCAAAAAATCACTTACAGTTGATTACTAACATGGAGAAAGCAAGAGTTTTGGAGAAAAAGAAAACTTCAGTTTGAATATGGTTCCCATCTACTTAGAAGAGTAAATGTTCAAGGGATATTAGTAAATCTGTTATACATTAAAAAAAATAGTTATGAAAGCTTCATTTTGTATTCTCCACATCTGCTTTAATGGAACTATGGTAGAGAGAGAAATGGACCCACAAAGATGTCTGCATTCTAGTCCCCCGAATCTGTAAATATGTTACCTTCAATGGCAAAAAAGACTTCACAGATGTGATTAATCCTCCAGAGATGGGGTATTATTTTGGATTATCTACGGTGGCCCGAAGTAATCCCTATGGTCCTTATAAGAGGGAAGCAAAAGGTAAAAGTCGGAATAAAGAGATGGATTAATAGAAGCTAATGACATTGTTGGAAGAATCATGAGCCAAGGAATGTAGACCCAAGTGTGGACTTCTGACCACTACAATTATAACAAATATGTGTTGTTTTAAGCCACTAAGTTTGTGGTAATTTCTTATAGTAGCAATAAGAAACTAATGCAGAACCTACTGTTACAACATACTAAATGAACTTTAAAGAGAGCCAAGAAAACAAAGAAGCTATGAAAAGCTCAGATTCCCAGGCAAAGATAAACTGAGTCTGTTATCTCTTGATCAAATTTTTCTTCTAGCCATCCTCTTATTCTCATTCCACTGTATGGGGTACAATGGGATTTCACAAATTAAAGGCTTTTATTTAGAGTAAATGTTCACATTTATTGATGGTTATCTTAGTTTATGTACAGTTCTAAGGGCAGTAATAGAGTATATCATTTATTACTCCCAAAGAGATAAGGCAGAATGAAGTAGTCACTCTTATTATTTGATAATTGATATGGAGAATTCAGGCATGGAAAGAAACCTGCCTAACATCAAGCAATTAAAAGAGGTGCTGCACAGATTCAAGCTAATAGATAACTAGACTAGAGAGGCATTCTTCTCACATTTAACCATTCAAAACTATAAATATCACATAACTTGGTAAGAATTATGGAGTCTGGTCACTTTCTAGATAATACCTAGTAGATTTTAGTACAAAAGAAATGAACACGTTCAATGCACAGAGGGTAACGTAAGTTGGCTTTGAGTCGTTTATAAATTATAAGGCTAAGGATGCTGAGTATTTATGAAAAACAGACATTAAGAAGCAGTTACAAGAGAGGAACAAAATGAAGGTAGGTATATTTTAAAAACAAACTTTTATTTTCCTTTCGACATTCCCCAAGATTGGCCAGGCCCCACAAATACAACAGGAAATTCATCCTCTCTTAAATCAAACCCAAATGCTCTGGGGTCTCATATCCCAAGTCTTTATCCCCATTACTATATATTAACAACATATTTTATTTTTAGAAATTGTGATTTAAGACCAAGCAACTATTTATAACATTATTTTAGGAGAAAAATCTATTCTAAGTTCCAAATAGCCAAATGACAAATAACTTTTAAATGACAAGTAGTTTAGGGGTTTTAGAGATTGCATGTGGGATAATTTGGCAAGTAAAACAAAACGTAAACAAAAAAGTTAATCAGCTGAAAATACTCATAACTTGGTGGCCTTCAGTTATTCGGAAAGAAGAAAAAAACAAAACAAAACTGTTGTCTTCCCCGGATGAAGCTTAATCACTTTGTCTCAAGGTGGTCTAAGACGGCAATATGGGAAGAGTCTGAACTCACCTCCTCCCACAGACATACTGAATCTGTAGCTACATATGAAACAACTCCTGAAAAAGACCTGAAAACTAGCTAAACAGCTCCTTTACAACAAATGGTAAGAGGGCCAAACTGAGATGAGTAGGAGAGGCAGAGATACAGTCCCACCAAAAATTCAATGCCCTTAACAGCAACCACAATTGGGATGATCTCCCAAATCCAGAGTTTCCACCTGAGGAGTGAGGAATTTGTGCCCACATCAGGCACTCAAACCCTGAGAACCTGAAATAGAGAGACAAGCCCCCAAAACATCTGTCTTTGAAAATCAACAGGGCAAACAATTAGGAAACCCAAGGACTACAGAAAAATGAGATACTTTTAAAGGACCTGCAAGCAGACTAATGACCCCAGGTAATAGTGCAAAAGCAGCAGTTTGCAAAGTGCCTAGACTATATGCAAAGGAGATTTATTTGTTAATATTAAAACATCTGCTGGAGAGGCAGGGGTTTGTTGGGACACTCTCTGGGGATGAAGGTGCTGGAAGGCACCATATTTGTGTTCCCCTATCTTGACAGCACTACTGGGTGTGACCCAGCCAGGTGCTCTTCCACTGCCCCATTAAAGACAGCAAGCATGCCCCGGCCCTGTGCTTTCCCACAGCTCTGAGAAAGTTGACGGAAACATGCAGTCCACATAGGGGATGCTCCTTGACTGCCTGGCTCTGGGGTCAGGGAGACTTGTGTTCCTGGCTCTCCTGGGACTTTAATAATCAGAGAAACAGTTCTTGGCAGGCTACCATCCCCAGTCTTTCTGTGATAAAGGCCTTTTGACTTGTCTTGGAGCTTCAATCTGAGGAGAAGACTTCAGATTTTCCATACATCTAGAGGCTACAGACATGCTCGCCAGGAACATAGGCTGAGGGACTCCATCTTTGTACTCTCTTCCAGCCCCACTACAGCTCACTGGTACCTATTAAAAAAGAGCTTATACATTCATCTGGAGCCATAATTTTTGCAAATGTCACCCAAGAGTCATCCCAAATCGCATGGTTCAGAGGCCAGCAGGGTTTACAACTGTGGTCCTATAGGACTGTACATATCTGCATACTTTAAAAGCTACTGCATAATGATATGGCTTTCAATTAGCCTGAAATTAGGTGCTGAATGAGATCCCTCCCTTTGGAACACTGACAAGTCTTCACACACCTTTAACAACTGAGACCTATCAAGGATAAATCATCAGGCTACTTACACACCACAAAGGTTCAAGACACAAGAAAGAGCTAGAGCAAGATTGAAAGATAAGATTCATCTTCTAAGCAAGGCCACTCCTTCAAGATGGGGAGAGATAGCTGTTTCACCTAATGCATAGAAACAAACCCAGAGAGTTAAGCAAAATGAGGAAATAAAGAAGAATTTGTTCCAAATGAAAGAATAAGATAAAACTTCAGGCGGGGGGGGGGGGGGGGAAGGACGGGACACTTAATGAAATGAAGATAAGCAATTTACCTGAAAAAGAGTTCAAAGAAATGCTCACCAAACTTGGGAGAGGAATTGATGAATACAGTGAGAACTTCAATAAAGAGCCAGAAAAGACAAGAAAGTATCAAACAGAAGTCACGGATCTGAAAAATAAAATAACTGAACTGAAAAATGCACTCAATAGATTCAATAGCAGACTAAACAAAGCAAAAGAGAGGAGCAGTAATCTAGAAGACAGAGTAGTAAAGTTTACTCAAGGAGAACAGCAAAAAGAAAAAAAGAATTTTAAAAAGTTAAGAGAGTTTAAGGCACCAATGGATGGCATCAAGCAGAATAATATTTGCATTTATAGGAATACCAGAAGGAGAAGGGAGAAAGGGGTAGAAAAATTATTTGAAAAAAACAGCAGCTGAAAACTTGACTAATCTGGGGAAGAAAACAGATACCCAGTTTCAAAAAGCCCAAAAAGTTCCAAAAAAGCTCAACCCCAAAAGATCCACACCAAGACATATTATGATTAAAATGTCCAAAAGTAAAGGCAACAAAAGCAAAAATAAACAAGTGAAACTATCAAACTAAAAAGCTTCTGCACTGAAATAAAGCCATCAACAAAATGAAAAGACAACCTAATGAAACAGGAGAAAATATATGCAACTCATATATCTGATAAGGAGCGAATATCCCAAATATATAAAGAACTCACACAACTCAATACCAAAAAAAGCAAACGATCTGATTTAAAAGTGAGTAGAAGATCTGAATAGACATTTTCCCAAAGAAGACATATAGATGGCTAATAGGCACATAAAAAGATGTTCAAATAAGTCATCATCAGGGAAATGCAAATCAAAACTACGATGAAGTATTACTTTACACATGATGTATAGTGAGTATCAAAAAGATAGGAAAAAACAAGTGCTGGCAAGACTGTTAGGAAAAGGAACCTTAATGTGTTATTAAATGGGAATATAAATTGGTTCAACCACTATGGAAAACAGTGTGGAGATTCCTCAGAAAATTAAAAATAGACCTATCATATTATCCAAATTCCACTTCTGAGTATTTATTAGAAGAGAATGGAAACAAAAATCTGAAAAGATATATGCAACCCTAGGTTAACTGCAGTAATATTTACAATAGCCAATATATGGAAACAATGTAAGTGTCCATCAAATGATGAATGGATAAAGATGTGCTACACACACACACACACACACACACTGAAATACTTCTGAGCCCTAAAAAAGAATAAAATCTTGCCATGTGCAACATGGACAGACTTGAGGGTAATATGCTAAATGAAATAAATCTGACAGAGAAAAATACTGTATCATGTATTGTACCTTATATGTAGAATCTAAAATTAAACAAAACAAAACAAAATAATGAATAAAACAAAACAAAACTCGTAGATACACAAAACAGAACAGTGGTTGCCAGAGGGGAAGATGGGCTAGGGAGTGGGTAAAATGCATGAAGGGGGTCAAAAGTACAAAATAAATAAGTCACAGGGATGTACTGTATAGCATGATGACTATAACCAATAATATTATAGTGCATATTTGAAAGTTGCCAAGAGAGTAAAACTTAAAAGTTCTCATCAAAAGAAAACAGTAAATATTTTTTTTAATTTTAGATCACTTTTTTCCTATCTTTGTTCTCAAAATTTAGCATACCACTTTTGAATACAGAACTATTAAAACTTTCATACAATAGGACTTCTTCCTAGACATTTCATGATGAATTATCTGACAGAAATTTTTAACTGAACTGTTTAAACTTAAGATTTCTCTGTAGAACAACAAACATATTTACTAGATTTGCTACAATGAACACTTAATAAAATTGCACTAGTTCCACCTCTAAATTTTCTAGCCAGGTACTCTTAAGTCTTCTTTAAATATCTTTTCTTAAAAAAAAAAAAAAAAATCTTTTCTAGACCAATGATTATAATTTCCTTGCAAGTGTCTACATAAGAGATCAATCTTCTGTTTTTCAAGTGAGAAACTTTAATTGATAAAAATAAAGCAATCATTATCCCTTAGAATTCAACCCATGTCTTCAAAAGGACACTTATATTTGAACAAATTCCAAGACAACAAAGGCAACAAAGTTGTCTATCACACTTTAAAAGAACATGATTAGTATGTTCCTATCACATTTCAGAGTATGTACAGCAGTGTACAATCTGGTTTCTAACAATGTCTTAGGGCCCATGCTTTCCTAATTACTATTGATTTTCTAGATTATTTGTGTGTAATATCTAATTAGGGGTTATTATGAGATTACTTTCATCTTTCAAAACATTTACTTTGATTCTTTTTATCTCATAATGCTGATGGAGTCCTGTTGTAAGAACTGGTAAGCCAGTTACATTGTCAGGAATGATGATAGTCAATAGTGATCTGGGTCCTGTTTGTCCATGGCCCCTCCTGAGGAAGACAGTTGGACTGAAAATATAATGAAAATCTGTTACTGCATCCATAAAGGGAGAGATTAAGTTACTTTCCATGTAAATACATTCTCAAGAGAACCAGATGACATTAGTAAAAATGGCAGAGTAAGAACCTCCAAAAATTCTCTTCTATATATACACAATTATAAATCTATAAAATAGTGCCAGAATCAACATCTTCAGGACTCTGGAAATTAGGCAAAGACTTGCAGCAATTCTTGGGAGTGTTTATTCAAGAAAAACAGCTGAATCTCAGTAAAACCAGTGAGCTTTGTGGCATTTTTAACTTGTCTTGATCACAATCCCAACTCCCCATCTTGGTGGTAACCTTGCAAACCACCAGGCTGCAATTACAATGAAATCTAGCAGCATGGCAGCCAACAGAGGACCAGAACAATGTTAGAGTACTTCCAAAGCTCCATTTTCAGACAAATATTAAGTATTTCACTTGTGTGGTAATTCTTAGAAGACCTTACTTGCAAAACTGCTTTTATTTGACATCGCTCTGAACTAACCCAATGTGAAAAGCCTTCCCCTGGAGTATGTACTGAAAAAGTTACTGGTAATTATTTAAATTTGCAACTCCCTGGAGTAGTGGACGAGAATTGTGGCAAGCCAAAGACTAACCAAAACCTTTATAAAGAAAACCTACAGAATGAGATACCCACAAGGTCTTCGAAAAGTTCCAACATCTTGCTGGGAATCTAGAAGGCTATGGGCATTCACTGGGTTATGCACTTGCCAAGGACTCTGCACATACTCAGGAAAGACCCGAAAAGGCCCTAAAATCTCACCTCTGGTTGACTTGAGGCTTTGTTCAAGCAGTAAGTGAAGGCTAAGTGGGAATATTTCAACTATCTAAATGGGAATTGAACATATACCTCACGATTCAGAACCACTTTCAGAAAAGACAAAGACAAAATCTCTATCCAAACATTAGCTGAAATTAAGCTAAGTGAGCAAGGATGGAGGATGTAGACTTTATAGAATTAGTTAAGAAAAGTAACAATAAAACAGCAACAATAATAAACTCTGCCAAAGATGGGGGATGGGGTATTACGATTTCCAAAGTTGCCATGTTATATTACTTAAAATGTCTAGTTTTCAAAAACAGCAATAAAAAAATTAGTCTTAAGAAGAAACAAAGTGGCAGAGCCATTATGCAGGAAGAAAAAAGCAATTAATAAAACGTGTCCCTGAAAAGCCCAGACATTGTACTTATTAGGCAAAGAAATCAGATGGGCTATTTTAAATATGTTTGAAAAGTAAAGGAAGCCATGTCCAAAGAAGTAAAAGAAAGTAGGACAATACTGTTTCACCAAATGGAGAACACCAGTAAAGAGATAGAAACTATAAAAAAGAGCTAAATAAAAATTCTGGGGCTTGAAAGTAAAAAACTACAGTGAAATCTATACTGGAGGAGAGTGAGACTAAAAAGAAGATTTAAGGAGATAGAGGAACCAATGACCTTGAAGATAGGTCAATTTAGATTATACAGACTGAGAAAGAAAAGGGAAAAAGAATGAAGAAAAATGAACTGACTTTCAAAGACCTATGAAATACCATTAAGCATACTAATATATTCATAATGGGAGTATCAGAGCAGAGGAGAGACATAAAGGAGAAAAAATATTTGAAGAAATAAATTGCCCCAAATTTCCAAAATTTAATGAAAAATATGAACCTATACTACATATCCAAGAAATCCAACACATTTACAGATAGGAAAAACAAAAACCAAGGACAAAACATCAGAGATCTACACCTAGACAAACTGCCAAAGCCAAAGGCAAGGAGGGAATCATGAAAGAACTAAGACTTATCATGTATGATGGATTCTCAGTAAGATTAACAGTTGATTTTTCATTAGAAACCAGGGAGGCCAGAAGGCAGTGGGAATATATACTGAAGGTGCTGAAAGAAAAACCAACAAACCAAAAAAATGTCAAACAAAAATTTTGTATCCAGCAAAGTGATTCATTAAAATTGAAGAAAAAATTAAAATAGATATAAAAAGTGAGAACATTTTTTCACTATCAGGCTTGCACAATGAGAAATATTAAAGAAAGTCCTTCAGACTGAAATGAAAGAACACTGCAGAGCAACTGGGTGAATCTGGATCCCTACCTCTCAAGATAAAGAAAAATTATTCAAAATGGATCAAATTCCTAAATGTAATATCTAAAATTATCAAACTCTTAGAATAAAATAGGTGCACGTCTTCATGACCTTGGAGTCTTAGATATGATCTAAAGTATAAGCAACTTAAAAAAAAAAAAACTACATAAGTCAAACTTTATCAAAATCTGAAACACTTGAGTTTCAAAAGGATACTCACAGAAAAGGAGAAAGCATTTACAAATCATATACCTCAGTAGGTATATCTAGACAGGATATATCTCAGTGTTAAATATAACTATCTGTCATATATCTGATATCCAGAATATTTAAAGGTCACTTATAAATCGTAATAAAAAGACAAATAACCCAATCTAAATATAGCAAAAGATCAGAACAGACATTTCTTCAAAGAAGATATACAAATGCCTAAATGCACATAAAAAGATACAAAGATACTTAACACCACTGGACATTAGATAAATACAAAGCAAAACAAAAAAATGACTAGGATGGCTATAATCAAAAAGAGAATATCAAGTACTGATGATGTGGAGAAAATGAAACCTTGATACATTGCTGGTAGGAATGCAAAATGGTAGAGCTGTTTTAGAAAATAGTTTGGCTGTTCCTCAAAAAGTTAAACATAGAGTTACCACATGACTCAACAATGCCACTTCTATGTGTATACTTAATAGAATTGAAAACATATGTTCACACAAAAATGTGTACACAAATGTAACAGCAGTATTATTCACAGTAGCCCCAAGTGAAAACCAAATGCCCCAAGTTACCCCAAATGTCCATTAAATAATGAATGAATAAAACAAAATGTATATAATTAATTTTATGTATCAACTTGACTAGGGGATGCTCAAATAACTGGTTAAACAATATTTCTGGTGTGCTACGATATTAGAATTTTAATTGGTGAGATGAATACAGCAGATAGCCCTCTTTTGGTGTGGGTGGGCATTGCCCAATCCATCGAGGGCCTGAATAGAACAAAAAGAGGAAAGTTGAATTCTCACTCTGCCTGACTAGTCCTTGCTCTAACTATTGATGGAGCTGGTACAACGATCTTCTCTCAGCAGTCCTGATTCTCAGGCCTTCAGACTGGGACTGGCATGTATACCATCAGCTTTCCAGTTCTCAAGCCTACAAACTATACCACTGATTTCCTAGATCTCCAGCTTGCAGATGGCTGACTGTAGGACTTTTCAGTCTCCATGATCACATGGAGTAACATATAATAAATCATATATACACATACACGTGCCCTAATAAGAATACCGATTGGTTCTATTGTTCCAGATCTCCGGAGAATCCTATCTAATATAATGTGGTAAATCCATAAAATGGAATATTATTCACCCAAAAGGAACAAAGTACTGATACATGTTCTAGTATGAGTTAATACCCTGAAAACATAATAAGAGAAATCAAACACAAAAGGCCACATTTCAATATGATTAAATGTGATTCAAAGTCCATAGGATTCAATTAATGAAATATCCAGAATGGAAAAATTCACAGAGACAAAAACAAACAAACAAACAAACAAACCTGGTTGCAAGGGTTAGCAGGAGTTAGAAATAGGGAGTCACTAAAGAATAGCTATAGTGTTAAAAATAAAGTTAAAAATAGGACTACCAACAATCCAGCAATTGGATTACTAGTTATTTACCCAAAGAATACAAAATACTAACTCAAAGGGATGTGTGCACTGTTTACAGCAGCACTACCTACAATAGCCAAACTATGGAAACAGCACAAGAGTCCATCAACTGATCAATGGATAAAGAAGATGTGATACACACACACACACATATAAACACACATTGGAATATTACTCAGTCATAAAAAAGAATGGAATCTTGCCATCTGCAAGGACATGGATGGAACTAGATTGTATTATATTAAGTGAAATAAGTCAGTCAGAGAAAGAAAAATATCATATGATTTCACCCATGTGAAATTTAAGAAACAAAACAGAGGAGCATAGGGGGAAGGAGGGAAAAATAAAGTAAGATGAAATCAGGGAGAGAGACAAACCATAAGACTCTTAACTATAGGAAACAAACTGAGGGTTGCTAGAGAGTACATGGGTGAGGGGATGGGGTAACCTAGTGAATGGAACAAGATATTTGCAATATTTGCAAATGATATATCTAATGAGGGGTTAATAGCCAAAATACATAAAGAAATTTTACAACTCAACACACACACACAAAAAAAAAGATAAAAAACAGGCAGAAGGGACAACTGGGTGGCTAAGTCGCTTAAGAGTCTGCCTTCAGCTCAGGTCATGATCTCAGGGTTCTTGGATTGAGCCCGCATCAGGCTCTTTGCTCATGGGGGAGCCTGCTTCTCCCTCTCCCTCTCCCTGCCACTCCCCCTATTAATGTGCTCTTTCTCTCTGTCACATATATAAATAATCTTTTAAAAAATAAAATAAAATAATTAAAAATGGGCAGAAGACCTGAACAGATTTTTTTTCCCAATAAGACATACACATGGCCAATAAGCACATGAAAAGATGCTCGACATCACTAATCATCAGGAAAATGCAAATCAAAGCCACAAGAGGATATCACATCGTGTCAGAAAGGCTAGTATAAAAAAGACAAGAAAGAACAAATGTAAAGAAAAGGAAACCTGAATTCAGAGTAATATAAATTGGACAGCCACTGTGGAAAATGGTATGAAGGCTATTCAAAAAATTAAAAATAGAAATACTATATGATATATTAATTTCATTACTGGGCTTTTACCCAAAAAATGAAAACACTAATTCAAAAATATAGATGCACCCCTATGTTTACTGCAGCATTATGTACAATAGCCAACATATGGAAGCAGCCCAAGTATTCATTGACAGGTGAAAAGATAAAGATGTGGTATTTACACACACACACACGCACGCACACACATCACACAGGCATATTACTCAGCCATAAAAAAAGAATGAAATCTTGCCATTTGCAACAACATGGATGGACCTGTAGGGTATTATGCTAAGTGAAATAAGTCAAAGAAAGGCAAACACCATATAATTTCACTTATATATAGAATCTAGAGAGAAAGAGAGATCATTTGCTTCATTTATAGTAAACACCATAATGGACTTGGCTCCAATTGATTCAAGACGATCCTTAAAATATCAATGGATTTTAATGTGAAGGAATGCCATGAGCATGTTGTTTTAAATCAATGTAGTGGGTCTCAGTGTCTCACAAGTTTTTCCTATGTACGTTACCAAAACAGTTCCTGAGAAACTCCGACTTAAGAAAAGTAAAGATAATTATTATTAAGTGTCACAGGGACATAATATGTCTACCAAGTACAAATGAAGCAGCCCCTAGAAATGGTTTACCAGTGGTCTTTACCCATATTTACATACTGGTAGGAAATCATGCAAATTTCTCTTTCTGCTCCTTGAACAGAGGGCAAATGGCTATTTGTAAGCTGCTAACTTTAGATACACACACAATGAGACTGACAGCATCCACGCTGATCTAGATGTATCAATTACTACACATTAATGTATAGTTTAAGAGGATTTCTTCATCTTCACACCCAGAGGGGAAAGAACATAGTTGACACAGACTTCATTTATTCCTGCCCAGAGTGATTTGTGGCCTATCATTCTTAAAGCAGTTTGGAAAAGAAGATGGACATCCTGACAGTCTCCTTATCTCTATTTGAGAAGACACAACTGTCCAGGGTTTTCTGAACTTATATGTCACTGAGGCTGCAAAATTGCTGAAAAACGGTTTTTGAAAATTTCAAGTAATTGTGAACAATACAGAAGTAACATTCTCCGATCAATTAGTTCTTGTAGAAAAGTGATTCTCCAAAGTGTAACAAATAATTTTTGGATGTTTCTGTAGTTGGAACCCAACTAGAATGGATTACTGTTTCCTTGAACTTAAATTTTCTATGTACCTCTGGAAATCAAATTCCCACAAAGCAAACAAAAAGGGAATGTTTGTTTTATTTTGTCTTCTGCAGAAGATCTCTTTATATGTGTTATATTTCTTATTAAATTTTAATTTCCTTGACAGTAGATAACATGTTATTTTTAATTCTCCATGTCCACATATATGAAGATAGGCATTCAATAACTATTTGCTAGAAGAACAAATGAGTAAATGGGAGTACATTCACTGATCATATCAAAAGATAAACTAAGACCTTGAGGATCCAATAAAGGCCCCATATTTTTATTAATACATTTATATTCATATTTTTTCAAGTCTGTTATGCAGAACTTAATGACAGCTGTAAATTAGCTGTTCTGTAAAAATGTCATTAGAATGTTTTATAAAGTATACTTTAAGTTTTATAGATAAGTCATTTCCACTACAGAATTCGAATTTACATAGGTTACTTGAAGAACTTAAAATGCTGCTCAGAGGTACATACAGTTATGCAGCAGCACACCTTTACTAACTTCAGGGAATTCCTGGAAACAGGAGTTCCCACGTCAGGGTCAGGCAGGTCCTCTCTTCTTCCACAGTAACAGAGTAGCAATGGAGTACATTGCTGCCCAGTAAGAGGTATTTCCCAGCCTCCTCTGAAAGTCTTTTTATAAAAAGCCTTTTCTGAAAATAGATTCTAAGGAGAAAGACTGCTATCCTTTGAGCCATCGCCAATGTAAAAGCCCCCCTTCCTTACTAGTGTTCTCCTTTCTTCTTTCTGTGTTTTAAAATAATGATGTATTTGCAATTAAGCTCTGATTATACAGATAAAGACAGCAACCTTGTATATTGTTAAGCAAGGAAATAGGTCCAGGCTCAGAATGAGAATGCAGAGCACGCCACCCCGCAATCTGGACACTCATCTTGGGACTGCCATATGAAAACTAATACACTCATCTTTCTATAAGAAGCTATACTTTGGGGTATCTTCTCTATAGCAACTTAGCCCTTACAATAAATAAATTTCCAAAACAGATATAAGAAACCAAATTTCTGGGGCTCCCTTAAAGCTGAAGTTCAAGCAAGGAGCCTAACTCTGCAAATTGGACCCACTTAAACAAGATGTTGATTCAGAAGTAATGATGCAAACAGCAGACTTTGTACAGTATCTGTTCTGATAAGAGCAATGCATATATATTAAATATTTTACAGACTGATTAAATGTGTGCATAGATAGCTATTTACTAGACTTTGGGAATTAAATACATTCCAAAGAAATTAAAAGGTAAAACACAAATGCCAAGTCCTATTCTGAAAGCTACTAAAATATAAAGTTATTAAGTGAAAATCTGCGCACATTAAAATCAAACTACCAGAGCCAATAACAGCCATTTTCTTTGTTATATTTTGAGCTAAAGATTCTTTTGGCCCCTAACAAACTCATTTGATAACCAGAATAATTGTTCCTTTACTCGTTCTCCAGCATTTACAAAATGAAATAGTTTTCATCAAGATATGTCTCAACATTGGTTTAGGCATGAAGAAATTTTGGAATCCAAATGTAAGGCACAGCTGTAGCACTCCCCTCTATAGAAATGGAAGGAGCTCAAGTCCCATCCGTGTGAAAATGTAAGATCTCCCCATTTGTGTAAATCTCATTTTTCTCATCTCTTGAGTGGCTAGGATTGGTCTACTCTGCATAGTTCTGTGTTTTTAACTGTACTGTTATTGCCTTATAAATAAGAGTGAGGAAGACATTGGTTAAATAATAAGACAAAAATATTTACTAATCACAGAATGAGAGCATTTAAGGAATACTTCATAATTCTAAGTTTGAATTAGTATCAAAAGTATCCTTTTAATTGGGTGCCTAGATGGCTCAGTCAGTTAAGAACCAGACTTTTGGTTTCAGCTCAGGTCATAATCCCTGGGTCTTGGGATAGAGCCCTGTGTTAGGCTTGGTGCTCAGCCTACTATCTGCTTGAGGATCTTTCCCTTTCTCTCTTCCTCCCTCTCTGCTCCTCTCTGTTCATGCACTCTCTCTCTCAAATAAATCAATAAAATCTTTTAAAAAAAAAAAGTTTACCTTCAACAATTATATATATTTTTAATGATAAATCAGTCAACTGACAAATCACATAAACTTCAGAACTGAGACAACTGGTATTTTTGTTTGTTTAACTTTACTTTCTGGGTGATAATCGGACTCATACTGATAATCAGATTCATTGTATCATAATAGACTGGGAAATGAAATACAACATACTTCAGGTTGTGACAGATTGCAGGTATTTAATGAATAATAATCAGATTTTGTTTTATTGGAGCATGCGTATGTTTTGTTAAAGAAAATCAGTAAAACAAGAACAAAATTTAGAAAATGACAGAAGGGACATTTCTATGTTTAACTAAATTCAAAAAATGCTGAAATATCTAATACTAAAAATCTGTCCATTGTTACCAGGAGCCAAGTTACATAACAGGCTTAAGGGATTTTGCTCAGGGAAACCCTGCGTTCGGAAATTCCTAATTACACAGGGTTGAACTTCAAGTTTCAACTTTGAAAGCCCAATAAACTGATTACCATGTAAAAATGTAAAGATATTTTACAAGAGACTTCTAATAGAACTGATGTGTTTTAGAAAGCAAGGGAAGTATTTTAACAATCACTTTTCTCATATCGGAGGCAAATTTGTAACTTCCACAGAGAAGGCAGTTTTCCAAATTCAGTCTTTATCACCGAGTATTATTTTTCATCTTTATAGTCTAATATATGAAATTTGTGTTTCACTTTCAAAATAATAGGGGAAAAATCATAATACCACATTGAATTTTTAGAAGCCCCTACGCTTCTGACTTGTTTTATGTAAAATAAATTTATATTTAGAATTCAAAATAGCAAAAGCCTATTACTGTTGGTTAATTAAATACGCTTGTTATTTGACATAAAGAAATATGAATTGCTAACATTTAAGAATGCAGAGTAAAAGAAATTTGGTATGATACAATTTTTATTTTTCTGATCAATCAATATGCACATATATATTCTGAAATATTCAACAGTCACTGTAAAAGTATGATATTTAGCTTATTTTCTTCAAACATGTCTTTTTGTTAAAGATTTTATTTATTTATTTGACAGAAAGAGAGTAAGAGAGGGAACACAAGCAGGGGGAGTGGGAGAGGAAGAAGCAGGCTTCTCGCAGAGCAGGGAGCCTGACCTGGGGCTTGATACCAGGACCCCAGGATCATGACCTGAGCTGAAGGCAGTTGCTTAAAATCTGAGCCACCCAGGCGCCCCTCTTCAAACATGTCTTAAACAACAATAAAACTCACCCAAGGTGTCGCATTACAATCAGATTCTATAGTGGATGTTACCTGAAATTTGACTCCTCTTAAGGCTTCAGTGACAGGAAAATAATAAAAATTGCTTAAATGCTACAGAACTATAGCATTTTCTTATAAAAATGGTAAATTTACTTTTTAAAAAGCAATATACAAGTATTTTGGATGGGTTTTTTTTTCCTTCCATTGAGTACCCATTAGAGAAAAAAAAAAAAAATGCTCACATCTGGACTTGTGCTTCTTTTGAGGCTGTTTTGTGTCCCTACTCTGCTCCTTCCTGTCCTCAGGATGGACAGGAGAAAAATCTAAGAGGGCCAAATAATCTGGAGAAATATTTTAAAATTATTTTTTCCTGTGTGTACATATGTGTGACTTCATTTTTTCCCAAATCAAAAAAATAAATAAATAAAAATAAAGGAGAAAAGGGAAATATTTTCTAGATCAATGGTATGTGCAAGTACATTAAGTAGTGAAAACAACTATTTCATATAACATTTATATTGCATTCTTACCACGTGCCTATATTGTTCTAAATGGCTTACATGTATCAACTCATTTCAACTTCACAATATGAGAAATATTACTGAAATATTATTGTTTTCCTTTTTATATCTACACACTTCTCTTTTGTGCTATAAAAGCAATTTTGTTCTAGTTATTCTAAGACTTTCTCCCAATGACCTTGGTTTTTACACATGAAGTGTAAAAATGGAATAACCAGGCAGCTGAGTTCTTTGTCTTGCTGTCTCTCTGTCTCTCTCACTTTCTCTCCTATGTTTGTTAAAAGTAGCAATGCATTTACGAATGAGTAAACCTTGAGTATGCCATAGATTATTGGCCCTTTCATGGCAAGGAAATCTCCAGAAACAGATACTGGTATTCTTCTTAATAAAAACAATAACACTTAAAAATAAGTAATTATTAAGAAATAAAAGAGATGTATATGCTCATATTTCAAACAAGTGAAAATATTACATTGGTCATTTTAGTTACTTATAAATGAAAAGTCAATTGAATTGAAGGTCCAATCCTCCACACAACCAATGAAAGCAGTTAAAACACAGTGTGTCTTAAAGACACCACTGGAGATCTCATTTACAAAATTAGCTATAAGTCGAATACCATAGGCTCTAGAGATTCAGCATTAAAGAGCCATTTATTTATGCTAGGCATTGTTAAGATATAAGCAGTGTTCACTGAATGACAATACTAATGATACAGAAAATTTATGGTACTATTTTTACTCTTTAACAGAGACTGTCAATTCATTTAACCTAAAATAATTATATATAACATGAAAAGTTCAAGAACAATTGCAGGGCTAGAAGTATGGGATAAGGAAAGTGGTAAAGAATTTTCTGCACTCAAACTCACATAACAGAGAATTGCCTATTTTCTTCAGTTATATAGCAGACATGGTTTTCTGAATGTTTAGACTGTAAAACTACAATTTTGTTCCAATCTTTGCTTATTATTCTTCATGTTTTCTAGCCCTTAGTCTGTAAGTAACATTCCAACTTCCTGATCTCTGGTCAAACTCCAACCTCTTGTCTCCACTTTCACTTGCAATCTCTATTCACCTGATCAAAATCACTCCAAATTGGATCTTAAATATTAGGGAATGACCTTATATTTATTAATTTGTGATGAACAACCTTCGGAAGATGAATGCTGATTTATGAAATTTTATGAAATGTCATTATACCTCAAGTTACTTTGAAATTTTTCAGTTATAGAAAGAGGAAAAGAATGAGAGAGAAAGAGAGACAGAGACAGATAACTTATGGAATATGTTAACTATTGAAACTGTATGTCAGTATAAGGGCGTTTGCTATACAAATTTTTTACTTTTTCCCTACACTTGATTTATACCAATAAAACACAGAAAAAGAAAAAACCAAAAAACATTTCGTGTGTGTTCACATATATATCCTCACCATTTTTCTACTTGTTTTTCCATCTATGCCTGTGATCTCAGAGTGAAAGGCAAACTCCTTCTCTCTCAAACTCACTTCTCTACTATAGCGCTTTATTACATTTTCTATTAATTTTGAGGAATATTATTTCTAAATATCTCTCACTAGCATCTTAAGTGGCACTGTTTCAGCTTCTATTTTTTCCTCATTTTTTTGTAATTCAGATAAGAAGTATTTTTTTTAATATTATAAAATACCTTACATCAAAACACACACAAACACAATCCTCTATCATTACTTCTGATTGCTATCCTAGTAATCATCCCCTCTTCCCCAATTAAAATTCTTAAATAACATTATTTACTTATTCCTGATTTTTCCTTTCTCTCTTCAAACTTCCATTAATCACTCCACTGAAATTCCTGTGAGATCAACAAAAACCTCCTTGTCAGAAAGTTCACTGATGTGTTTCAGTCCCCATATTTCTCAGTCACCCAACAGTTATCACCATCCTTGATCTTTGCACTACAGCTGTAACTGTTTGACTTCCTCCTCCCGAATGCTGTCTCCTCTGTCTGCAAAGACAGTATTCTTGTGCATCTCCTTTTCTCATTCCTCCTAGACTCAGTTTCTTTTTTTCCCCCCATATTTCCATTAAATGTGTTCATCTCCTTTAACTGGGATTTAGGACATCCAGAGTTGTTTGCTTATATATTGCCTTTATAAAAATGTCCATTTTTTATTATAAAGAGAAAAAGTTAAGGTATGGCCTCTAATATGAAATCTAGCTCTTTATTTCTTCCAGAGACTACTTTAGCACTTGTTTCTTGAAGCACTTCTATCTTTGTAAGTCCACAAGGGTCCTTTTGTAAATGCTTTAGCATTGATAGTCTTATATAAGGCAACACCTGACTCAACACCATTCTTTTACTCTTGTCTCCGTGTTGTTCTGTTGTATACTTTCTGGTTTTATTGTGATTTTTTTTGTAAGCATCAATTTTCTATTTAGACGTCTTTTGTAAATATCTCAGAAAACTTCTGGATTTTCACTTAAAGCCTCATTGAAATACTGTGGTTTTTTAATCTGTTGTATGTTAACAACTCATGAAACACCTACAATAACCTAACAACTCCATTTGCTTAAGAAATCAAGGAAAGCACAAAAATTTCAAATTCAAAAAAATAATCTATCGACTTTTTTTTCAAATTCAATTGGCACTTTTTTTTTTTAATTTCAAGATTTCTTATCCCATTTACCTTGGAGAAGTAAATCGAAAATCTCTTGACAAAAGCTTAAAATTTCATCCTAAAACAGGAAAGGGAGAAAATAATTTATTTCAATTCTTTGTGTGAAACTAATAGTTTTGTGTCATGAGAAGGCTGCCATTTTTTTCCAGTAAGTAAAGATGCCCCATACTATGAAGGGTTGCCATTTAAAGAACAACCAGGAAGCAATTCAATGAAGAGGAATTGTTAAGGATAGGTTTCTTGCTGCATTCCAATCATGTTCTTTTCAAAACCTAGCTTTATTGATTTTAAAGAAATCCTGAGGGGGCACTCTTTTCCTTTTGTCCCACTGAAATATCATCATTAAACTCCTCTAAAAATGGTTTCTGATATGATTCTGCTTTCCAGCTGAGGCAACACTTTCTATAAGTAATAACAAAACAGCTGAAGTGAGTAAAAGCAAACTGGGCAGATAGGAATATCAATCCTGATGGGACCAAAGGGAGTCCTGTGTTAACTTCTGAAGTACCTGCCTTTTCTGAACCAGTTGGTTTTGACTGAAATTGAAAATGCTCTTTTACTTCTGAATCCCTGCCAGAGGGGGCTGCTATGGTAGACTTCTCTAGCTATTTTTCTTCTTTTTCAGAAGAATTCAAGACAGGAGATGTCAATGTGTGTGCTTAAGCGTAAAAGTGATCATTTTTTAACCACTGGTGGGAAAGTAGTTTGCCAGTGGGGAGCTAAGTGTTGAAATCTGGCATTAATCCAGCAGAGTTGGACCAATAGATCACAGATAACTATACAGTATATTACGGTGGGTTCTCTTGCCTAAAATGAAAAAAAAAAAAAAAATGGGGAGTATTGAGAAGTGAGACAGGAGATTTTTCAAAAGGTGCACTACACTGCTCTATTGACTTAAGTCAGCCACAAGGAAATTTAAAAACAATTTAGAGAATAAAGTGCAACTACCGCTATGAAGATCACTCTTCATAACACAGGTGGATGGGGAATACTCCAGTATGAAATACTGTCTCGCATGTATGTTTACCTTAAGGCTTCAGCAGATACTAAATTGCATTCTAAAAGTTTGGTGAATTTAAGCTGAAAAGGTCGTTTATGTCACCCAGAAGCAACAACAATGACACTCCCCCAATGTAGAAGTGGAAGTAAATAGCCAAGTGTCTGTCTCTTGAGGAAAAGTTAAATAAAAACAGAAATCTAATCCTCCCACCAAGATTATGGTGACCTGGATTTTTTTGTGGCTAAAAGCTCAACTGTCATGCTTTTAATGTCAGGTCACAAATGCCAGCTGCTTGTTATTTAAAAATAATAATCAAAAAATATACATGAGGGGCACCTGGGTGGCTCAGTGGGTTACGCCTCTGCCTTCGGCTCAGGTCATGATCTCAGGGTCCTGGGATCAAGCGCTGCATGGGGCTCTCTGCTCAGCAGGGAGCCTGCTTCCTCCTCTCTCTCTGCCTGCCTCTCTGCTTACTTGTGATCTCTCTCTCTCTCTGTCAAATAAATAAATAAAAAATCTTAAAAAAAAAAAAAAATATATATATATATATATACATTTAAGAATCATTTTTCAAATAAAAAATCAGAAAGGGATACTGAAATAAGTTTTTTTCCACTTTTTTGAAAACATAACTGAATTACCATGACTGGAGGCAAAATTTAAAACCCCAATCATTTGCATTTAGACTAAACATCCCCAAAATATATTTAAAGTCAATATTTAATTAAAATAGGTAAGAAATCAAAAAGTAACACCAAAGCTATTATTATAGATAAAAGATATGTTTTCCATAAGTTTCTTCAAATCAAAGAGTCAAAATTATAATTTCTAAAGTCTTATAAGAAAGGGGCCATATGTTTTCTCCTCCATTTTTCTTAAAATGAATTCAGAGTGCATTTATCTATAAACATTGCTTCTCTTTTTGCCATATTTGTTTTGAACCATGCCTTTTTTGCCAAGAATTTATTTATTCACTCAGCATTTGTTTGGTGACCACTGTGCATGATACTGAGCTTCTCCTGATGTTAAAAAGTAATATCTAGATTATTGGTCATAGTTTAGTTTTCAGAAATCTTGACCATGAAACTACAGGCAATAAAGGTATTATTTGGAGCAATTGTAAATGTTTTTGGGTCTCTTCCTTGAGTTGAAAATTCCAAGTCCTGAACTTAAAATTCTTCTGCTCCAATTTTCCAGTGCAGTTAGAAACAACCAACTACCTCTGGCACATTCCTTATTTATTCCAACATTTCTATGGCAGTTACTCCATATCATCTCTCTAGAAGTATAATGAGACTTCTCTTACAATGGCTTATGAAAGTGAGTCTTCCAAGAGCAAAGAAATGGATGTTGCCCATCCTCTCAGAGACATGGCCCAGAGCTGGCAGACCACCATTACTTCCATATACTACTAGCTAATGCAAATCACAGAACACCTCAGATTCAGAGAGGAAGGGAACTACAGGAGGGCATACTGGGAGATACAGTTCATTGGGGACCACTTTTGGAGACTAGGTATCACAGACAGTTTGGAATTTCTATTTGTAGTGGTAAGACATGCTATGGAAAGACATATTTTATTAATGCAATTGACTGTTCCTGCCTATTCTTCAATAGTCAAAAACATGAAAAAAATTTAAAATTATGTATTCATTTTTTGTTAAATTCTTAAATGTCCTATATATTAGTATCTTTAATCTTAATTCCAAAGATCTCAAAATTTGAGATTCCTAACTAAAGAGATTTAATTTTAGAATTTACCATGGCCTTCCATTTCTGTTATCGGGCCATACCTATATTTTTTTGCCTCATCAGAATTTACTTTTCTGAAATATAAAGTATGCATCTGAATATGTCCAAAATTCCTTCTAAAGTTCCATCACAAAAAATAAAAAATAAAAATAAAAAATAAATAAATAAATAAAATAAAGTTCCATCACATTCATATCATCAGGTTGGTCTTTCATGGACTTCAAAATTAAGTCCAGACATTTTCATTATCTTATTTCACCCTAAAAAAATATACTAAATAAAGTAGGTAAAGTAACCTTCTATCAAATAAAATTTCTGCTTTAGCAACCAGATAGACAGTTCTATCTGGTGTTCAAATACTTTAAGGCATTTCTCCCTTCCTTTTTTCTTCCTTCATTCCTTTCTTTACGTGAGCTTACTCAGAGGTAACAGCCTTAGATTCTTCAAAGGTACTACTTCTGTTACTCCATTCCACCTTCTTTGTTTTTTTGGTTTTTTTGTTTTTAATATCCTTAATGTCCAGTGTCAAAGTAAAGTATACCAGGAATACTGCAAACACCAAGATTGTATTTGAAGGAAAAATTCTACATTAGTCAGAAAACATCAAGGCATCAGTCATTTAACTAAAACCTTACACCTGTAAACATAGACTAAGTTTTCCCGTCAACCTTTTTCTTTTTAAAAATTTTTATATAATGAAGGAGAGAAACTGCCAAGCAAATCCACTTTAACTTTTTTCATTTTTTATTTAAATTCCAATTAGTTAACATGCCATGTAATAGTAGTTTCAGGTGTACAATATAATGATTCAGCACTTCCATATGACACCCAGTGGTCATTAACAGTAAGTGCACTATAATCCTCATTACCTATTCAACCCATCTCTCCACACGCCTCCCCTCTGGTAACTGTTAAGAGTCTATTGCTTGAGATCCCACTCTCTCTCTTCTTTTTTCCCCTTTGCTCATTTCTTTTGTTTCTTAAGTTCCATATATGAGTGATATCATATGGTATTTGTTTTCCTTTGATGGACTTATTTCAATTAGCATAAGATGCTCTAGCTCCATCCATGTTGCTGCAAATGGCAAGATTTCAATCTTTTTAATTGCTAAGTAATACTCCATTGTATATACATACCATCTTCTTTATCCATTCATCAGCCAATGGACACTTGGGCTGTTTCCATAATTTGGCTTTTTAGGTAATGCTGGCATAAACATTAGAGAGATATTTCCCTTTGAATTAGTATTTTTGTATTCTTTGGATAAATACCTAGCAGGGGAATTGGGGAACTGTGGGGTGGTTCTATTTTTAAGTTTTTGAGGAACGTCCATACTATCTTCTAGAGTGGCTGCACCACTTTGCATTCCCACCGACAGTGCAGGAGGGTTCATCTTTGTCCACATCCCACCAACATCCACTGTTTCTTGTGTAGTTGATTTTAGCCATTCTGACAGGTGTGAAGTGATATCTCATTGTAGGTTTGAATTGCATTTCCCTGATAACTAGTGATGTTGAGCATCTTTCAGGTGTCTGTTGCCCATCTGGATGACTTGGTAAAAATGTCTACTCATGTCTTCTGCCCATTTTTATTTGGATTATTTGGTTTTGGGGAGTTGAGTTTTAAAAGTTCCGTATATATCTTGGCTACTAACCCTTTGTCAGATACGTCATTTGCACATATCTTCTCCCATTCTGTAGGTTGCCTTTTAGTTTTGTTGATTGTTTCCTTCGCTGTGCAAAAAGCTTTTTATTTTGATGAAGTCCCAAGAGTTTATTTTTGCTTTTGTTTCTCTTGCCTCAGGAGACATATTTAGAAAGAACTTGCTATGGCTAATGTCAAAAGAAGTTACTGTCTATATTCTCTTCTAGGATTTTTATGCTTTCAGGTCTCATATTTAGGTCTTTAATCCATTTTGAACTTGTTTTTGTGTACGGTATAAGAAAGCAATCTAGTTTCTTTCTTTTGCATATTGCTCTCCAGTTTTCCCAACACCATTTGTTGAACAGGCATTCTTTCTCCCATTGGATATTCTTTTCCTGTGTTGCTGAAGATTAATTGACCATGTGGTTGTGGGTTCATTTCTGGGTTTTCTATTCTGTTCCACTGATTTATATGTCTATTTTTGTGCCAGTACCATCCTGTTTTGATCACTAGAACTTTGTAATATAACTTGAAGTCTGGAATTGTGGTATCTCCAGCTTTGCTTTATTTTTCAAGGTCACTTTGGCTATTTGGGGTCTTTCATGATTGCGTGCATATCTGAGGATTATTTATTCTAGCTTTGTGAAAAATTCTGGTGGTATTTCGATAGGGATTACATTAAATCTGTAGATTGCTTTGGGTAGTGTAGATATTTTAACAATATTTTTTCTGCCAATCCATGAGCATGGAATGTCATTTCATTTGTGTCACTCTTAATTTCTTTCATCAGTGTTTAATAGTTTTCAGAATACAGGTCTTTTACCTCTTTGATTAGAATTATTCCTAGGTATTTCACTGTTCCTGGTGCAATTGTAAGAGGGATTGATTGATTCCTTAATTTCTCTTTCTGCTGCTTCATTATTAGTATATAGAAATACAAGATATTTCTGTACCTTGACTTCACACATCCTGAGACTTTACTGAATTTATCAGTTCTAGCAGCTTTTTGGTGGAGTTTTTTGGGTTTTCTATATATATTATGTCATCTGCAAATACTGAAAGTTTTACTTCTTCCTTACCAATATGGATGCCTTCTATTTCTTTTTGTTGTCTAATTCCTATGGCTAAGACTTCCAGTACTATGTTAAATAACAGTGGTAAGAGTAGACATCCCTGTCTTGTTCCTGACCATAGAGGAAAAGCTTTCAGTTTTTCCCCACTGAGGATGATATTTGCTCTAGGTTCTTCATATATGCCCCTCATTATGTTGAGGCATGTTCCCTCTAAGCCTACTTTGTTGAGAGTTTTTATCATGAATGGATGTTGTACTTTGTCAAATGCTTTTTCTGCATCTATTGAAATGATGATACGGTTCTCATCCTTTCTTTTATTAATATGGTGTACCAAGTTGTTTGATTTGTAAATATTGAGCCACCCTTGCAACCCAGCAATAAATTCCGATTGATCGTGAGCAATTTTTTTAATGTATTACTGGATTTAGTTTGCTAGTATTTTATTGAGAATTTTTGCATTATCAGGAATATTGGTCTCTACTTCTCTTTTTTAGAGGTATCTTTTTTTACTGATTTTTCATATGAGGGTAAGGCTGGCCTCTTAGAATGAATTTGGAAGTTTTCCGTCCTTTTCTATTTTTTGAAATAGCTTCAGAACAATAGGTATTAATTCCTCTTTAAATGTTTGGTAGAGGGATGCCTGAGTGGCTCAGAGGGTTAAGCGGCCAACTCTTGATTTCTGTTCGGGTCATGATCTCAGGGTCATGGAATCAAGCCCCGTGTTGGATTCCATGCTCAGCAGGGAATCAGCTTGAGATTCCCTCTTTCTCCCTTTACTCTTCATCTCACTTGCATGCTTTCTCTCTCTCTCTCTCTCTCCCTAAAAATAAATAAATAAATCTTTAATTTTTAAATTATTTATTATTTTTTATTACCACAGAATGCATTATTTGTTTCAGGGGTACAGGTCTGTGATTCATCAGTCTTACACAATTCACAGCACTCACCATAGCAATACTCTCCCCAATTTCTATCACCCAGCCTCCCCTCCCTCCCATTCCCTTCCACTCCAGCAACCCTCAGTGTTTCCTGAGATTAAGAGTCTCTTATGATTTGTCTCCCTCTCTGGTTTCGGCCCATTTCATTTTTTTCCTCTCTTCCCCCATGAACCTCTGCCTTGTTTCTCAAATTCCACGTATCAGCGAGATCATATGATAATTGTCTTTCTCTGACTTATTTTGCTTAGCATAATATCCTCTAGTTCCATCCACATCATTGCAAAAGGCAAGATTTCTTTTTTTATGGCTGCATAATATTCTACTGTATGTATGTATGTATGTATATATGTGTGTATGTGTGTGTGTGTGTGTATATATATATATATATATATATCACATCTTCTTTATCCATTATTTATATATATATATATATATATATATATATATATATATATATATATATAT
>CM052895.1:68043611-68100586 GCA_028534135.1 Potos flavus | reverse complement strand
GGGCTCGATCCCAGGACCCTGATATCATGACCTGAGCTGAAGGTAGAGGCTTTAACCCACCCAAGCACCCCATGAGATGGTATCTTATTGTGGTTTTGATTTGTATTTCCCTGATGCCAAGTGATGCTGAGCATATTTTCATGTGTCTGTTAGCCAAGAAATAAATAAATCTTAAATAAATAAACAAACAAACAGACGTTTGGTAGAATTTGCCTGTGAAGTCATCTGGGCCTGGAATTTTGTTTGTTGGGACTTTTTTGATTACTGATTCAATTTCTTTGCAGGTCATTGGTATGTTCAAGTTTTCTTTTTCTTCCTGTTCCAGTTTTGGTAGTTTATATGTTTATAGGAATTTGTCCATTCTGCCACTTGTCTAGTTTGTTGGCATTTGGTTTTTCATAATGTTCTCTTATGATTGACTGTATTTCTGTGCTATAGTTTATTTCTCCTCTCTCATTTGTGATTTTATTTATTTGGAACTTTCTCTTTCTTTTGGTAAGTCTGGCTAGAAGTTAATCAATTTTATTAATTTTTTCAAAGAACCAGTTCCTGGTTTCATTAATCTGTTCTACTGATTTTTTAGTTTCTATATCATTTGTTTCTGTTAAAATTGTTATTATTTCCTTCCTTCTGTTGGCTTTAGGGTTCATTTATTTTTCTTTCACTAGCTTCTTTAGGTGTAAGATTAGGTTGTTTATTTGAGATTTTTCTTGCTTCTTGAGGTAGGCCTGTATTGCTATATAGTTCCCTCTCAAGACCACTTTTGGTGCATACTAAAGGTTTTGCACCACTGTGTTTTCACTTTCATTTTCCATTTTTTAAATTTCTTTTTTGATTTCCTGGTTGACCCTCTTTTTTTGGTAGCGTGCTGTTTAACCTCCATGTATTTGTGGTCTTCTCAGATTTTTTCTTATAGTTGACTTCTGGTTTCATAGCATTGTGGTCAGAAAAGATGTGTGGTATGATTTCAATCATTTTGTATTTATTGAAGCCTGCTTTGTGACTTAATATGTGTGATCTATTCTAGAATGTGTTCCATGTGCATTTGAAAAGAGTGTGTATTCTGCTGTTTTAGGATGGAATGTTTTGAATGTATCAGTGAAGTCCATCTGGTCCCGTGTGTCATTTAATCATTGTTTCCTTGTTGATTTTCTGTTAAGGTAATCTGTCCACTGATGTAAGAGAAGTGTTAAATCCCCTCCTATTATTGTATTATTCTTGGTTAGTTCTTTTATGTTTATTGTTAACTGTTTTATGAATTTGTGTCTTCCCATGTTGGGTGCATGATATTTATAATTACTCTATCTTCTTGTTGGATTGTCCCCCTTATGATTATATAATGCCCTTCTTTGTCTCTTATTACAGTCTTGGTTTTAAAGTATAGTTTGTCTGATATAAGTATTGCTGCTCTGGCTTTCGTTCACATCCATTTGGGTGATAATTATTTCTCCATTCCCTCACTTTCAATCTACAGGTGTCTTTAAATCTAAAATGAGTCTCTTGTAGGCAGCATATAGATGGGTCTTATTTTTTTTAATCCATTCTGACACCCTATCTCTTTTGATTGGAGCAATTATTTCATTTACATTCAAAGCAACTATTGATGTATTGCCATTTGATCACTTGTTTTGTTACTGTTTCTGGAGACTTTCCTTGATCCTTTCTTGTCTTCGTCACTTTTGGTTTCTCCTTCCACTCATAGAGTCCCCTTTAATATTTCTTACAGATCTGGTTTAGGGATCACAAACTCCTTTAGTTTTTGTCTGGAAACTCTTTATCTCTCCTTCTATTCTGAATGATAGCCTTACTGGATTGAGTATTCTTGGCTGCAGATTATACCCAGTCAGCACTTTGAATATATCATGCCACTCTCTTCTGGCTTGCCAAGTTTCTGTTCAGAAATCTCCAACTAGTAAGTTAAGGACTTCATTTCTTCTGCTGCTTTTAAGATTTTTTCTTTATCACTATATTTTGCAAACTTAATTACAATATGTAATATATATTGTACAAAAGAGGTGTTGGCCTCTTTTCGTTGATTTTGATGGGAATTCTCTGTGCCTTCTTGATCTGGATATCTGCTCCCTCCCTAAGATTAGGGAAGTTTTTAGCTAATATTTCTTTAAATATATTTTCTCCCCCCCTTTTCTCTCTTCTTCTTCTGGGACTCCTATAATATGAATCTTATTACATTTGTAGAAATCACTGAGTTCCCTAACTATATTCTGGTGTTGCATAATTCTTTCCTTCTTTTGTTCAGCTTCATTATTTTCCATTATTTCATCCTCTATGTCACTAATTCATTCCTCTGCTTCTAGCTTGTTCATTGCATCAAGCCTGTTTCCAATCTCATTTATTGCACTCTTCACCTCTGACTGAATCTTTTTTAACTCTTTTATATCTGTCGTAAGGGTCTCCCTGAAGTCTTCTATTCTTTTCTCAAGGTCAGTGAGTAACATTATGATTGTTGCTTTAAACTCTCTACCAGGCATGTCACTTATATCTGTTTTGCTTAGTTCTCTGACCATGGCCTTTTTTCTTCCATTTGGGATAAATTCTTCCATCTTCTCCTTTTGTCTAAATCTCTGCCTTCTGTGTGTTAAAAAAAAAAAAAAAAGCCAGTTCTGTCTCCTGCTAATGGCCTTATGAATAAGAGGTCATTTAGTGCCCGGGGCCTGGCACTTCAGGGAGTGTTGTGAGTGTGTGCTGTGTGCACTGTGCTTGTGTTTGGCTGCTCTATCCTTCAAGCCAGTCATCTGCGGAGGCTCTCTTTGACTGCTATGGGCAGTGTTTGGTCCCTAGCCTGAATGTGGTGAGCTTTAACTAGCTGGGCTCTGATCTGCTTGTGAAATAAGACCTGCCACCACCTGTACCAGACCTGAGGCCTATAGAACCCCCTGGTTCAAAGACGTGGTATGGGCAGGGGTTTGTGCTGGTTTTCTGGGGGCGGGGGCCCACTGCAACACTGGGACTGAGGCAAGTGAGTAAGAAGGGAACTCCCACCAGAGCACAGGGGAGTGAGGCTTGGTGTATCCAAGTTAAGCAGACAGTTTTGGTGCTGTGTTGCTTCCCTCAGGTGGCTCTGCATTTATGGTGGAGGGTGGGAGAAGAAATGGCACCAGCCAGCTCCTTTTTCCAGGAGAGTTGTCTCCATGAATACTGCCTCTCAAGAAAGCAATCTGAGAAGAGCAAATAATCTCCCCACCACGTGCCCCAGGCACTCTTCAGATCACTGTTTGCACACTGTCTATTCCCAGATTGTTTGCCTGCCTTCTCTCCAGGAGCAGTGCAGTGCCCTCTGGGCTCTATTATAGCCAAGCCCACTGACCTTTAAAACTCCTGGATTAAGCCCTGTTGGTTGCAAGAACTGAGGAAATTCCGGTCCCCTTGTTTTCCAAGACAGTGGGTTTGGGGAACATTCTCCTTGTGTGTTCCCCTGGGTGTGTGCCTCTCTCTCTCTCCCTCTCTCTTTCTCTCTTTCTCTCTCTCTCTCTCTCTCTCTCTCTCCCCCTCTCACTTTTCTCTGCGACGATGGCCCCCTCCCCTCCAAAGCAACCACAATTTTTCTCCCTTAAACCACATCTCCACACTTCCTCCCTTCTTTGATGTGGCCTCTTCTCTCCCTTCGCTTGTGGAGTTTGTTGTCAGTCATCAGATCAATTTCTGGGATATTTAGGATGATGTGATAGTTGTCTAGTTGTGTTTTTTGGACGAGGTGAGCCCAGAGTCCTTCTACTCCGCTGTCATCTTCCTCTCTCTGTAATTCATTCTCATTCTCATTCAAAATCATCCTTAATTATCTATGCTATATTGCAGTTAAGGTATACCAGCTATGTTGATATCTAAAGTAAATTATTTTTTTATTTTTTAAGATTTTGTTTATTTCTTTGACAGAGACAGACACAGCGAGAGAGGGAACACAAGCGGGGGGAAGTGGGAGAGGGAGAAGTAGGCTTCCCGCTGAGCAGGGAGCCCGATACAGGGCTCGATCCCAGGGTCCTGGAACATGACCTGAGCCGAAGGCAGACGCTTAACGACTGTGCCACCCAGCCTCCCCTAAAGTAAATTATTTTCAAAAGAACTAAATTGTAACCAGAAATAACTAATTTATTTTACATGCATGAGGCATTAATCTCAGGATTTATTTACTGTTACTGAACTTCCAACTGACTGTCCTTACTGGCAAGGAACTTTTTACAATTCTTTATATTAGTTTTTCTTCACCACAAAATTCTCTAGTGTACAAGCTGATTTGTCTTTTCCATGTAGATTTTCTTATATTCTACCTCAGCAAATTTCATTTCTAAATTCATCTCAGTAACGAATTATTAATATTTAAGACCATAACAAAGCTTTGATTTTGGTCGAATTTTGGGGGAGGAGGCAAGTGGTAGGTAAAATGAGAAATCATATTTTCCAAAATGTAGAAATAATTCTGTGGTTGAAAAGGAAATAAGGTGGATACTTAAAATGTGTAAGATGAGGACAAAAACCATGGACTTAAAATTCTTTTACCAAGGTAAAAGATGAGGAAAATAAGTTGAGCAGCTTTTTGAAGAGTATAATTTAGAGCCCTGATGACATAAAATAGCTACAATCATCTTCAAAACATGCATAGACAAACACCACAGCCAGGGATTGTAGTCAGGATTGCATTTTTCCAGAAACCACAGGGAGGTAATACAAGGGTGATAATGAATTCTTGTATTAAAAAAATCTACTCCCTGCTGTTTCTCGACAGGAGAAGGGCAAGAGAAACAAAGCCTGGTTTTAAAAGAAAAAGGAAAAAGTAAAATATTTTCATTTCAGTAAAGCAATTAATTTTTTTTTTCCTTTTGGTAACCAACTGGAAAATATTTTCAAAGTATGCTCACCAAATTTAACTTGTTTAAGCATTACTTTTTCTTCCCTAAAGGGTGTACAGACATTCCCAACATAGGAAAAGAAAAAAATGGATTAAGAAAATAAAGCTTTTCAAGAGGAAAGAATATTTATAATAAAAATGTTTATTAGCTATCAATAATTCAGCTAATTGCAGAAGATACAATACTTTTATGTGGGATCCAAAATAAGCCTAAGTAGTTTATTTAGAACATGTTTTATTGATCAATTAATTTGTTGTCTGACTGATTTGTATGAACTCTATCTTCAGCCCAAACCATTCTCCAAATTTAACCCACTTCAAGTTCACTCCAGATATCCTACACGCACCTCAACTTTAACATGTCACCAGTTGTCCTTATGATAAACTACCTCCCTCTGCACGCATATTTGTTCTTCCTTCTATAGAGCCATCAAACTTGTAGTCATCCTTTCTGTGGATCTAGGAAAACCTGGTCAGCTCCTGTCTCTATTAATGCCTGCAATTAATCACTGTATCTAGCAACTCTCTATTTAATTTTTCTTAAATCCGCCCACCTTTATTCCTTGCACCCCCTCTATTACCGTATCTTAAGTATTATTACACTTCATATACACTTTAGAAAATCCAAATCACCTGAAATTTCATTACATATAAACAAGCTTAATATCTTGCTATATATTTTTAAATGATATGTATGTAAAAAAATCTACAATATAAAATAACTGTAGAGACTTGATCAGATTCAGGTTTTGTTTGTTTATGTCAGAAGAATGCATGAAAGCTGACATTTTATATCATACTGAATTTTGAAAGAAGCTGGCTAGCAGATAATCCACAATTCTGCCATCCAAGCAAACCCCCTGAATGCCAGAATCCTGTATTATAACTGAAGAGCAAGTCAATATCTCGCTACTACCAAAAAAGCAGATGCCACAAATAGGGCCTTTAATATCAACTGAACACTTAACTAAATTCATGCCCATGCCATTCCAAATATGTTTCTGTGGGAATAAAAATATGGTTAATATTATTTTATCATAACGAAAACAAAACATACCTATCAAGTGCTTATAGTGTCCCAGAGACTGTGCTAAGTGTTTCTAAGCTTCATCTCATTTTATTCTTAAACCAACCTTATAACGTGGGTACCACTATCATTATCCATTTTATGGATGAGGAACATGAGCCCTAGAGATGTTAAATTACTTTCTCAAGATGAATCAGCTAGTGATAGTAAGAATTTAAAGTTTTGTTTTACTCTATAGCCTACAGCTTTTCCATTGATAGCACTGCTTCTGCTTCATCATGAGTAACTGATTTTCATTTAGTGCATATAAAGACTCAATATTATATTTAAATTTTAACAAACATACAAATTTGGGCCTTTTATAATATTCACTCACGTGACCTGAAAAATAGGCATAAAATTCTGAACTACCCTCACTGGGTTAATCAGAAAATAAAATAACACTTAAAGCTCATTGGGAAAAAAAAAAAAAAAAAACATAGTGAAATTATAGTTGTTTAATTCTAAGGATTAATTGTTTCTCCTCTATCATGAGGAATGTATCTGCTCTTTGATGAACTGTTGACAAGTTTGCCACACTGTGGGAGATCACATATGCTATACTGTGATGTTGTAAAATGAAAATGTGAGATGAAATTCTATTCCCTACAGCTGTTAACTTTTTAAAGAGTGTTAGGAAATTTTGTCAAATTAATTCTAACTATATTAGAATAAATAATGTAATAAACAATTTATTTTGTTTCCACTAAAAAATAAGTATATAATGAAGGAGAAAACAAGGGCATGAAATTGTCATCCTTAAAAAAGACATTAGATTCTGATTGAACACTTCACTTTCAAGTTGAGAGAAAGTGAACAGAGAAAAAAATGAGATAAAAGATGTTTCTCTTATACTCATGAGATAGTAAGCAAACTTATATTAAGTAATGAGGTAGATAAAATTAGAAGTGTCTCTAATTTCTTCTGTGAGAGGAGAATTGGGCAAATACACATTGGATTATTTTTGTTTGCCAGGTAATTGTCCAGAGAATTCAAAATTCTATTTTACTTAATAATGTACTCTCCTAAAATGTGCTTAACATCATTATTCCCATTTTATAGAAGAGGAAACTGAAACTCAGATTTTATGATCTTAAGAAAATCTAAGGGCTTTTCAATGCTGGAGCAAACACTCCAAGTCTGATTTTATGACTACAAAATCTGTTTTCTTCCTATCTTACTACTTACTCTGTGTTACAAGGTATAAAATGGATAAAAATGAAAACAAGGTATTTGATTCATTACTACCGTTTATTAGCACTGATGGCTTAATTAAAAAATAGGTAAGTAAATCTGACTAATTCTGGGCGTCTGAGAAAAGGAAGCGACATTCACCACCTTGCAGAATTTCAAGATGACTGAATGGCTCTGAACGTATAGAGTGAGAGATACAGTACTTGAAAGTCATTTTGTGGCTTAAAGCTTATATTTGAAAGAGAACAAGTGGGATACAATCCTGTGGGCAATTAATATTCAGCTGCCACCTTTACCACACCTGCCATTTTCACCCTCAAACCAACTGTCTGGACCAGTATTCCTCCATGTCAGCAAATTGCCCTTACTCAGACATTGCAACCTGAAGTGCAAGAGCTGTGCTATTAAACCAGGAATCTTCTTTTTTGTTTTTTAAGTTTTTGTCAGAATTCCTCTCTTCGGATAAAAGCACAATATCCCAGATCCAAAGCAAATGTGACCTTTTCTGATCTTTCCTTTTCTTTTTATTCATTGTCTAAAAAACTCATTGACATATCTTGAAAGAAAAGCTCCAGGTAGGAGTTTTCACATGAATTCACTCCTTTGGTATTTCCCAAACAAGATTCATAAGTCAAACATCAGTTGACCCTTTGACCCATACCCTCTTAAGTTCCTCGTATCTGTGAAATTTCTTTCATTCACTGATGGCAGTTTGTCTTTGGCTGTTTTGTAAAGCCTTTTGGGGGACACATGGACTGGCAAATGCAGCAATTTCCACTGCCTCATTCAAAACTATCAAAAAGTGTCTAGGACCTGTATCTTGACCTTCAAAACAGAGAGATATGGTTTTCTATCTGAAGAGAATGATAAATATAATTCTAAATTAATTACATTCAATTATGTGAATAAGCCAAAATATCCACACAGCTGAGTTAATATAACAAATATGTACTGGCCCAGACCCTACCAAGTTTGTTACCTCTAAAACCACAAGAATTCAATTTTTAGTAAACATTATTCTTCATTGATCTGCCAAGCAACTCTCATTTATATATTTATTACCTTAGTGATATAAATCTTTTTCATAAAATTGCTACAGTGACAACTGAATTAAATCCAAAGCTCTCCAGCTTTGGAATTAAATTCTTTGACTTCAATTTTCATGTTCTATGACACCAATAATAGTTGGGCAGTGAAGTTTTTTGAAAGACCATTCCATTTGCAGGGTTTACTTCTATTGCTAGAGTCTGCACTTTGCCAGTGAGACTGTAGAATAACTAACGTGTTGAGAGAGATCATCAAAATATCAACATTTAATATATTTTTAATCTTAAAGTATAAATTGGGGCATTTTAAGATTTAACTGGGATTACAATAACTTTAAAAAACCTAGAACAATGGTTTCTTAAAAATACACATAAGTGAAAATATGTTAACTAAATCTATTAAAATTAATAACTTCTATTTGGTGCCCATTTGTTGACCATTCAGAATTTTTGGGAGTCCTTAATATGAGAAATAGTTAATATCGGGGGGATAGTTCACATTAAAATCTATATATTACAAAACTGAGATATCTAATTGTGTTTGTTCATGTATATTATTTCATTTATTAATCGTTTCAATCTTGTGAGGTGGGAAGGGAATAGGCCACTTTACAGGTGAATTGGTCATAGTGCTACAAATCTAAGTGACTTCTCCAAAGTCATACAGATTATAGAAATAAGTTACATAAATAGGAGGTATTGAGGCCAGATTCAGGGCACAGTCTTCTAATTTCAATTCTTCCATTCAATAAAATGCCAGAGGTCTGGGTTCCTTCTCCCACACCTGTTAAAAGCTTCTGGAAAGGCCAGATGAATTACCTAATTTTCATTACTTCCGCTTCTTGACTGGAAAAATTTTAGGTAATTTTATTTATGTAGTGAGAAAGTTGTAGTGAAGAGAGGATGGGAGAAAGAAAATAAAATGTTCACGTTGAAACTGTTAATGGTTTTATGTTTGGTGCATCCTTTGCAGATTTTTGCTTAGTTGTTTTGAATTTTGTTGTTACTGTTCTTAGCTGGAAAGAACCTAGGAGTTGAACATGCACTTTAATCTAGATAAATATGTAAATTATTCTTGGCTATAAGGCAAATCAGTTAGAAACTCTTCACTGTGTTAGAAACTTTTCTTCACTGTGCACCTAAGGGTCCCATGTGGTGGCTGCAACAGAGTAAGTAAGTGCTCATGAAATGTTTGCTGGGCTGAACTGAACATTTTCTTCCTCTTCTCAACAAAGAATCAAAATGTTACAGGTATTCTCAAAGGTCCTAGTCCAGTGATTCTGTCATTATGATAAAGAGGATAAAGTCAGTGAGGTCAATTACTAACATAAAACTTGATACAAAATGTATATAATGTGTATCTCCTCATGTACAGGCATTTTGTTCATTTTCTGCTTTCTTATGTGAATCCAAGGTATATGCAATTAAAATGGATTAATATTTGCTCAGTTTTCATAATGGAGTTTTATGGTAAAACATATTACTTCATTCACTTCTGGTATTTTTCCTTAGCTCTGAGACATACATAATTTTCCACATTTTGAAAGCAGGTCAGCACAAATGAGAGCTGGAGATAGCATAGTAAGTGGTAAACAACTACCCCAAAAGCCACATTTTGAAAATAAGGGTGAATTTGATACTGAACATTTACCTCGAAGCAGTCTGCATTCTGACAGGGCCAGTTTCTCATATTTTCAAACCCTCAGGGATTGTCTTGGTTAAAAACACAAGCTATAGAGCCTATATTCTAAAATCAGCACTGCAAAAAAGCACTGCAGTTCATCTATGACATGACTGAAGCCCCAATGAAATCTTAATTTTTTTTTAGTATCTTGAGTGTTCAAATTCAGGTTTTTTCTTTTCTTTTCTTCTCACATTACACTTATTAGTTTTACTAAGGATAATGAAGTCCTCTGAAACTGGGAAATGAAATTTAACTTGGGAGTACTTTCACTTATTACCTATTAAGAATGGTTACATAATCCCTAAAATATTTGGCTTTGCCTGTCAAACATGAAAAATTGAGAACTGTAGTTAATGACATCTGTTTCACAGGTATCATACTCTTACGGGAGAAGTAGTTTATGCTTCTGGACATTGTTCTCAGAGAGCCTCTCGATCCTAAATTACAAGCACTACAGACTGTTAGAGGAATAAGAAGGCAATTTATTCTCTTTTGCATGCAGCCTAGACTGGTGTTTAAAATTGGGGCTGCCAACATAGCAACTGTGTGGTGTTTCTTTAATGAGGGTGTTGCTGGACCAGAAACACAGCTGAGACATTTAGATTTATTTTATGGCAGTCCTGAGAAACGATCTATTCCTAATCAGAATAATTTGCCCATAAATGACTTCTGACAGAGCTCCACAAGAAAAGCAAATCTAAAAGTCCTAATCTCTCCAAAGCTGTGAATCCCAAAAGACACATGTACCTTTGTTCAATAAGTCTGCAGACACAACTGTTAAATAGGTATAAACAGAATTCATTATAATAAATCTTCTCTCTGAAATGATAAATAAAACTGCAGTTGGCTTTTAATTTTGATCTCCTAGTTTTAGGCATCTTAGTAAATGTCCAAATGTCCAAAAGATGAACATTATCCAGTCTCTTCAACTAAATTTAAACTCTATTTGCTCAGTGCAGAACCCAGGTTACAAAACTGTCAATTTGCCATCCAATTTTAAAATAATAGTAAAGTTAATAATTAATTTACTCTGAAAAATTCTGGTGGTCTCTTTCTGCTCTTCAAGCACATCTTTCACCAAATTCAAATTAGTAACCTGTATATATCAGGAATTCTAGTTTCACGTGATTTTGCACAGCAGATCAGAAAAGCAGAATGGGCAAAGGGGTCTTTTGATTCTAAAATATATAAGAGAAGAAAACATTATTTCCCAGAAGGTACGAATTGGGTAAAAAGTAACAATCGGTGAATTTTATCTAGTAATTATCTGGGAAATTTTAAAGGTAAATGCCATGATAATAATTCTTTGAGTTCTCTAAGTAACTATAAAATTGTTGTTTATGGCAGCCACATGCCATTTAATAAATTAATTGGGAGTATACTTCAAAAATATTCTTCTCAGATAGCTTACACATGACAATTGTTTCATTAGAAAACAAACTGTTAAAACTGTTAATTTTAAGTAATCTTTTCTCTTTTTTTTTTTCGGTAAAATAGGACTGATCAACAATTTTAGCACATGACTGGACAATGTGATTGATTTTCAACAGATATAATGAACAATATTTTTTTTTTTTTTTTTTTTTTGGTTAAGCACAAGGTTTTCCAATGCAGCACTTCACAATGAACTGACATTTGGCAGTGAGGAACCTTTCTAAAGTTCAGGAACTGCATTAAAAACAGAATTATAAAGGGCATCATTAAAATTTAGGTAGAAAACTGTTACTGAGCATTTCAATTACAGAGCTACATGACTGGCAGTAAGAAATAATAGGCGCAAATTAGTACTATTGACTGTTTCTTCACATCTATTTAGTTGGTCTAAGGAGTGATGCCTTGGATACTGTCATAAATTCTGTAATGTTCAAAAATCTTGTCTGATTATCATCACTTTTTCACTGTGACCCTTCTAAAGAATTTTTGTTGGTGCAAAGATTATAGACCCAAAACATTCACCTTATTAGCTTAATTGCAGTTCTATTTAGCATTTTTTCCACCTTTCTCTCTGCTGTAGACATACATCCCTTATTTAAATTTTACACAGTAGTTAGAGGCCAAGAAAATAAGGAGGAATGCTCATTCCATAAAATGTGATACTTCTAATTAGTCTGCTGAGACTTTTGGAATATGCATAATAAAGCTGTAGATGTGGTATTAAATCACATTTTTATTACCCAAAAATTAATGTTTACCATGTGTATGCAAAGGTGTTAAGGATATGAAGTGTTAAGTCTTGAAGATCCTAAAAGTCATTTGTTTCTATAATATAGTTTAATATATATTTTTATCCTTTAAAAAAAAACCTTTGGAGAAAATATCTTACTTTTCCCACTTCCTTTATTGTGACTTTAAATTTAAGTTTACTTTTTGCTAGATTGTTCAAAGAAAAATATACTCTGCTGATATTTGGAATATATTCAATTTGGGTAAAGTCTTTCTGTTTTAGATAGTTTAAATGAGCTGGAAAAGAATAAACTCGAAAAAACAAAGAGGGCATCATTGAGGCCAACACCGTGTTTAGCTCACTAAGAGAGATATAACTTTATAGATTTAAATAATATTTGGCTGTCACATTTACTCATAAGAACTGGCAAATTTATAATGGCTGACAGACAGAAATTGATTTATGAGTTTTGGGAATGGAAGGAAACCAATGGAAATGCCCTTATTAAAAATCTGCAATTTTTTCCTCAGGCCATGTTACCATAATAAATGTGAAAACAGGCTTGATTTCATTCAGAATTAATGTAGTTTAAAATTGAAATGTATCTCACCTTCTGCCTCCAGGAGGTTTGCCGACATTTCTAGGGCTGTTTCAGAGAGTCCACATGATAAACAGAATGCATGTGCATATATGTGTACCTATCTATACATTATACCCAACAAAAGCACAATTAATAAGGTAATAGTTTGTCCAAATCAAAGATTATTAATTGTGGAGGTAAAACCCTAAAATGTAGAAAATGTCCACCTGGGGCGCCTGGGCAGCTCAGTTGGTTAAGCATCTGACTTTTGATTTTGGTTCAGGTCATGATCTCAGGGTTGTGAGATGGAGCCCCTATATCAGGCTCTGTGCTAAGCAGGGAGTCTGCTTGAGATTCTCTCTCTCCCTCTCTCTAAACCTCTCCCCCTGCTCATGCCCTCTCTCTCTCAAATAAATATTTTTTTAAATGTAGAAAATGTCCACTTTGTAAGATTCTGAATAAGTTTAGAGTATTAATAGCTATTAGTTCTATTTTGCTAATAAACTTGGTTAAGAAGAAAAATTTAATATCAAATTAGCTTAGAGTTTTCTCTCTCCCTTCCTCCATCTCTCTGTTTCTCTTCACATCGAAATTTTTCCTAAATCAGAAACTGCCAGTACCTCATTCTTGATGTAGAGAAATCAACTTTATTCTACAATAGGGATCACACAATTAAAGAGAATCACGTCTAGTGTTACCAACATCATAGAGAGGTTTAAACAAATTTAGCTTCACAGAGAAAACTCAAACCAAAGGAAGAAATTAAGTTTACCTTGAAATAATCCCCTTCAAGTGAGTTTCATTTGAAAAATAAATGTCATCTTGTAATTTTGAGAAACATATCTTTGCAAAAGTGAAGTCCCATGCATACATTCTAGGGAGCCTAAATCAATCTGAAATGTGGTACTTAAATAAAGTAGTGGAAATCGGCTACTGTATATAATTTGGCAGTTGAAGGTTTATGTACTTACTCTCTTGTTTCCCTCTCAATAGTGTCTAAGAGGCTTTTACTAAGGTCATCTGGTTTTAATTAAGTCAAATTTAAATTTATAGTCCATTCTACTGATAGATCTCTCTGCAGAAAAAATCTGGTCACAAATTCATGTGGTGATGGATTCGATGGTTGAATTTAGGAAAGTAAGCTCTTATTCTTTTACTGGCACTAGTTTTATGTATGAGAAGAATATGGACTATATCTCTGTTGTATCTAGAAAGGTCAAATTTTTGTTGCATGCAAACCCTTGTACTACTACTAACTACTGCAAATACAAGAGAAACAATGAGTATGTTTTAATGAATGCCCCCAAATTCTGAGGAACCAAAGATAACCTAAAATAAAACATTAAAATTGTTTCTCTTAATAAATACACAAAGGTATACAATGAAATTGTTTAAGACAGAATCTAAGGATACATAAAAATATTTTCAAAAACTAGGTATTTTTAAGTTAAGATAACTCTAGGCTCAAAGTGAATTCCCAAAACAACTGTATAAAACAAAAAGGAACAGAAAAGAGAAAAAATAGAAAAAAGGCATTTGACATTAATGATGGTGACCTACAGATGAATGGAAGATAGAGCAGATTATTCAGACAGAAGGAAAATTGGAGGGAATGATTATCTTTTCATGTGACAAATGAAAGGATTCTCTTGAAGCGAGGTAATTTAGGTGGTAATTTGGGACAATTAGAGGAAAGCAAGTAATATTTAATTTAGGAAAACAGTGATCCATTTGTATCAGCTATTTGGGGTTCCATTATTCAGAACAACTTTATATTCCACAAATAATCAACTCTAAAAAAATACATTTTTTGACTTTGGGGGAAGATGTTGGAGTAAAAGGACTTTAAACACAGATACAATAAGATAACACTCATATCAATGTAAATACCCCAGAAAGCTCCCAGAAAACAAAACAAAACAAAGCAAGCAAGCAAACAAACAAATAAACAAATAAAACCAGACTCTTATAGAGAACAAACTGATGGTTACCAGAGGGGAGGTAGGTGAAATAGCCGAAGGAGATAAGAGTACACTTATCAGGATGAGCACTGAGCAATATACAGAATTACTGAACCACTATTTTGTACACCTGAAACTAATATAACATATTAACCATACTATAATTGAAATTTAAAAAATAATAATAATACATATTTTTGTCAGGTAGACAAAAAAAGAAAAGAAAAAGAAAATTGATTTGGGAACTTAATTATTTCTGAAAAAAACCATTCACAGCAGTAACTAGTTAAATGTTTGACTGAATAACTAATAAACATGTGTGTACATCTTGGAGGTCATCTTAAAATCCAGCTTAACACAGTCTGTTTTTTGGCCTCAAAGATTCACGCCCGTCCCAAATGCAAAAGTACATTCATCCCATCCTAAGCTTTTCAAGAATCTCATCCCATTCAAACAATGGCTCGACTCTAAAATTTTATCATCTAAATCTCATTATCTACATGATCTGAATTAGGGCTGATCAGATCCGAAGTTATAACCCATCCTGGGTTACAATTACTTTCTATCTGTGGACCTGTGGACCTAAAGATAAAGTTATATGCCCAAGTTATGCATACTCACAACCTTTAATGGTGGAACTGGTATAGGATAAAAATGGTAGGCAGTTGATTTCAAAAAGAAAGAAAATGTAAATTAAAAAGGAGTCACTGGGCCAAAGCAATTTTGAAATCCTGCCAGGCAAAATCCAACCAGACTTCTCTGATCAGGGAATAAGCCTTCTGGGTTTTCAGCTCCATCCCCTCTCTGGGCTCCTGATTTGACCTTCTGAGTCATTACAAGTAGAAAATGTTGGCAGCTAAACAGTTTTATCAGCCTGCTTCTCAAACAGAATTTTGGGTGTATGACAACCTCTTCATTTCATATTCTCCCCCTCTTTCCTCTAAAATCTAATCTAGAAATTGTTCTTTTGATATAATTTTCTCAAGAATCATAAATATCTACTATGAATTACAGTGGGTTTCACTCCATTACATAAAATCCACAACTACAAATATTTTGGAGATTATATATATATATATATATATACACACACACACACACACACACACACACACACACGCACGCATATGTGTGTGTATATATTTGTTGTTGTTCCTGCTAAGATGGCTAAGGGACAACTCTCCTAAGCTTCCTAGAGGTGCTCCCTTTTGAGAAAATTGGTAAGGCACACCCTTAATCTCTCCTGTGACCGATCTTTTATCTTCCTGTGGTTTTAACAAAAGACTGTAGAACCATACCCTCCGCTTTTACTCTATGCCATACTTTGACAGAAAAATCTTGATTTTATAATCTTTCGCCATATGGAAAGATAGTCTGCTAATTTCCAAAATTATTAAGCATTTGGGGTTTTTTGTTTGTTTTGTTCTGGTTTTTTGTTTTGTTTTAGTTTGGTTTTTGTTTTTATTTTAACCAGTTTGTCCTCGATTGTCTCCCCCTCTCATGTTTACTATAAGCACCAAGAAGAAACCAAGCAGGACCTCCAGTATTTTTGCCTACAACATCCCCAGCTATACATTCAAGTTCATTGCTTAAAAGTTCTTTCCACATAGCTGTAGAATACAATTTTGCTAAGCATTCTACATAAGAATCCCCCTTCCTTCAGTTTCCAATAATAACACATTCATTACCTCCTTTTGGGCCCTCACTGTCAGCATCCTTAAAGTCCAGATTTCTACTCATAATCTGTCCAAGGCTATTTAGGTTTTCTTTATCATGTTCATTTCCTTTTGACCTCTTGCCATCAATGCCTTTAACATTCATATTTCTCCTAACACTGTTTCCAGGAATCTAGGCTTCCTCTGCACACTCCCCAAATTTCTCCCTTATTCTCTGTACTGACCAGTTCCAAATGTGTACTCCCCACATTTTCAGGTATTCATTATAGCACTTTACCACCTCTGTTAACCAAAATCTGTATTAGTTTTCTACTGCTGCATAACAAATTACTACAACCTCTGTGGGCTAAAGCAACACAAATTTATGAACTCACACTTTCTGGGAGTCAAGAGTCCAGTTAGTTTACCTGGGCCCTCTCCTCAAGGTCTACCAGGCCAAAATCATGGTTTCAGCTGAGACTGCAATTCACGTCTGAGGTTCAGCATGTGCTTCCAAGCTAACTAGCTATGGGCAGAATTCATTTCTTTGTGGCAATATGAATGAGTTTCCCATTTCTTGCTATCAACCAGGGGCCACTGCCAGCTACTAACAACCAACTACATCCCTTGCCAAATGATTCCCTTCATCTCAAATAAGCAAGGCTTCCTAGAAACCTTCTCATGCTTCAAATCTGTGATTTCATCCTTCTCTGACCTCTTGACTCAGATTTAAAGGTCTCAAGTAGTAAGCCAAACCCAACTAAATAATATCCCTATCGTAAGGTCAACTGATTTCTAAAATCCTTTTATAGCAGTGTCTAGATATTGTTTGAATGAATAATTGGGAGATACAGCAGAGGCTGGGAATCTTGGGGGCCATCTTAGAATTCTGCCTACTAGAGTCTCTATGAGGCTGAGAAAATTGTATTTGAGTGAGATTTTTTTTTCTTATATATTCTTCTCACTGAGATCTTAATATATCAAGTTTTGATTCCAGTCTTGGTCAAGAGTTAGGTTTGTGACCTTGGGCAATTTCACTGAAGTCTGTGATAATTTCTTTTTCTGTAAAGTGAAAGTAATCTCATAGATTATTGTAATATTTAAATAAATATTCTAGCTCATGGGTAGTATTTAATAAGACTTTATTCCTTTATTACTTTCCCTTGAAAGTTTGGCTCAAAACTGCCTTCTCGAGATGTCTTCCTTTCAATAAAAAAGAACAATTCTCTCTTTTACTTCCTGAATATGAATATATTGTTTGTAAATACACTGCACAGTGATTGTCAAACTGAATCATGGATCAGAATAATCTTGACAGCTTGTTAGAATACAAATTTCTGGGCTTCATTCTCTAGTTTCTGAATTAGTAGGTCTGAGATACAACCTGAGAATCTGCATTCCCAATCAGCTCCCAGGTGATGCTGATACTGAGACCCAAGGATTAAACTTTGAGAACCTCTATATTATGTCACTTAAATTATTTCCCTTCAAATATGCATATGGGCATGCATATATGATTTCTTTGATCACCGAGCATTATAAATTTATAGACAGGAGGGTTGACTCTTACCCATCATCTTAAATTTCTCTATGTCTAAAAAAGAACTTTACATATAGTAGATGCCCAAACAGTGTTAACAAAAATTGAATGATTATATCACTACATTATTTTAAATGGTTCAATACAAGGGATATGATTCTACTTCAGCAAAAATTACACTTTGAAATGAGTATGGTTTTGTCAACTGAATCAATTTTTTCTTATTTTATGAACTGGATGACTTTCATAAAATCTACTTAGCAAAATACAGTACTTGTTTTTAGAAACAATTTTTTAAAGATTTATTTTGGGGAAGCAAAGGGAGAGAATCTCAAGCAGACATCCCACTGACCATGGAGCCCAATGAGGAGCTTGATCTCAGGCCCTGAGATTATGACCTGAGCCGAAATCAAGAGTCGGATGCTTAACTGACTGAGTCACCTAGGCGCCCCCCCAAAATTTTTATGTAAGGGTAACTTGTATGACTAAAAATCTCTTATTAAACCTAACAGAAAATATGAAATAATGGCTAATAGACAAATAATAACAAAATAAACTCTGGTCATGATCATACCAAGATGTATCCAAAGAAAATGTTATAAATCCCAGGCACAGCATAAATGCTTTGGCATCTGACATCAAAGGGCAATGGCACTCTTTGACAAAGGCATTCCATAATGATGTCTCAGATGCTGTGCTACGCTCTGCAGACAGCCAAAGTAAAGGTAAAATTCTGACTCACAGGCAATGGTGATTTATTCCATGTTGATTTTATTTGAGAGCAGGTGCCTGGTCTGTATTTTAGCCATTACACTTTTTTTTTTTTTTCATTCCTGCCTCTCAGAATCTAACCTGAACAAAGCTAGGTAGCCAAAACCCAGCACAGCACCTGCTAAAATAATAAAACAAGAGAATAATGGTCTCAAATTTAGGGTAGCTATAAAATAAAAGGAAAAAATCCACCTCAAATGAAGCCAAAATAGCCAGCCAAAATAGCCAAATTCATTTGGCTTCAAATGAAGCCAAAATAGGTATGATGTTACTTTTTATGGATCTTTGAATGGAATATGTAGACTATAACAAAGGTTAAACAGTGACTAATTAAGGAAAATGTTTTTTAATAAACCATATAGAGAAACTCCTTAAATGGCTGAAACCAGATGAGTTTCTTAGGATCATGACAATATTTTTAACTCTTTACTCAATCTATACTCTAAATACCTTTCTTACCTTTCTTTAAAAAAAAAAAATGCATACACATGCAAATGTTCTTTTCTGAAATTTTTTCACAAACCACATTCTCCTATTTAAAGCTTTAGATTCTTACTGAATCATTCAGGAACAATTAAATTTGTTCTTTTAAAATTAAACCTAAATGCTGACTAAATGAGTGTTATCTTTTAGCCTACCTATAGTCAAAGTCATGTTTTCCTTTCTAGTTTGTACCCTTTTCTATGAGAAGTAAGCTTTTAAGGACTTTCTATAATTTGAAAGAGAGTCTTAAGATTCAAATTCAGATTTTTTTCACATTCTAAATCTACCCCAAGCCCATTCTAATGGCTCCAACTGTGATAAGATACTTTTGATTCTAATCACAGACAACTCATGCTCATAGTCACAGACAAATAAATTCATTTATATGGGGCATGTAGTGTTGTTTCTATTTCTGAATTTCTGACTCTCTGCAGAAGCTATAACCCTTTATGGCTCACAGTCCTCTATGCTTTGACTAGTCAAGACTTTCAATGACTTCAAGCATCATTACTTTCACCTTCACTACTCTTTCACTTAAGAGATATTAAAAACAAACGTGATCTCTGTTATTTTAATGATATCTTCAATTCTTTTATACAATCTAGTTTCCAATACCTGTCAACATCTCACAAGTTAACATTACCTTGTTATTAGCCTTCTGAAAGAAAATCCCCAACTTATTCTATTCCATCCCATATCTTGACGTTGCATTGATTGGTTTGTTTTTGTTTTTTGTTTTTTTTATTTTTTGCTCTTTATTAAACTGATACGTCGATTCCTGATATTCTCAGAAGTTTAGCTCTAACAGAGGTGTCAAATTCATGTCTCCCTCTGTGAAGGCTTTAAAAAAATTGAGAGTTGTAAATTGATTTTGGATAAAGTCCAATCTCCCCAAACTATTTTTTTTTTAACCACAAAATAGCTAAACCTTAAACCGAGGATAAGTATGATTGCTTCAGATTTCATCTTATGTCATTTCTAGCCACAGGTATGTTAGGCTTCTTTCTCCCAGTCTCCCCCACGCACACCCTTACCACTAAACTTACCTACCCTAGAGTTCATAGACTGCCACTAAATAAGTGTGCTGTTGAGTGATGAACAATGCTGGGAATAAAAATGAACAAGAGGTCCCAAGTATGACAGTTTGACATACATCTTTAGGCAAGACAACTGCCATTTGCAAAGAAGATAGAGATCCCTTTGAGAATCACATCAAACTTAATTTTTATTCTAATAGCTATGAAACATTTTTAACATTCAATTCAAAGTAAACTTGGCTTGTTGCTCAATTCATTTTGGTTTCTTTTTGTGTGTGATTTTGCATAACCTAATTAATAATTTTTAAATCCTTTCAAAAATTGTGAGCCTCAAAAAACAAGATGTCAAATTGTATCTAACGTCATCATACCTACAACCCTCTGCAAACCTCATTCACACAGCAAATGTGGATTTGACTACAATTAAATTAATCCTTGTTTACACATATCATGTAATTCTATTTCTTTCACTCCAAGGGATAACACAGAGAAGTTCTGAGGCATGAGTGAGCATGCTAATTTTAGCCAAAATAAAGTATAAGGCACAAAAAAGTTATAATAATAAAATATAGAAAGAAGTGAAGTACCACTCGCCAATTACCCCCTATTTCCAGGCAGACTTGCAATTCCATTGAGAAACTTGGTTTCACATGTACAGTCTTAGGCAATTTCATGATTTACATCACCTTTTTTAAGGCAATAATTTCACTGACACATGGTAAATTATAAAATATTACCTCTTAACATAAACATTGCATACAATACAAGAAACACCCTTCTCTAATTTGGTGAGAAATCAGTTAAAGACAGTTGGCCTCTCTATGAGAGTACTATAGAGGGAAGGAAGAAAGTTAACATTCTTGACAGTATACTATATTCTTAACACAAATGCTATGATATTGTTACGCTACATACAGACTAAAAAGTGTACATTCATAAAGGCAGGTAAATTCCATATATCGAAGAGCTAGAAATGGATAGAGCAATGATTTAAAACCAGGTTCCTGTGACTCCAATGGCTGTTTTTTCTTTTGTTATATTTTCATTATTGTATTAGCTATTCCTGGGAAAATGACAATGACTGTAAAGACTGTATATGTCCTATAGTTTATTATAACTATTACATATTGTAATACAAGTATAGCTTTTGTCGTTAACATAATTGTGAAATAAATAACGAATTGAGAAACCCTCATGTCCGTATACATTCAACTAAGTGCAAATTAAAGCTAACTGTAGAGTGTTTTGAGAAAAATACTACTTTATTGTTCCACAGGATAACAGAAAGAAAAATGGTCTGAAGCTGTCATCTGAAAATGCAACAAATGGTACTAACAGGATTATCCTTATAGTTTTCTTATGAATGCATGGGAAAGCCATTCTGTGATGAATATTGATGATCTAATCTACCCTTTCTATCTACACTCCTCTCTGGATATTTAAGGCGTAAGTGGAAGTTTTGGAAGGTGGGAGAAATTTGGCCCTAGGCTCTGTCCACATCATCTCATACCATTACGGTTCTAAGTTTTATGATATTTCTAGTTCTGCATTTCTAGATATTTGTGCAAGTTGTGAGGTTCCAGGTAAATTCTCTAGCCACAACAGTCATTCGGGCATAAAAGTAGAGCTGGCATTTGGGTATTTAGTAAGGTGAAATATTTAAAAAAGGAGATGAGGAGCATACCAAATATACCTTTTCCTCCTTCCCATCATATATAACAATGAAAACTAGGGATAAAGAAAGAGTGAAGCCCACTCAGATTTCCTATTATGGATAGCTTCTGAATATTTAACAAATTGGAAATGGAAGGTTGCATATTACAGGGCAAGTCTGGTTAGTGCTACTTTATTGATCACGGATACTTTGTATAGTTCAGAGTAAGCTTGTAAATAGTCTGAGGGGAACTGAGATTTTATTCAAAACTCTATATAGTAGCAACATTGGAATTCAGCATGGTAAAATTGTACAAGTCCCAAGGCTATAACAGTTAAAGCAAGAAGTAAAATTATTTAACTAAGTAAATATAACATATAATTTGACAAAGTATTTATCTGTAGGCATATCTATCTATGCAATAGTCTCTGGCCACCTTAAATGTCATTGAAGAATTACAGAGAAGACATCAAACTTTTTTTTTTTTTTTTTGAGAGAGAGCGAGCTCGAGAAAGAGAATGCATGCAGGAGAGAGAGAGAGAGAGCATGAGCACGGGGAGGGGGAGGCAGAGAAGCAGACTCCCCGCTGAGCAGGGAGCCCAATGCCAGGTTCCATCCAAGAACCCTGGGACCATGAGCTGAGCCAAAGGCAGATAGATGCCCAACCGACTGAGCCACCCAGGTGCCAAGACAACAAACATTCTAAACACTGTAATATTCATAATTACTTCAGATAGGTATATAGGCAGATAAAACGGTTTAGGTCTATAAATATTTCTCCCCTTTACCATTTTATTTAGTCTTTTCTAAACCACAGTATCATTTTCAAAGACACTGTGAAGAAAATTTAGTGTTTACAGCAGTAAAATTCTCATCTTAAAAATTAAAAAAAAAAATACAATATTTAGATGCTTTGTCTAAGACTTTATGAGTATTAAGGGACTAACCTAGGATATATAACCCCTGATTTCTGGTGCAATAAATGTCTCACACTACAATATTGCCTTTTAATTTAAGCTCTAATTTGCATTAATTAAAATTTTTTTATCCAGAATCATACTTAGTAATACAGAATGAGACACACTACATCCAGTATGTTACTATATATAATGAAGTGTAGTGTCTATTGCTTTTGGCCACCTGATGTATCTTTCCACATCCTTCTAGTCTTGATTATAAACTTAATGTCCAATTCCCTGGTTTCAGTGTACATATATTGATGCAGAATTGATCAACATAAATTAGCTCTAGCTCATTTCTCCTGAACATGGGGATTGGTTTGGGAGTAGGGCATACTAATCAGAGTCCAGGACTGATTTGAAGAGAGTGGGGGGAAAAATGCTGTCTTTCTTGGGAAAATGATTAAAACTGGGAATGGCTAACGATGGTCTTCATCCCAACCATATGAAGAGAAACAGCCTGCAAAATAAAGCTAAGAATAGACAAGTAGAAACAGAAGATGGATGGGGAGAAGTGTCCTGGTGAACTTGAGGTTCTAGTGTTACCTTTGACATCATGGTTCCTACAGATTTTCCAGAGGACTTGAGAGCTTTCATAATGTTTCTGACTTTTTGCTAACACCAGTAAAAAATAAGATAACATTATAATGATGTTTTCTGGGTTGTTCCCCATATTATTTCTGATGACACATGGAATATGATTGGCCTTTTTGACCAAAAGAGTATATCAGAATGTCTTCAGGGAACAATCTGAAAGAAAACTCTCATTTCATTTCTTGCCCTAGAAAATCAAATCCCACTTGTAAGATAAATTAATTACCTAAAATAACATATATTTTTCTTTTACTAAAATTAATGTAATTTTTCTGTCCATCTAAAAAACTTATGACATCTTTACACAAATGATTTCAGTAATTTTCCTTTCTTTTTGTTTTTATCCTTTAAGTTTTGTTTTCTGGTTTTTTGTTTTTTTGTTTTTGGTTTGTTTATTCCAAACTTGACCCAAATCACTGACCTATTCACTACTGAAACCTGCCTGGAAACCCAAACATAGGCATGATAGATAAATAGATAGATTATGACAGATAGATAGCATGATACATACATTGCGATATATTATGATATTTATTTTTATATATATCAGCATACATAAATGTATACATTTTATAGGAATGTCAAGAGAAAAAGAACCAATAGGAGATATATATAGATATATATAATACACATATAAATAAATATATATAAAATACATACAATAAGTATAAGTATGTATTTTATATATAGGAGGATCGTAATAATTAAAATATTAAAAAATCTTTTTTTTTTAAGATTTTATTTATTTATTTGACAGAGAGAGATCACAAGTAGGCAGAGAGGCAGGCAGAGAGGGGGAGGGGAAGCAGGCTCCCCGCCAAGCCGAGAGCCTGATGTGGGGCTCGATCCCAGGACCCTGAGATCATGACCTGAGCTGAAGGCAGAGGCTTTAACCCATTGAGCCACCCAGGCGCCCCTAAAAAATCTTAAAATATCTTATATATTTATCCTAAGAAGTTGGTCCACATGACTATGGAGACTGGGAAGTCCCACCATCAGCCATCTGTAAGCTGGAGACCCAGGAAAGTAGTGGTGTAATTCAAGTGGAAACATAATTCAGTTTGAGTCCAAAGGCCTGAGAACCAGAAAGCTGAGGGTATAAATCTCAATCAACAGGCAGAAGAATACTCTTGCCCTGGTTAAACCAGTGAAGCAGAGAAGAACAAATTCTTCCTTCCTCCATCTTTTGTTCTATCAGGGCCCTCAAAGGATTGGATGATCGCCACCTATATCAGGGAGGCCAATCTACTTCGATGATTCAGACACACCCAAAAATAATGTGTAGTCAAATATCTGGACATCCCAGGATTCAGTCAAGGTGACAAATAAGGTTAACCATCACAATATTATTCACTGTAGGGGATATATCTATATCTATAGGAATAGATAGGATGTGTCTACAGAATATATCTATATTTGGATATAAAGGTCCATAGAGATATATGGATATATCCCCTATAGTGAATAATATGAGGCCAACGAGAATAAATTTAGATGACAGTAAAGGTCTATATTCATGGTAAAGATAATTGCAACTAAAGTGAGCACCATTGTAGGTATATCAGACAAAGTAATCACTAATGTGAAAGAAGACTTGTGAAGTTCAAAACACAGAGGAGTTCAGAAAGACAGCAAATAAAAAGAGAATAAATTAATTCTAACTTGCATTATTAGAACTACATGAGAAGAATTAATGGCATTTTGTTGACCACGTCTGACATTCTTCAATTCTATATACATCAAGGTTGTAGAACACTTAAGGAAAGAAATATAGAGGGCTGGCCACTCAAAATTGGGAACAAACATTATGTCAAATTAAGGATAAGTATAATTTATGTTTTAATCTTATAAAAGGTATGCAATTGTTCTTTAAATGCAGAGAGTAATACTCATTTTGGAATATTAAAATTGAATAACTTTGTGGACATTATAAACGTTAACTGCAAACATGTAAAGGAATGTGGAGAAACATACAGTTTTCATACTATTTCTCTCTATTAATATTTTCATTAATGTTTTATTTAATATTTATGAAATCTCAACATCACACATAACTGGTTTCATTCTTTTATTTTTTGTAATAGATTCAACAATCAAGAGAAATATATTATTCCTCAAGTCACTTGAGTATTTTTCATTCTACCTTTGATATCTATATAAATATATACTTTAAATGTATCTCTCCATAACACATCCCTAATGATAATCCTTCCTAATGATGTGTTTTTAAAAACCTACAAATATTCTTCAATGAATTTTTCAGATAAAGAAAAATTTCTTCACTACTTCATTTGCTTCAACCTAGTTCTATTAGATTACTCTTCATGATACCATTTAAAAGCACTTTTTTATTGATCAAAATTATATTTTTTAGATGAGTTGGAGATAGTCTTAAAATTTTTTATGAACTATTAACATTAACTGAAACACACTTACCACAAGTTGAGAAATAATATTTAATGATATGCCTCTAAAATGATAGCTATTAAATATGTAATACATTAAGGCTGCATAAAATATGTTTTCATTGATGTTTATGAATTTATTCTGTCATTGGTACCTGAAAGTAATTAAAATTTTAAATTACATACGTGCTTTTATTAATGTCCTCTATTTAAAGGTTGAAAGAAACAAAGGCAGGTCTATAATAAATGAAAAATGAATAGAAGCAAAACTAAGAGTTACTGTTCTGGGTTATTACAACAGTGGACTAGGCTACTCCAAAATATATTGAGTTTTCCTTCCCTAAAGGTGCTCAAACATAGGGTAGATGACCTTTAATTCAGATTACTACACATGGGACTCGTGAATGAGTTAGTAAGATATAATGGATGAGCTTAAGTATCCCTTTTATTGTTTCAACATTAATATTCTATGATTTTATTATGGAAAAAAAAAGATTACGGCCGAAGAAAAGAAAGATGCTTTGAAAACAGCAGGCTTTTGAGTAAAAGTGACTCCATACTTTAATGAAGCAAAAAAAAGGGGGCGATCAGGGCTTTTCTAAGACTTTGTGCTGGGAAGCCCAGAATGCTTAGGCATTCCCTCCCTTGTCTTGTCATAGCACACAGTGCATTGCACTTTAATTGTTTATGCATTAATCTCGCTCACTAGACTGTGAGATTCTTCAAGCCAGGTCATATATTTATTTTTTCACTTTCGAATATCCAGTGTAGTCACCAGTTTTTGAAATAAAATGCTTTCAGTATAAACATTAAAGCATAAAAAGGTAAAGTCAGTATTAAATAAATACCTTACCTAACCTGTTCCATAGTCCTGAATTCCTTAATTACTGCGAAGTACCTAGACTGTAGGAAATCAATCAGTGTGCTTATAAATAAAAATCTTAGGTCAACAAAACGTAATAGAAGCTTAATATTTAAAAATAACCAAATTTAGGGAATCTCAAGTTTCTTAGATTTTATTCAGAACTTTCTCTCATTCATTGTCGCATATACTTATTCCCTTCTTATATACTAAGTATATTACTCATGTCTTCTATTTCACTTTTTTAATAAACTTATGATCTTAGAACAGATTAAATGTCAGGGTTCTTCACTGTAAAGTCATTCTTTCCTGTGCTTTCTATACTGTACTCTGAAAGGCAATCATTATGGGCAGCCCATATAGGGAGAGGGGAGCTATGTTCCGCCTCTTTGAAAGTAGTAGAGACTGATATCTAACTCCTCCCTCCATGATTTCAATTAGCAGGAACCTCAGATTAGAAGAATCTGATAAAAAATGTACTAGGTCTTTTTTGTCTATAAAAGAAATTTTTAGGGAGTCCCCTTAAATTATCTCTTAAAGGTATTACATATTAAAGGGAAGTGCTATCCACACAGACTCTTGATTACAATGAACTGCATAGGACTGCTATAGGACAGAGACTACAATGACTTTTTAGAAATGCCATGTAAGTCAACAGCTCACAAAAATATTAGGGAAGATCTGTTTCAAACTTGTCTTCAGAAGTTCTGTTCTTTTTGAATTCATACAATAAATAAATTTGTCTCTATCCTATACATAAATGCATATTTCTACTGTGAGTGCTTTCAGGTTTGTGGCATGTCCATATCTCTCTCTGCTACTCAAATGTGAACTCTTTCTTCACTGTATATTTTTCTCTCTCTTATGACTATTCAACATATAGAAACAGATTTAATTACTAAAGATTCAAAATAGTGATCTAAACGTCTGTTTAAGCAATAATGCATACATTTGTGTATGTAATATATAATATTTAGTATTTCCCACAAAATGGATTTTGGTTCTTGTTTACTTGCCTAATAAATATACCTCGAATCAGTAAATTTTAATATAAAGTTCACAATTTCTGATTCACTTTAAATGTTAACTCATTCACCTAAGAAATATTTTTTATTGAATCCTACCATAATCTAGGCTCTGTGCTTGATAGTGAGGATAAAATGATGAGGAAAGAAGTTTGGGTTTGGGTTTGGTTTTCTCCAATATACATATATTTGACCACTTGTAGTCCTCCAGGTCTCCTGGGCTCAGTTCCTTTTTCCCTCCTTTTTCCCACTGCATTCATTTTGGATAGTTTCTACTACTATGTCTTCAGGTTCACTAACATTTTTTTTCTTCCATATCTAATATGCCATTAACCTCATCCAGTGTTCTATTTGTGTATTTTTTAACTCATAAAATGTTAAATAAAATGTCCAACTTCCCTTTGCTTTTTGAATTTATGGAACAGAGTTATAATAACTGCTTTAGTCCTTGTATGCTATTTCTAACATCTGTGTCAGTTTTAGGTGGGTTTAGACTGATTTTTTTTTCCCCCTCATAATCATACATCCCTGGTTCTTTTTTGCATGCTTCAAAACATTCATCAGATGAAAGACATTGTGAATTTTACCTCATTAGATTTTGGCTAAGATACACACACCCACACCCACATCTGTATATCCGTTAATGTATATAACATATATAATGTAATTTCTATAAATATACTCAGGCTTTGTTCTAGAACATAGTTAAAATACTTAGACATTTGTTATGTGGAACCAAAGCAGTATTTTCTCTAAAGCTAATTATTGTAAAGAGGCAAGACCTAACCATTCTAATCAGTGCCCTATGAACTGTGATTGTTCTATCCCTGACTTAACATAGTTTTACCACATGCGTTTGTTAATGCATCCACTGAACACTAGAGGGGAAATCAATGAAGATTCCAAAGTTGTCTTTCTTTGTTCCTTTCTCCTTGTGGATATTCCATTCTGAGGACTTAAGCTTTCCTGTTCTTCCTAGAATGTTTGCTCTGGCTCCTCAAATAAGGGAGTCGTCTGGACTACATGTAAGTCTCCCCTCCTTGCAATGTTGCCTGAAAACTCTTTTTAAGGCACTAAACTGGGCAATCACAAGTTTACCTCATTAGTTTCCCATCTCTCAAATATCACTGTATTTGACTGTCTGATGTCCAAAATCTTAACAAAACCTATTTTCATGTAATTAGTCTGGTTGTTTACCTGTTTCAGTAAGAATCTGAACAACAGTATTAAGCAACTTAATAGTTATAAAACAATAGGGGCACCTGGGTGGCTCAGTGGGTTAAGCATCTGCCTTCGGCTCAGGTCATGATCTCAGGGTCCTAGGATCGAGCCCCGCATCGGGCTCTCTGCTCAGCGGGGAGCCTGCTTCCTCCTCTCTCTCTGCCTGCCTCTCTGCCTACTTGTGGTCTCTCTCTCTCTGTCAAATAGATGAATAGAATCTTTAAAAAAAAAAAAAAAAAAACAATATACCCAATTCAACTAGCTATCTTGCTGAATAACAAATTACCCCCAAAGCTTACTGGCTTAAAACAACACATACTTATTATCTCACCGTTTCTGTGTGTCCAAAATGTGAGCACAGCTAAGGTGGCCCCTCTGTTTCCAGGTATCCTATAAGGCTACAATCAAGATGTCAACCATGGCTCTGGTATCATCTACAGCATCAACTACTGAATGATCTGCTTCCAAACACAGGAGGCGGTAGTTTTCAGTTCCTAATTGTCTACTGGACTGAAATCCTTAGTTCTTGCTAACTGTGGGTCACAGGCTACCTCAGATCTTCAAAGGGCAGCTTGCTTCATCAGTGCACACAAAACATAAGGCAATAAAGAGAGAACGCCAAAAAGAAGTATCAGTCATTTAACCTAATAGAAGTGGCATTGCGTCACCTGTGCCATATTCTATTCATCAGAAACATATCACTAGATCTAGCTCACACTCTAGGGAAGGGTACTACACAAGGGCATGAATACCAGCAAATAATCCAAATGTCCATCAAGAGGAGAATAAAAATAATAAATTGTAGTATATTTATAGAATTAAATACTACATTGAAATTGAGAAGAAAAACAGTGAGTACACATCAAAACATGGATACATCTCAAAATACTATTCTGAGGAAAAGAAGCCTGACACAAAAGAGAACTTGCTGTATAATCCTATTTACATGAATATCAAGAACTGGCAAACTATCCGTCGACGAAAGATGATAAAATAGTAAATATTCTGGGGTGGAAGAAAGGTAATGACCACAGCAGTCACTATACAGATATATACATATGTAAGATTCCTTGAGCGGTGCACTCTAGATCAGTGTACTTCTATGCTTATATATCTCAATAAAATTTTATATTACATTAATTAAATTAATAATAAATTAAAATAAAGACATGCCACAACAACCTTCTGGTCAATACTGGTTAGCGTTGCTGACTAACTGTTGCTGCTGTCCATTGTCATCCCCAAATCTAGTTTCTTATGGTAACTACCCTCCACTATCCCAGTACTACAACATCTCTTTCATGGAGATTCAGGTGCTGTACTTTCTTTCCTAAAGCCATACTGAAACATATGGTTCTCTGTGAAGCTTTCTTCAAGTCCATCAACTTAGATTCATCTTGGTACAAGGCTTCATTAATAGGATTGGACTCTACCTTGAGAAATAAGGTAAGTCTTTGGCTTGGGGAGTCTCCCAAATCTACCTGAGTAGTTTTATCACTACCCTACCCCTCTCTTCCAAAGGATTATGACTCTAAGAGATAGCCACATGGCAAAATGTCTTCCCCAGGCAAACATCAGAGTATACTCTTGATTCTCTTCTCTTAATTTCCTATAAATTGATCTCCCAAGCCCAGGACAACTGCTCTTACATTGGCATCCTACACTCACTTTACTGTCTTTTCGTTCGAAAAATCCTATACTAAAGGTTGATAAGGTTCAATCCCTTAATATAGAAAAAAGTAGATTTGCAAAACCGATCTTTATTTTTTCCACTTTTTAAATTTTTATTTTTTTATTTAAATTCAATTAACATATAATGTATTATTAGTTTCAGAGGTACAGTTCAGTGATTCATCATCAGTCTTATATAACACACAGTGCTCATTACATCATGTGCCTCTTTAATGTCCATCACCCAGTTACCCCATCCCCACACCCACCCCTCCAGCAACCCTCAGGTTTTTTTTCCTATGATTAAGAGTCTCTTATGGTTTGTCTGCCTCTATGATTTCAGCTTGTTTTATTTTTTCCTCCCCTCCCCTATGATCTTCTGTTTTAAAACTAATCTCTAGAACAACTAATTTGAGTAATTTATAAACCAGTGCATTCATGAACACTGATATGTGTAAAAATCTCTGATTTTCCAATCAAATCTGAGCGATGCTTTCTTTGTTCTATGATAAATATGCCTTAAGCAATGACTGTTACTGATTCAAAATGTGAAGATGGTCTGAGGATATAATGTTTAATATGATGACTATTATTGATAACACTGTATTATAGAATTGAAATTTCCTAAGAGAGTGGAACTTAAATGTCCTCACCAAACAAAAACAAAGTCACATCACATGATATATCAATTAACTTAATGGAAGGAAATCTTTTTCCAATGTATACCTATATCAAATCATCACATTCTACAGTTTAAACGTTATATAATTTTGTCAATTACATCTTAAAAAAGCAAAACAAAATGTGAAAATGAGTAGGGAAAATGAAGAAAAAGAAAAAAGGAACTCCCAGGAATGAATGAGAATAATAGTACATTAACTAGATTTCAAAGTACTACATACATATAAATACTACCCACCCATCTAGAGAATAGATCAATTTAGCTTGCTAATGTCTACTCATATCTACTCAATATGACAAAAAAAAAAAATGGAATGCAAGCAAAAATCAAAGAGAGACTAGAGCATCCCCCATATCCTCTTTTCCCCCTTTCAGAAGAAACTTTAGTCATTTCACAAAGAATTAGAGAAACTTCAAAAAATATCTTTATTTTGATTTTTTAAAATATTTTTTTACTTTGAGATTTCAGATTTTAAGCCTAACCCTAATTATGATTAGGCTTTCTTTTTTCTTTTTTTTTTTTTTTTTTTTTTTGCCTCTTTTTATGTACCTGTTCTTATTTATAATATTATGGTCCAAATGTTAGTCAATTAAATCAATGCATGATCTTTCCTTTCAAATCCATTCTTACTCAATAGTTTCCCTTCAAATGGCATTATGTGCCACTCAATTACACAATCCAGAAACCTTCTTCCTTTTTTTCTCTCTGCCCCCAATTAATCAATTAGCAGATCCTAAGGCTTCCATCTCTTAAATCCATTCACCTTTCTTTATCTTTCTTTATCATCACATTATACTAATTCATGATTATCTCTCTCTTGGAATATCGTAAGAGCTTCCCAATGGACCTGCAACCATTCTTCTTCCTTCTAACTCATTAGCCAAACTGTGGGTAGAAAAACTTTATCAAAATTAAAGACTGGTTACAACTCTTTCCTGATCAAACTCAGTGACCAACCTTGCCTGCCTCAATTCATGCCAGTTTTCTCCCTGCTCTTCATGCTTTGCTATTCTTTTCATTCTCAGGGCCTCTAAACACATTCCCCTTGAATTTCCTTGAACCACCTCCCATTTCTAGGTTCACATCATCAATGCCTGCTGTCTACCCATGCTTCAGTTCTTAGTTCAATGGCCACTGTTTCAGAAAAGTCTTCCCTAATATCCAAACTAGACACCCCCAATGTCAGTAACTTTATACTCAATACATTTGTAACCTCTATTGCTCGTTTCCAGAATCAGTGCTTCTCAAATTTGTCAGCATATTAACATTGCCAATTACGTCAAATTCTCCAATATGGTGTTAAGTACAAGCTAGACAGAAGCAGAGGAAGGAAAGCCCAGAGGCAGAGTCCTAAGTCCTTGAAGGGGAATGATATAAACAAGAGCTAGAGGCAAGAGCCATGATGAATAAGCTACACATTAAATGCCCAGGAGCACAACATCCTGACCTTGTGGCTTCCAAGACCTTAGGCCTGATACATCCAGAGCCACAGGTGTGGAGCATGTGCTCTTCTCTTCTACCTCTGCTCCAGGGTAACCCGAGACTCATTATAATACAGCTGCATTGCCAGTACAGCTCCTGTCAGAATGGAGAAAGGCTGCCATGACAGTTCAGGTACAAACCTTATAGGGTAAAAAACTCCCTCGTCCAACATGTGGTAGGAGTCCCCCAAAGGACTGGAAACAGCCTCCATTAGAAACCACCCCACTGTACTTCACAGCTCATCCTAGCCCTGGGAGACCCAATAATAACCAAAACAACCCAGGGGCCAGTTCCACCTCCTGGAACCTGCCCCCTATCCCACCTTGAGAGTGTATATTTGCTTTAATAAATTTTGTATTTGCTGCTTTCCTTCCTGCTGTCTATATTCCAGCACAGGTCCCCACGTAAATCTTCTTGTGGGAAATTCAAGGACCTAGACCTCAGGTCCTACATTGCAGACTCTTACACCAGTAATAATGGTACCCAGACATTAGTATTTTTCTAAACCTACCTTGGTGATTACAATTGTTCACAAGATTGAGAACCACTACTTTAAATATGTGGTTCTCAAAGCACAGCTACGTACTAGAAGTGCCATGGGGAGGTTTTTTTTGAGCTTCATACAAATTAGTTAAATCAGAATCTCTGGGTATAGAGCCCAGGCACTCGTATTTTATAAATGTTTCCACATAATTCTAATCTGAGATTGGGGCTGAAAACCATTCAACTAACTAGATTAAACTTCCTGTGCCCCAAATTATTCCTGACTTATAATAGTCACAAGACAAAATTTGTTGAAAAAATAAATGAATTAATAAGTTATTAATTAATTGACTTTGGTTATTTTGATTATGCATTCTTTTTTTGTGTAGTCTATAGTTTTTACAGAAAGCAATATAATCTTTACTTAAACTTCAGACGTCAGCATACGCTCCATAGGCTTGGCAAGATTTTAATCCTGACTTTGGACTCATTCTAGATGAGTTCAAAACAAAATTGAGCAAGGAGAAACAAAACTGAGCAGAAGGAAACGCTAAACTAAACTGAAGTAAGTTTTGATTTGTAAGTAAGATTTGATTACTGATATATATTAATAGACTACGTCAGTAGAACATAAAACTTCTTTATACAAGTTATCAGTTTTTCTACACATTTCTATCAACATGCCCCCAATAAGCAAACACAAAAACAGCATGTACCATTTACTGAAAACCTACACACCAGACACAGGGATATGTGTTTTCCAGGTATTATCTCATTTAATCTCCATACACACTCAAAAAATCTGTAATGTAAAATCGGTATCCAGTTTCTAGAGGTGAGAGAACTGAAGCTTCATAGTGTTTACAGTACTTAATCGTGGTCAATCACCTAAACGATGGACAATATGGGATCATCCAGGCCAATCTAACACTGAAGCCATGCTATTTCTATTTAAACCAAGTCCCTGCTTTTCTGTGATGTTGTTAGGATCTGTTAGTCTCTTTGAAAAAAGCATCTTTGCAAGTGCCCTCATATTATTCAAGTTTCTCCAAGAAGTAGATGAATTTGCTGCAACATTCATAACAATTTTACCAACTGTTAATTTGGAAAATATTTAGCATGTTAATAATATATAATCACCATTCCTTATACTTCACTCCTATTAACACATCAACACCACTTCCTTGAAGAACTTCATGCTCTTTATTTTGCAAAATATCATTTCAATTAAAAATAGTGGCTAGCTGCCAGATTCAACAGTCATAATTGCTTGTCTTGCTAACTGAAAACCCAAAACATGACTTGGGGAGGGGAATTAAAATCTAATAATCTATTTTGTAAAAATAACATAACCCCCAAAAGTGAAATTCAGTGGCTATCATAGTAAAAAATTAGTGCCTTTGAAATTAATCAAATTATATGCTGCATTTTTTAATAATCAAAACAAGTGCATCAAATTTTTCTTCATTCTATGCCTATTTTTCCTATTTAATGTATAAGTTCTAGATAGAGAAATATCATAATAACATTTTATAAAATTACATATTTCAGTTCGACTCCCCAGAAGAAATCAACAAGTATATATAATCATAGCTAAATTTATACAATAGCATTTTTGCAATCTGGTAGTGAAGCATAGGAATCAGGGACAATGGCTAGAATTTATTGTTAAGATCATGAGAAAACAAGATTTTGGGCCTAATGATCAAAGGTCCACTCCATCAGATTAGCCTTATCTTTGCATCTCAGCACAAATCTGAGAACATTAGAGTGCCCAATGTGTGATATTAATTAATTAATGGACAAACAAATGTATTACATTACCAGGGGTCAGATCCTCAGCTATACAAGTTGAGAACATCATCAAGATCTTTTTGTTTACTTGCTTTAAATTTTGTTCTTTTCTTTGGTTTTTCAATTCCTGAATGACTCTCAGTTTCTTGGGAGATGGAACACACCAGAACTCTTTTAAAAGGCTTATTTTAAGCTAGATTGATAATTTATTAATGGTTACTATTAATTTGTATATACCACTTCCTCTCGGTGTGCAGTTTCAGTATGCAAACCAAATCACATAAATCTGTCCATTAACCACAGAACAATTATAGGAAATGTTGCCATTGCTTTAAGGATGTTTACGTCAGGCGAGTATTTTATTCTTTAAATCTTCAGTGATACATAAATCTAGAATATAACTAGTACTGGTCATCTGAAACCTTGAGACACCTTCCTCCAGCACTGCTGGAAAACACTGAGCATTTTCTGTACCCAGTACTTCTTTTCAATATCCCTAAGTAAACAGATGTTTCTCATCACAATTTTTTAACAATTGTCATGTGATATTTACCTAGAGAGCAGCTTATATGATACTAGTTACAATTTCAGTTAAGACTTTGGAAACAAGAAGCATATTTACAAATCCTCTCCCAGGATAAAGTATTCCAATCTGTCAATCATTAACTCAAGAAATGTTTTGTGGTGGACATTTCTAATTTCTTCCACAGTATCAATTTCTACTTCCCAAAAGTCCTTAGTTATCCTGCTGGGAGCCACTGGTTCCAGGAAACCTTACTACAGTGGTGAAGCACATAATCTACACTAAGCCAAGCAGATAGCCTATCCCCGCAAGCACATGCCATGTAACCCATGCCTATTTAACTGGTGAGAATCTCAAGAGATGGAATGAGATATCTGGAACAAAAACACAATTTTGCTTAGGACTACCTAACACACTCATAAGAGACTCAGAACTCCTCAGAACCATTTTTCTTCCAGGCAGGAAGCTAGTCAAAGGATGGAACCAATATAGGAAATAACTCAGAGTAAAAAGTCAGAGAAAACTGTAGAGAAAAATAGAATGAAATCCCGACATTATAAACCTCTGGATCAAACAGCACCTAAACCTGCACCACCTCTGGAATTTCAACGGCTCTGTTGCCAGGCAATCTGCTCAGCTGTACAAGGTTCCATGCCCAAAAGGGAACTCCACACTTGGTTTAATGCTCTGCTGTTGCTTTCTTGAAATTGTTACATACTTTTATCTCAGGGCCTATGTTTCTAAGTGAGATCCTTTGTAACTATAGACCTTGTCTATGAGCAAAAAAGATACACTTGGCAGCAACTAGCACAGGAGGGGTTGTCACAGCAACATGCGCCTGCCTAGCCCTCTCCAGGACTCCTGGGACTCTGAGAGAAAAAGCTGGCCAGGATGTGGGTACAGATCCACAGCAGCAGGTGCAGAAACAGCAGCTGGGGTGGCAGTGAATGAAGGGGAGGGAGAGGAGTGACTTCTGGTGGGGGCAGTGCACAGGGGCTGGCTTGTCTCTCTGCACCCAACTGCACAAATGTTAACTCCGGGGACTGTGGGAACCAGAGGCAATAAATCACAAGTAAATAAAAGAATATATTTGGACATCCCAATAAAACATGTTAAGGAATTATTAAAATCCTTCAGTTTAGAAGCTCTGGTTTGAAAATTGCTGCAACCTGAAATATTGCAAAGCAAATATCCACAGGCTTAAAGAAATAGAAATTAAATTTAAAGATAGTCATGTCACAGTACCGTGTCAGTAGATAAGCTTCCGCACTGTGGTTAGGAGACCAAAGCTTTTTACCCCTGTGTTCCACCATTTCATCAAGTCTTCTGGATCACCTGCATCCATATGAGAGAACAAGAATTCTTTTAATTTTATAAAGAATGCAGAAGAGTCCATAAGAGATTTTAGAGGTCATACCTAGTAGTGCTGAGCATAATTTCTGCCCAAACTTCTCTGATCAGAAGTCAGTCATATGGCCCCACTAAAGGCAAGGGTTTGTAGCTGGATGTAGGGCAACGGTGTTGCAAGGAAGCAGGGAAGTCAGATATTGGTGAGCACTACCACTTTCCATCCCATGATGTTTATGCAAAATTATGGTTCTCCCCTTACGTGTCATTCCTACTTTCTGACCTGGTGACTGTCCCATTCCAACCTTCCTACATAGCTACACACGGAGAAAAAAAAATTGTATTTCCTGTTCCCATTTCTTTATATCCTATTCTCTATTCATCCTACTGTAATCTGACTTATGTCACTACTATTTTAATGAATACGTTTTAACTAAATTACAAATGATCTCTCTCTTTTTTAACAAAGTTCTCCTCTCGCCCCCTCCCCCACACCTTCTGGACTCAGGCGGACTCTCCCCAGCTACTGGCGGCGTCTCTCCAGACATAAGCCTCTTCCTCTCACTCCTATACTCTCAGGCCCTCCTCGCCTCTCTCGTTCCCTAAGAAATATCCTCAGGCCAAGACCACGGCGTCTAAAAGCCCTCACCCCTCCCCACGCCCACCCTCGCCACGAGACCCAGGAAGCCTGCTTCCTCCTACCCGCATCTCCTCAGCCCCCTCCTAACATTTCCCGGGGCCATCCTTTGACTCAGTCCTGGCCCCTAGATTTTGTTCCCAGGTACCCTTCCCTCAAAGTGCCCCCATGCAGCCTTCGCCTTTCTCCCCCAACCCACCTGGGGCCAGGGACCTTGTCCACACTCGAAGAGACCTGCAGCCCGTAGTATCCGGGCCTCCGAGTGGAGCAGACGGACTTCCGGGCGGGGAACGCGCGCCCTCTGGTGGCTGAAGCAGCAAGGGTAGCAAAGACGCTCCACTCGCAAAGCTCTGCCGCAGAGCTCTCACCAATGACCTTTTGAATACAACAGTCAATGTGCAACTTTCAGCATTTAATTGAAGTAATAGTACATTTGGCTAATTCTCCCTGTCCGATTCAGTTATGCCTTCATCTGTGGTACTTTTTACCTTTTAGTCATCACCATTATGGAATTTAACACATCGCATCTTAAATACCTTGTCTATCTGGCGTAGACACCTAGAGGTCAGGAAGCATTCTTTTTAATTTTTGTAATTCTGATCCCAGTTGCCGTATCTGGAACTTATCAGCATCTCAACAAATACTGGTTGACAAACTAATAGGCAAATGAATAGCCACGCTGTCTTTAAAATACGGGGCATCCAGGTAAAGATGTCTAATAGGTTGACCATTACATAAAAAAGTAATTGATTAAAAAGTCTGTCTTCGCGGGGCACCTGGGTGGCCCGGTGGGTTGAGCCTGAGGCTCTAGGTTTCAGCTCAGGTCATGATCTCAGGATGGTGAGATCAAGCCTGCCTCCCACTGGTGCCCTGGGCAGATTCGGCTTGAGTGTCTTTCTCTCTTCCACATTCCCTCTGCCCTCCCCCGCCCATCTCTCTTTTTAAAATAAATAAATTAATCTTCTAAAAAATTTAAAAAACAAAAAATAAAATTGTGTCTTCCCTAGTTGACAGTCATCCACAAATATGCAGAAGTTGAAATTCATGTGTATATGTTTGGGGTTTACTTAGTTCCTAGAATCTATGAGTTAATAATTTTCACCAAATTAGGAACATTTTTGGTAACACTTAAATAAATGTTCTGTTTCCCACTCTCTTTTAGGAAAGTCAATTACATATATATCTGGCTACTTGAAGTTGTCCCACAGATCTATATGTACTTTTTATTCTCTCCTTTTTTCCCCCCCCCCCATTTTGGAGAGTTCTTATAGCTTTAAATTTATTATATTATCCTATGTAATATCTAGTATCTCATTAATTCCTTCCAGTAATTTTCTTTCTCAGATAAGAGTGAATAGCAAAAGTTTAAGTAGAATCAAGAGGACAGGGGTAATCAATGATGCCAAAACCTCAGATAAGTAGAGTCAGACAAGAAAACGTCCTTAAGATATCTTTGGATTCCCCAGTTACAGTACGTTTGGAAATGAAGTAAAAGTGAAAGTTTGCTTATAAGTGGTATGTAAGCATTGTGATAGCCAATTTAGAATATTCTTTCAAAAATTTCAACTGTAAACTAGAGAAAGAAAGGGAGTATAATGGTGTGAGAAATGAAGGTTTTGTTGTCCCTACTTACAAGGTAGGAGATATTAGCAATTGCTTATATGTTAGAGGGAAAGGGCCAAATGATAAGATATTGTTAAAGATAAAAATAGAAGGGATGACTGATGGAGCACAATTCCCAAAGAGAGACCAGAGTGTTCATGCAAGAGTTTGAATGGAGAGAGAAAGAACTGGTAGAGACCTATATAACTTTGTAGTTTGAAAAGGAAGGAGGAATGAGTATATGGAATTTTGGCAAATAGCTTCTAGATTTTCTGTGAATTAGGAAAGTAGTTTGCTGAATGAGTGCTTAAATAGACTCAGGTGCAGAGGAGTGACAAAATATGAGCATATACATCCAGGGAGAAACAGCTGGGTAAATAATTTTATATTTGTTTTTTGTTGGATTTTTTTTTAAGATTTTATTTATTTGAGAAAGAGAGAGCATAAACAGGGGAAGGGGCAGAGGGAGAGAGAGAGAGAGGGACAAGCAGACTCCCTGCTGAGCACAGAGCCCACTGTAGGGCTCAATCGTAGGACCTAAGATCATGACCTGAGCTAAAGTCAGACACTTAAACACTAAGCTACACAGGCGCTCCAACAATTTTATCTTTGAATTTAAACAATAAATCTTGGGGAACAATGAAGGTCCTGCTCAGCTAAAGATTTAAAATTAGAAATTTGAAATAAAGCTCGATCCTAGAGTTAGATTTTTCCCCCTTTGTTTTATTATGCCACTTACAAGGCACAGAAATAGAGAAGGACGGTGTGAACAGAATCAAAGTCAAAATTTTACAAGGTGGCCATGATGAAAGAGAAATCAGGTAAGATTAAGGTGATATCCCAAGGAGTTGAGTGTGTAAAAGGAAGAAAGGGAACTCAGTAAGGACTAGTAGCATCCAGAAAAATAAATCAAAGGACTGGGAATCGTAAGGGTGTGGAAGAGCAAAAGGAATGAGAGCAAGCTGGTGAGAAGTCCAAAGAAACAAAAAACTAGGTAGAAGTGGATCAATGGACTCCATGATTCCACACTTGAAAAAACTGTCCGTTATGATGGGCTGTCCAGTGTGACCCCTTAGGTGTGGGATGCTGCTAAAGGAGAATGGAGATTCACCAGGAAAATCAAACAGGCAAAGTGCTGGATTCATCATGTGAACAGCCCTGAGGTTCCCAGGATAACTTGAGAAAACTGAAGGAGAGAGGAAGACCCTGAGCAGTTATCAAATTCTCAGAAGAATATATGGACAGTGTTGGCTAAGAGTGGGTAGGATATAAGAAAACAATGTCCTGAGCATTCAAGAAGGAGGCCTTTTGATCATGAGTGGAAGATGGGTCCCTATCCTCACCCTCAGTATGAAGCATATGGGGGATGAGAGAAGGAACAGACTTCTCTACGGAGAAAAGTAATGAAAACAGTGCCTGTGAAATCTTTCCACCTAATTTCACATATTTTATGTGTATTTCTAATTGTTTCAATGTCAACTGACTTTGGGAATGCCTTATTTAGTTAAATCACACAGAGAACCCTAATAGGCTATCTACTGAAACAGGAGGAAAAGCATTTAGTCACATTAGTCAATGAGGGCAGTAGGAATGGCAGTCAGGAAAATCACATAGGTAAATAAACACAAATTTCCCCATTGGTCAACCCAAAAGGCAGGGGAACCAAATCACGATTGGGTTGCCATATATCTGCAAAGAGAGTTTACTCCAAAGAATCCTCATTCTGAGGATATTGCTTGATTTTTATTCATAAATATAATTAAAAGACAAAGAAACCAATATTTTTTCAAACTGAAATGAAAAAGCATCATCCCAACTCTTCTTAATGCTCCAGGGAGGCACATCCTAAACACTAGGAATAATCAGATTTGCCTCCTCAGATGCCCAGGGGTACAGATTTCACTCTCTGTTGCCCTTTGGGCCAGGACAGTCTTCACCAACTTGCAGCCAGAACAGTGGCAGAGGGCTCTGTCCACAGTAAAGACCCAACACTTGGGTTTTAATGTGACTTGGATCACTAACTTGAAGTTCTTAATAATTTTATCTTTGAATTTGTGCTTTGCATAGCTCAGGGACCTAGAATGTCTCCTCACCTGCAGTCGCATCTCCCTCCACCTCTGCTGGACCAGTTCTCGGCCCTTCCCTCTCCCTGCCTGCCCAACAATAGCATGGGCCCTCTGTCACCAGCTAGGGCCTGGTCATGAGCATGCAGAGGGTGGAGGTCAGGCACCTTCCCCCTGGTGGGACTTGGTGGTGATCATTCCTCCCCAGATGGCAAAGCCTTGGAACATTCCACAGGAGTCTCTCACTCACCTTGAGCTATGTAACTAGTGCCTCCAGAAGCAGGGGTCTTAGTGCCCTTTGTGGTTTTGGCCTGACTTCCCTGCTCTATGAGATTCAGCATGTTGGTCTGAAACCTGGCAGGGGTGGGGATCCAGCAACAAGTGAGCCATGCAAGCACACCCAGTGATGGGACAGGGCCCTGAGGGGCCTGGGAATGTCTACAATTGCCCTCTAGGTATCCTCCTCCCCAAAGAGCATGCAAGTAAATAGTCAATTTAAAACTATGTATTTATATCTATATTTACATCTTTATCTTAGGTTGAGAAAGAGGAAGAAAGACTGTAGAAGAAAGGAATTTTATATTTTATATTTTAGTACCTTTACTAGCCTTTGTTTCCTGCTATTTGAAAAGGGTCCTACATTTTCATTTTGCAATGAGCCCCACAAAGTATGTAGCTGATCTTGCTCTGAGCCCTCAGCAATGGAAAACAACTTGAAGAGTTTAAGTCACTTACTTGCATTTGGCAGATTCTGCAGAAGGTTCTTAAGAATGTTACACTATTCTTCCATAGACAAATGCTCCTTCTCTTCCCACAAATATGAGATAGTTCTGTATCTATGCCTGTCTACGACATCTTAAGTGCTGGAGATTGAAAATTATATAAGGTGCATGCAATACTTATGAATTGAACGACTTAAGTATCCTGAAACATCATTGTAAATGGTGAGTTCACACCGCCTTGCAATGTGTTATTGATAAGCTTATGCTAAATGAATGTTTATTTCAGATTTTGTGCTCTGATAAATTTTTTTGGAAATGAATTTTTTCAAATTTTATTTAAAAAATAAAAATCTATTAATCTTTTTAATGCTTTAGATCAAATGTCTTCTCTCTGCCCTAGTTTTAATTAATATAACTTGTCTTAATATCCTGGATAAGGCTTTTACTACCCCTGTGTCAATAACTGTCCACTAATTTTAAGAGAATTCAGACTTTTATGCAAGACAAAACAGGCTATTGCAACATCATTTGTGTTATAAACGGATTTTTGCCATATGAAGAAAAATAATTCATCTATCTCTGAAAGAGAATTTTTTCTTTCTAGAATTTTACTATTGGGTAAGACTAGAATATAGGTTCCCAAGTAAAGAAATGAGAAAAACTTAAGTGGTAATTGCTAAAACAGAGAGCCCATTTAGATCAAAGAGATATGTTTAAAGGACTAAAGGTAAAATATGTTTTTATTATAGCTTTTAGCTTGCTTCAAGATCTATTGCGTTTGAGGTTGAAAAAGCACTCCAAAGAGGGCAATAATGATTCCAGAAACAGAGATTATACTCTATTGATGATGTCCTTTCCTATCCTCCTGTAAGTGGCTTTCTATTACTGACATATACCAGACCAAATTGTGTACCTTTCTCTATGAATAATGAAAGCAGGCATAAGCACAATAAATATGAGGGGACTGTTGTAAACAGATACTTCTGTTTCATTACCACTGTTTTATTAACAAATCACTTCCATTAAAGAGATTATGAGATTGCAAAAAGCAATCTAAAATGAAATAGTCCAGGCCTAACTTTCATTTTGTAATGAATTGAAATGATTTGCCTGTAGTCGATTCAGTTCCTCATTGTTTCTGTGACTCCGCTAAGTCCATTTTGTATCTTGAATTGTGAGTGTGTTCTCCCCAGTGGGGTATGTGAATCATCTTTTCTAGGAGAAAAGGATGTTTCCAATTAATTCAAGATATACATTTCTCACCTCCTAATGCAGAAAGTGGTGTGTTATATGTAATATACCTTACATTGCAACAATGTGCTCAAGAGCCCTATATTTCTTACTGTAGTTATCCTACAATGCAATAGCTTGGGACTCAACTATAAGCTTTTTTAACAGTCACGACTCCATAACTTACTATTAGCATCATTTTAATTTTTTAATTTTTTTTTTTTTTTTTTTTTTTAGCAAGAGGGGGTTTGCGGAGGAGCAGAGGGAGAGAGAACTTTAAGCAGGCTTCACATCCAGTGCCAAGCCCTAGCACAGAGCCCAGCACAGAGCCCAGTGCAGAGCGCAGCGTGGAGCTCAACCCACACTAGGGCTCCATCTCACAACCCTGAGATCATGACCTGAGCCAAAATCAAGAGTCAGACGCTTAACCAACTGAGCCACCTGGGTGCCCCGGCATCATTTTAATCTTAATCCAGCACGTCACTTTTGAATACTGAAACCTTAACTTCTGGGGAGAGCCACAAAGTGTCCTGTTACAAACTTTTTTAAGTGAAGGGAACCAAATATGGAAAATAGGTCTTGTGCTTCAAAGCCAATAATTACTGGGGATTATTCAGGTATATACAGTCTTTTCTTTAAGGTGATAAAAAGAGATGTTAGTCATATTTTCTTTCATTTTGGAGCTCGAAAAAACAAAATGTTAGCAATATTCTACCAATTCCAAAACGGATTTTGAAATGGGCCCGGTCTACAGAAACCAGAAATCTGAAAATCACAGTTCCTAAAGAAACCTAGTGGTGCAAGGTAACAACTCACATGAATATCCTCGAGTACAGAGACTCAGGAAATACCGGGAATTAAACAAAATTGGTTTTCTATGGAATGAACACTAAATATATAATAGAATAAATTTCGATTTTTGTAAAAGTCGTTTGAGGTTTGACATTCCTCAGGATTTCCCATATCTGCATACTATTGTGTTTAAACTTTCTGCATACTATACACTTAATAGACTTCATTAACAAGGTTCTACCAGTCAGTCAACATTTTACATCAAACTTAAAACATAATTGAATCCTGCAAAATGCAAGTAATTATTATTTTTTATTTGTTTGACATGATTGAGGAATTTTATGTATTTCTAAAATAATTCAGTTTTTTGCTTGGACAATCAAAGCAGCAAATACTCAGAAGAATATATTTGCAAGGGGAGCCTGGGTGGCTCAGTCATTAAGCATCTGCCTTCAGCTCAGGTCATGACCCGCAGGTCCTGGAATCGAGCCCTGCTTCTGGCTCCCAGCTCTCTGCTAGGCGGGAAGCCTGCTTCTCCTTCTCAACTCACCCTGCTTGTTTTCCCTCTCTCGCTGTGTCTCTCTCTATCAAATAAATAAATAAAATCTTTTAAAAAAGAAAGAATAAATTTGAAAAACAGAAAATTATAAAATAAAGAATAAAATAACCAGTAAAGCCCTAACAAAAGATATTACTCATTATTTTACAATTGTTTTTCTAAGCATTTGTTTGTTTTACAACATGGGGATTTTACTGTTCATATGGATGTCTTTTTTTCCAGAAATGTATCATTTAAAAGGAGAATTCTAGGGTGCCTGGCTGGCTCAGTTAGTAGAGCATGCAACTCTTGATCACGGGGTTATAAGTTCAAGCCCCATGATAGATGTAGAGATTACTTAAAATGATATCTTTAAAAAAAACCCAAAACATAAAAAAGTAATAAAAGGAGATTTCTAGATAACAAAGCAGGATTACAAAATCTACATCCCTCAATATTAGACAAAATTTTTAAAATTAGAAATAACTAAATAAAATTTCAACATCTGCAAAACAAACCAAGTTAGAAGTAAAATTTAATGCCATAATCTTTGAAAACTCTGGACCAAGGAAAGAATTCTGCTACATCAATGTTTGTGTTATAACACATCTGCATCATTTCTGGACAGAATGTGAGTCAAGGAAATCTCCAAAATTCTCATCAATACCCATCAATTTGGAGACCAATGGATAAACATGGTAAGTAGGTAGTCTAGGAAAAGCAGATGCTCAACCCCTACAGAATAAAAGCCTCTAGCCATTTACAAGTATTGTATAATGAGCTGGGGGGAGTGATTTGAGGCACCCAAGTCTTCTGCCAAAGGATCATGATATTCCCTCCAGCTAAGTACAGACAACTCTAGTTCATACCATCTCACATAAACTAAGAAGTGTAAGAAATGCCCAGGATATCAAACAAAAGTTACATATAATTCCAGCAAGGCTCTTACTCCCAAGTGGACCAATAAATCACATCTCTAGTTACAAACTACAGATGGGTAGAGGATGAAAGATGGGTTTCAGACATAGTAGTCATGGAGTCGAGGAGAATTAATCCACGTGATATAACAACAAACAAAGGTTTTGGCAGAGCGAGATGAGAGAAAGAAAATATTTAGCAAGTAAGCAAATATACCACAGAAATGGATAAAAGAAATGTACAACGCATTTTTAAAACTGTCAGAGTCCAATCTAAAAGGAAACCCAATGCAAGAAAAAGGAAAAAAAAAAAAAAAAAGCAACAGCTCTTTGAGAGTGCCTCAAATCAAGAAAAAACAGGAATATTATAGTAAAGCAGCCCAAAATAAATCTTACAGAAATAAAAACTGAATTAGAAACATGTGGAATAGATAGCTATGCCCCAAAATCATAATATTGATATAAATGAGGCTGAGAAAGGAGAATCCAACAAATGAATAAACATCTGTCATAATAAAAGTATATATAATATTAAAATGGCACACTGCATTTTTCAATAATGTAACATATAATAAAATATTGAAAATATTGTGATTATACCGTCAAACTTGAAAAAGAATTCTTCAGGATCCTTGCAGAAAATGTCACCATTGGGGGTTAGAGGTAGACCCAGTCAATTGGCCTCAGGTTTTCCCACAAAAAATTTCAGATAGCAGAGAACAAATTATTTGTAGATCTGAAAGAAATATATGTTGATGCAAGAATATTATAAACAGTGATAACTTTTGTTCACATACAACGGCAGTAAAAGAGATATTCCTGAAAATTCATGAATCAGAGGGCTTTGTGTGTAAAATAAATACATATATATTATATGTAATAAATACTCATATATTTTTATATATAAATAAATAAGTAAAAAGAGAGAAAAGGGGATGGGAGAACTAGGAACAATATCTAATGCATTATTTCTGGATGGAGACATATTTTAGTTAATTTCCTTGTTCTTCCCCTTACTTCTTAAAATAATGTTTAGGTATTATTTGGTATAAAATAATTAACTGATTATTCTAAAAAGTTTAAAGCATAATTTTAAATTATTGCCTAATGTGCATTTTGTGTATATACTATATATAATTATAATAGTTTACATTTCATTTCTCTCTAATTTTTTGTTACTGTCAATCACACTGTGATGAATATCTTTATATAAAATCTATGTATCATTGATTATTCTTAGGAACTGAGTCTAAGAACTACTTCTTCAAAGAAGAAAATATTTTAAGTTTCTTTAGATATTAATATGTTGTTTTGCAGGGAGATTGTCTCCATTTACCCTTCCATCAAAAATGAAAAGTGTTTATCAGACTATACCCTTTGCTTGATTAAATATTTAAATATTTTACATTTTTACTTTCTAGTCACATTTTTATATTAATTGCCTTTTCACATCTACCATCTGTTACTAAAAGCCTTTTTAAAGCGTAATAAAGACAGCTGGGGCATCTGAGTGGATTAGTTGGTTAAGTGTCCAACTCTGGATTTTGGCTGAGGTCACGATCTCAGGGCCTTGAAATTGAACCCCTCATCAGGCTCTGTGCTTGGTGTGGAGCCTGCTTAAGATTCTCTCTCCCTCCTCCTCTCCCTCCATACTCACACTCTATCTCTCGCTCTCTAAAAAGTAATAGGGTAAAATTTACCATTAAAAAAATAAAGTATAACAAAGATAATCAATTTATACAGCTTTTTTTTGAGCTTTAGATAAAGGTCATCACACTGCATATGGGGTTTCCATTCAGTACTATCATAATAAGGTTACTCATGTTACTGAACACAGCTACAATTCATTTATTTTTCCTGATACCTAATATTCCATTATGTGGTTGTAATAAAATGTATTTATCTATTATTTATGGAAGTTATGATATTTGAGGGTTTTCTATTACAAAAAGTGTTTTTCTGCACTTTAATTGTATGTTTCCTGGTGCACTTTCAAGAGTTTCTTTTGTATAAATCCTTAGGAGTTGAACTATTGGATCATAGAGGAAGCAAAAGCTCATTTTTACAAGATAATGCCAAACAGGTTCCCATACTGATTACCCAGTTTATGCTCCCACCAGCATAATTGACCCCCGTGACCCACCTCATCTGTAAAACTCAGTGTAGGCAGATTTAGCTTCCTTCCACCGAATAGATGGATCTAAAATAGTATTTCATAGCTATCTTGACTTAGAGTTTTGTGATACTAACGAAGTTCAGCACATCACATCTTTTTTAGCCATTTGTATTACTTTTCTTGCAAAATACCTGTTCATGTCTGAAGATTTTTTCAGTTCTGTTTACTTGTTTATTAATCCCAAGAGTCTTCATAGATTTGGAAATTAATACTTTTTGTTTACATATGCTACAAATATCTTATTCCACTTTGTGTTCTATCTTCTCACTTTCTTTAAAATGCATTTTCACAAGCTTAAGTTCTTTTTTTCCTTTTTTTATTTTATTTTTTTATTTCTCATTATGTTCAGTTAGCCAACATGTAGTACATCACAAGTTTTTGTTGTAGTGCTAAAGTTCTTAATTTTTGATATTACCAAGTTTTTTCAATCCTTTACTTAGGATTGCTGCCTTGCTTCTTGTATAAGAAATCTACATTTTCCACATCCCCAAAGGTAATAGTCACTCCTTTGCTCAATAAACTGCCAGGCCACATCTTTCATAAAGCAAAGCTCTTCCTACATAGAAGTCTTCTACTCTCTACTATTCGCAATTGTCTGTCCCCGAATCACTCCTAAACAATCTAAATATTTGTGTTTTCTAAGATTCTTTTTAAAAAATTTTTAATAGAAATATTTATTTTATTTTATCTTATTTTATTATTTTTTATTATGTTATGTTAGTCACCATATAATACATCATTAGTTTTTGATGTAGTGTTCCAAGATTCAATGTTTATGTATAACACCCAGTGCTCCATGCAATCCGTGCCCTCCTTAATACCCATCACCGGGCCAACCCTTCCCCCCTCCCTCCCCTCTAAAACCCTCAGTTTGTTTCTCAGAGTCCAAGGTTTCTCATGATTCATCTCCCCCTCCGATTTCCCCCTCCTTCATTTTTCCCTTCCTTCTTCTAATGTCCTCCATGTAATTCCTTATCCCCAATGTTCATAGCAGCAATGTCCAAAATAGCCAAACTGCGGAAAGAGCCGAGATGCCCTTCAACAGATGAATGGATAAAGAAGATGTGCTCCATATATACAATGGAATATTACTCAGCCATCAGAAACGATGAATACCCAACTTTTGCATCTAAGAGGCTTTTTAATTGGCTTTTTTAAATTTCCTTTTATTGGGGAGGTTTGACTCTTCTTGGCCCTTTGTACTTCCATATAAGTTTTAGAAACAGTTTGTTATCTAAGAAGAAACTTGTTTGGGGCTTCTGGGTGGCTCAGTCAATTAAGCATCTGCCTTTGGCTCAGGTCACGATTCCGGTGTCCTAGGATCGAGTCCCACATCAGGCTCCCCGTTCTGCGGGGAATCTGTCTCTCCCTCTATCCCTCCACCCGTTCATTCTCTCTCTCTCTCTCGCTCTCTCTCTCTCAATAAATAAACAAAATATTTAAAAGAAAAAAAAAGAAGAATAAACTTGTTTGAGCAACCTTGAATCTATATCTAGGCAGTAGTGACACTTTTAAAGTATTTAAAATACATAAACATTAAATATCTCTTCAATTATATGTCTTCATATAAGAGTTACTCTGAACGATAATTTTTTAAAGATTTATTTATTTATTTGAGACAGAGAGAGAAAGGGGAAGGATAGAGGGAGAGAATCCCCAAGCAGACTCCCCACTAAGAGCAGAGGCTCATTCTCATGACCCATGAGATCATGAACCACGTCAAAACCAAGAGTTGGAGACTCAACTGACTCAGCCATGCAAGTGTCCCCATATGATAATTTTTATGAATGCTAAGAGTTACCATTTTTAAAGTTTTTATTAGTTTATATTTATTTCCGATGGGATTTAAAAAGAAACATAATATCTAAAATTTGGAATATATTAATCCTTTCTCTATATCATTTGATGACAGGTAGATTTTTTCTCTAAAATATAACTATATACAGATATGTGTTATATATGATATATAACACAAAATATATGAATATATATTAGGTATGAGAAGAGGCATATATACACAGATAAATTATATATAATGTAGCTTACAATTATCTAATATGAAATACATATTATATAGAATTATTTGTAATATAAAATGTCAAGGATTTCTATATAATCCACAATTACTTATATTACTCAAGTAGGAAATATACCTATTATTAACTCATTTTGATTTTCCAAACGTTGATAATATTGTTTCAAAGTATCTCATCAATATTCTTTGTTGATATTTCACTCTATTTATAACATCCTTGTGTCATGAAGCTATCTTGTTTGGAGGGAAGATATTAATATTTTTGAGCTTCAGCAAAGATTGCAGTCTCTTTTATAAGGTATACACTTTTTATTGTTTAATAGTTTCTATTTTGTGTTCTTCTTCAAGAACGCTATTGCTATTCTGTTTTCTTATTTTGCTTATGGTAATCCTCTATCTTTGACCAGCCTTTTTAACTATTTCAGATGTACCTCTGTAAACAGCATGTAGTTACACTGGTATTAAAGATAGATTTTTAATTTTATATATAGATTGTTAGTTTCTTGGGAGGTAGAACCGGGCCTTACATGTCTTTATATATCCTGAGTAGTCTACATTGTTCTGGACATGAGAGAAGCCCTGCAGGATTTTGATCTATTAATTATGACATAACATCACTTATGAATTGTCGATATGAACTACTGTAGTTGAAAAATCCGAGGACACTTGGCCTTGGATCTTAGTTCACTATCACGATGCTATTTAACCTCCCTTAACTACTCTTCTCTTAGCTGAAAAAGAAGAAAAATTATGTTTACACATTAGGAAAACTGTTAGAAATGCCCAGAGTAAAAGGTATTTAGAGAAATACTTGGTAACATTACCATGTCTTCTATCAAAATGAGCACAGGTGCTACTGCTTTTTCATAAAATAAATTCCCAGAACTTAGACACTACTTATTCACCATAGAGATCACAGTTTTAACTTCCGCTAAGATGGTATGAAAGCTTCCTATGATTCAAGTCTAGCCAGGAACCAGAGAACTGAATTAATTGGTTAGGTCTGCTCAAGGTGACAAGTGGCGGCTCACAGACAAAACATTTAGAAACCAGGCTGTAAACGCTACATCTAATTTTACTTAGGATGTAAGAAGATATCCAGAAGACTGGTCTGTTTACTGGCAACGTAACATGTATCCCCACGCTATTCTCAGATCATCTGGGAGGAGGTGTGCTCTTGGAGGAAGAAGGCAGCTTGTCTCCGGGGGTCTTTACCTAATTATTATAAAAATATGTTTGTGGCATAATGTAAAGTTTGACACAAAGAATGGCCATATTTTTGTCACACATGTAAACACTGTTATTTAACGTAATATAAAAAGAAAGCAAGCAAATTTTTAGCAGTCTAAATTATAATACAGTACTTTTTTTTTTCTAATTCAGTTTCTTAGTAGATAATTCATTAGGTACAGAGTTCTATTTCTTTCAAAGCTCTGTGTGCCGTGTGCACTGACTCACACATCTCATATATTCTGTGTGTGAGGGTTTGTGTAAGGGATGTGCAACAGAAGAGTATGCTGCAGACAAAGGAAGTAAAAAGCACAAATTCTGGTGGCTTCACAAGGGCCATCTAAACTCTTCCAGGAAAATCCCTGAATATAAAACCTTGCCATGCAGACAGTGGTAATCCCTCCATTTAACTTCCTATTTTCTTTTATGCTTTTATTAGCAGTCTATGTAATCATTCATTTATTTTAGGAGTTGTGTGGCCTCTAGTGGTGTATGGAAAAAACGTACAATGAAAATATTGCAAGACTTTATACTGCTATCTCCTGAGATACTCAGCAGAGTATTATCTTAACTTAAAACAACTTTGACTTTGACTTACACAACATGACTTTGACTTAATACAATGCTCTTATTTAACAGTTTTAGATTTTGGTCCCACTTGTTCCAAAGCTGCTGCTACTTCTAGACATATATTTATAGGAAAATGATATGGAAATAATGATTCTATTTCTCTTCATGCTATTTCTTACATTTTTTCCCCAGAGGTCACCATCAATATTTAGACTTTATAAGAAGATACTTTCCCTAAGTTAGTAACAATTATTTTTCAAAAGAGTGTAGTCAAATTACTAAAACTTGCTTAGGAGTGTTACAGGAATTTTATTTATTTTATTTATTTTATTTTTTTAAAGATTGTATTTGTTTATTTTAGAGAGAGAAAGAGAGAGCAAAGGGAGGAGCAGAGAGAGAGGAACAAGCAGACTCGACATTGAGCTCAGAGTCCTAGGCAGTGCTCGATCTCAATCCCACAACCCTGAAATCATGACCTGAGCCAAAATCAGGAGCCGGATGCTTAACTGACTGAGCCACCCAGGTGCCCCTAGGCATTTTATTTTTAACCAAAAATTCCTTTTTAATTAAATTAATTTAAAATGTTTATTTTCTAGATGACCTGCTTTCCCCCCAAACTTCTGAAGCATTTACAAACCATAACACTAGGTCAGTCAGAATAAGCTGATAGAAATCAAAACAAATATCACTTTGTTTAATATGAAAAACTGCTATTTGCATCTTATTCAGAGTCACTGTATGTTGAAAGACCCTAAATGGAAGGCTAATTAAGCAAAACCAAATTGTGAACTAATTTACAAATGTGTTCTTCAAGAAATATTGGACTAGCTTGTTCATAGCTTTAAAATGATATACGATTTCAATTATATTCTATATTTAAATCAATTGGATCTCTTCCTATTCTGACAAAAAAAACAGCATTGACTCAAAAGGAAACCACAACAAGTAAGAAAAATGTACAACTTGCCACAATAGGCCATTTGGCACTAGTGTCTTTTGACATATGGTAGTACATGCAGAACAGGGATTGCCTTTGGGATTGCCAAGATCTCTTCTGAGATGTTCTTTGTTTCTATTTCAAAACCTTATAGATCAAAAGTCTAAAAAAAAAAAAAAAAACACTGAAAGCAGACGGTAATATACTTTGCAGTTAAAGTATTTTCAAATTTATTACAAAGTATTAACCTGCTGCTAGAGTTATTCACTAGACTACAGATTTTAAAGACATTTTCCGATTCATCATGTTTACTAGCACAATTCCCCCCAGATTATAATGAAGGCGTTTACAACTAGAGATTAGAAGATAAAGACAATGCTGTATTTAGTGAGAAACAGAGAGTGATAAGAAAATACAAACTAGGTGTCTACTGATGCCCTTTGCAAGAGATTATTCTGCAGCTTTATCACACTTACACTTTATAAGATAGCTAAAGAAAATGAAGCATTGGGATATGTGAGCTATGTAGTGGCAGTTATTGGAAATGGGTTTTTGATTTAGTTGCCAACTGAGAATTCAGAAACAAAATAAAACCCTTTCATGGCCATCAGAAAATATGACTTTCTAAATAAGAATAATGAATATTGTCTACATAAATGATCCCCATGTTAATTCATCTAACATCCTTCAGAGCCAGAATAGCACTATTTTAATAGAATTCTGATGGTGAATGTCTAACATTGAAAAGTCATTTGTATACACACATAAACCATATTATATAAAACTGTGAGAAACACCAGTCCCATAATGAAATTGCCAAGGCAAAAGTGAATACCCTTTGAAAGAGCAAAATTCTTCACAGTTGCCAACCTCCCTTAATGCTGATATTACCAAGGTGTTTAGTGATGGGTGAAATTCAGCTATATTTGGCTGGAGTAAAATTCTGGGTCCAAGAGAGTGGTAAGAAGGATGTGCTTTGAGGAAAGGTTTATATTTGGGGTGTATTTTGAAGTCAATAGAGTCAGCTGTCATGTTTGAGTTTCTATTTAATTTATTTTTGTCAATCAGTGTTTATTGACCATATTAATTTTTTTAATGTTTTATTATTGGGGTACCTCAGTGGCTCAGTTGGTTAGGCATCCAACTCTTGATTTTGGCTCAGGTCATGATCTCAGGGTCATGAGGTCAAGCCCTGAGGAGGGCTCTGCTCTCAGCAGAGTCTGCTTCTCTCTCTCTCTCCCTCCCCATCTGCCCCTCTTTTCATTCATGCTCTCTCTCTCTAAAATAAATAAATAACTCTTAAAAAAATAAAAAATAAAATATTTTATTATGGATTTTTTCAGATATGAGCAAAACATACACAAATTACTATGATGAATTTTCATATATATAATATCCATCTTCAAACATATTATGTTTTCTATTCTTTATTAGGATCAAGATGCAAAAAGTTTGGTTAAATAGAGACCATATGAAAAATAGCATCAGAAATTTCTCAGCCTTTTAGGAGAATGTTTAGCAGTCACACTCCTCTCCACTAGCCAAATAAAACTAGATAAAACACTTAAACACCAATCATTAACTTTGTTCATTTGGGTATGTTAAAACTGAAAGGCAGGTTAGTTATCAATTTACTAAAAATTAGATACTAGGAATTTTGGTCCTGATTTGACTGCTACCATACACCTTTTTTAAAACCTTTTTTTTTTTCACATTTGAAAAATGTATAAAACAAAAGTAACATTATATACATATAGATTACATATGTAAAGATATATATATACACACACATACACCTGTGCTTTAATAAGCTGATATTTATACATATATAAATACCAAAATGTATGTGTTTCCTTACATGGATACAAATATCAGTTTACTATAGCAGTTGGTAAATTTTTGAAAATATATTCTTCTGAACATTAGATAATTTTCATTTAGGTTCAAACACCATAGATCAGTTTTCAACATTCCTGAAAAGTCTTCACAACCCCAGGGGAGAAAAAAAAAAATAGACCATCAGTGTTAAGAGGTTCACTTTGAAGGTGAGATAAATGGTGGTTCTAATATAATAAATAGTCTGGCCAGTATCTCTTTAGAGAGACCTCTGTGTTTAGTAAATTCAACTAAATTCGATTAAAATTAAAAGTAACTTGAAATGCTTACCAGTTGGAAGTAATGTCTCTGAGAATTTAGAGTATTTTCTCTTAATTAGTATTCTATACAAAAGTTTTTGCATCATTTCAACACAGAGCATCATAAGTAGGTCTCCTGATTTTCCTGTGACAACCTCAGATGTCATATTTCCTCCAAAGAACGTAGAACAATATAAGAAAGAGCAAAGGCCAGGGCCTTCATTACAAATGGCCAAATCCACTGCCTCTCCAGTGAGAGAAATGTGAAGATGTAGTTCAGTGTTTTTGATACTCTGTATAGCCTTGAAGTAAACTTGGTTTTTGTTTTTTGGTTGTTGGGTTTTGTTTGTTTTTTGTTTGTTTTTTGTTTTTTTTTTCCTCCTAGACCTTTCTTCTTTGACAAAGTTCAGCTTGACTTTCTAAACAAGATTAATGTTTATGGTCGACACAGATTATTCTGATGTCAGTCAAGGCACTGTTCTTTCCTTGGTTACTAAAACAATATTGGTACTGGCAGGTATAAAACACACTTTCCAACACAGGCAGACAGCGGGTTCAGTTTGGAATCTGCATCCAAATTAGGTCCCATATTAATTGCAAATGGTAAAAACCTTTGCTTTAGTTTTCTAATTAAGATTAATGATGGTGGTTTGAAGAGCTGATACCAAAACCCTGGCATTAACAGAAATCATTTTTCAACTATGGCAAACATGCTTTTCTTTTGAAGGCCTTCCTAGTCCACAATAAGAGTTGGCAAGAAGGTGGTGTTGAGAGGGGCAGATTTGATAGCAGCATTTCTTAAGACTAAACCACAAATATATTGAGCATACAAAAATCTCAGGAAAAATATCGTTTCAGGCAGTACGTACTCTGTCAAAACCTGCTCTCCAAAAAGAAGGCAGGAAGGAAGGAAGGAAGGAAGGAAGGAAGGAAGGAAGGAAGGAAGGAACTCAGCTAACAGGAAAAACGAGGGGCTCCATGTTCTTGAATGAGATTCTTTTGAAAGTTATAAATAACTGGTAAAAATAAATGTTTCCAATTAAAGTGCTTCTGGATATCTGTTGATTGTGAGTGAGATGATTTACACAGAGTGCACAGCCGGAGCACAGACACACCATCTGGAATTACTAACCGAGAAACCCATAAACTCATCGATGTATTACATGACTTACTGTCAGGCCTCCATGGAGTAGGTATCATCAGATTCTAAACTTCACATTCAGACCACTTTAGAACTCACTTAAGACAGAACATGTTTCATTCAAAAAAGCCTCCCTTTTTGGACTGTGTTGTATATGCTCTGAAAACAAATTCCTCAGAGGGAGATGAAAGAAAATCTGGGGAAATAGCAACCAGTAAGATTTTTCTCCCAGCTGCTTTGTCTGTTTTAGACAACCACAGAAATCTTACAGTGGATTTTGTTCCACAATCAGTAATACACGTCATGTCTGAAAATACAGACCTCTTTGGAAGGATGACTGCTTAGTGCCCTTAGGATTTTGAGGTGGGCGTTTAACTTTTTTTTTACAATTATATGAACACAAGAGAGCTTTTGTGTGCCAAGACATACATGTTCTTTAAGCAAACAAAAGTGGAAAATTTTAGCACATTCCGCATTAATAGAAACAGAATTGAATTTGCCTGAGTTCTGCTTATGAATGGCATTATTTATACAGCTGTGAATTGTATTGAAACACGACAATGTGAGGAAAAAATCTACATTCATTGAATTATCCAGCTGACTTCTGTTTTTTTAATGCACACTCATCACAAAATCTAAAGCACCAATTTCTAAAAACACTGAATGCTTTTAGAAAAAGTTCCAAAATTCTTTCTCTTTTGGTCTAACTGCTTTTCAAATTGGGTTATGACCTGTAGAAATGAACTGTATACACGGGTTTATTTTATTAACATATCTTATACTTTTCTTCCATTAAGTGTGAAGACCTCCTTGTTCTTTAGTCCTAAATGAGAGAAGAATCCCACTCTCCAAGTCCACAGCCTCTCCTGAAATTGATTGGCTATGGAGAACCTATGGGTCATTATCTGAAAAACATTCCCTGTAGCATATAGAGATTCCTCCAGCCACTCTTCTTGAAATGGGCAGAACAAGGTGTAAGAATAGCTTATTTCTTCCCTAAAGTAGAAGGCAGAGATAAATTCTTGACAATTTTTGAGAAATGAACATTAAAATGGTGTGATCAAAATGAAAATCAATACTAAAACTGTGTGACCAAATCAAAATCTCTACAACCATTGCCAACACTAACCTCAGTTTCACTGCTGGAAAGAGTACACTAAATGGGCTTGTTTACCCCTAGCAAGAGCAATTAAGAAATGCAAATAGGTATCCTATGCAACAGTTAAGAGCACACAAAATGAGTAGGAGAGGGCATATTTTTGGTAACTTCAGGTGGCAGCAGTGAACCTTGCTTAACTATAAACTGTAAGTTCCTTTTCTTCATCTCCATCACTGTCATATCCCACATATGCCAAACAAGTGAATATTCTTGAGTTTCTGAATAACACAAAACTTTCTAGCATAAGTTATTGACCTTTTATATAGTTACTGGCAGAACCTGTCATTAATCTATAATAGATTGTCTTTTTTATCAACTTTTTTCCACCTTAGTATAGGTGAAAAAAA
>CM052895.1:67968715-68043111 GCA_028534135.1 Potos flavus | reverse complement strand
TCATAGATACATAAGTGTTGTCCCTGTCCCTGCAGTTATTCAGATAAGTGGGGAAATAAAGTGATGCCTTTAATATCCTCCTTTTCACTTATGCCATGTCTGTTTTACCACTTGCTCTGTCCTTATCTTCTAATTCTTGTATTCTGGTGGTTACCCAGAACTTTAGACTTGCCTATTTTTTCTAAGTTCTGTTCTCTAAGGGATTGTTCCTCTACCTGGCTGAGTGTTCTCAACCTTAATAATATCTGAATATTGCCCTCTTGGCAAGATCAGGATATTCCTTCCACTTAATACAGCACATACTGTTTTAACTTCCTGCTGTATTGTTGTCCCCTCAGACAAAAGAAAAGAGATATCATTCTCACATTAGGATAATTTGAAGAGCGTTTAAAAAAAGATTACTTACAAAATTTCACAACACTGCAAGGGACTGTGGGATAATGCCAGCTAGTAAAATCATAATTGCTCTAAGCCCTAGAAGATCCAGAGGGAACAAGAGGGAATGGTTACTGGAATACATTAGGTGAAAGTCAGTCACTGTTGGAAGAGCAGTGAACTGCAGTGAGGGAAACAGTTAACCCAAGATGGTCCTGCAGAGAGGAAGTCAGGAGAATAAATACCCTCCCCATTAGCTGAACCCAACTGGAAGCAAGAAAGCCCATTGTTGTGATCCCCATGAGTAGGGTGAGAACAGAGTGTGAAGAGAGTGCTATGAGAACAGAGTGAGAAAGAATGGAGAGCAAACTGGGAAGGATAAATGGCAACTATCTAATAATCTTCCTTCCCCACAAATTTGAATTATGGTCCAATCTATTCTCACCCTGATATGAGCTCTCATCATCTCAATTCTTTGTCCTGAATCCAATTCTATTTTTAATTAATTTTAATCAGTTTTTAATTAAATTATTTCTATTGTTTCTGGTACGAATATAGATTATCCAGATATAATGGAAATTAATTAACAATAGTATTAGAACAAAAAATAACTTATGCTACCTGTTCAACATTAAATGTAGTGACTGACATATCTTAAATATACATCTCCTCTCATTTGGTGCTTCTATTAATAATGTAGTAGGCTAAAGACTATAGGTATCACAGCATCTGAATCAGGAGTAACATATTCATGAATCTTTCTTATGTTTATACATAAGATTTAAAGGTTATTTGTTTATGTACTTAGATATATTTTAAGTATCATAAAAATTCTTCTCATATCATTTTAAATAAAGTTGACTTTCTCATGTAAAACTGAAAGAAGGGTAAAATACTAGTGAAAATTAGAAACAACTGACTATGATAAAAGAATCCTCTTACCTTGCATCAATTTGTAAACATTTAGTTTTAAAATAATTAAATTCTAGAAACACCAAGAGAAGATATTTATTAGCGTGTTAAGTGTTGTCATTCACCATAGCAGGGACTATGTTTCATTCATTTTATTCTAGTTTATTTTATTATTTTTTTTTTAAAGTAGATTCTATACCCAGCATGGAGTCCAATGCAGGATTTGAAATCATGATTCTGAGATAAAGACTGGAGCTGAGATCAAGAGTAAGACACTTAACTGATTGAGCCACCCAGGCACCCCTATTTTATTCATTTTAATATATCTAATAACCAAGCTGGCCAGTGCCTGGCATGTAAAAACTGTCTTATATATACATTTTTTTAAAATTATGCAACTTTTATTTTGCTTATGTAACGTGTACATATGTAGAAGTTATTTTTCTGTTAGTCATAAACATTGATTTTTTTAGACGTTGATTTTATATGTCTACTAAGGCAGATGTGCTTTCACATTTGACTAAATTAATGAATTACATAGTTATCATAATCTGTGATTTAATCCATAAAACATACTGCCTTTTTGTATTAAGTAAAACTCTGTGACCTGCTCCTCTAATTAATCTTACCAATCCCGTTGCTTCCTATACCAATTATAAGAGCTGATTTATAACTCTTATAAACATGGCGCTTCTCTGCTAAAAAAAAAAAAAAAAAAAAAAAAAAAAAAAAAAAAAAATCCTTGATTAGGTTGCCTGCTGCCTCCTGAATTAAGAACAGATTCCCCCCAGGAATATTCAGGATCCTCTGCTATGTCCCCTTAACTTATCTTTCTAGACTCATTCCCCAATACCTTCTTATACAAAACCATCCTAGTCTATAGGGCACATTTGTGCAAATTAGAAAAAGAGACTAACTCTGGGAAGATATAATCATGCAGGCACACATTTGGGCTACAGCACACAACCACCTGGCCTCTTCCTTTGGATAAGTATACCCTGCATACCAGGGCACATGCCTCATCTAGCAAAGCATTGTAGGACATCACGAAGTGCAAAACCATGCACTTTATATAACACACTGTGTGTTCCTGTTATAATGGTTCATTTGCTATTCTTCAAAGTACCCTCTATTATTCCCTAGTTTGGTGCCTTAACGCATGTTCCTTCTCCCCATTTATACATTTGGACACTTCCTTAAATTTTCTGAAACTTCTGTATCATTTAGTAGGCACTCAACCTTTATCTTATGTGTGTCTCTGTAGTAGGTCCTTTGACTGGTATTGGGGATGCATAGCAGATTTCTTATTCATGAGATGTCTTTTCATCCCCACAACTTAATATGATTATTCCTTTGCTCACTCCCTGACACACACAACACTTCATCTGTACTTTGGGAATTTCCATGTACTGCTGTCTCTAGTAATATTTTGATAAACATACCTTTCCTTTGCCATTAAATGAGATGCCATAGACTTATAAATCTTGATATTTAGAACAGGGCCTATAACCTGAGAAAAAGAATTAAACTTAGTTGAATTATTCATTACTGGCCCTATAACTGCCACACTACGACTATAACTCAGACCAAGTATAATGTATCAGTAGAGCTGAGTGCATTTTCTGTTCACTGCACCTTGAGTTACTTAAAGATTACATCCTTTTGCTAGAGCTCTCACCTAGCATTTAGTGGCATCTTTCAGACATGTGGCACTTGCACATCTGGAGACAGGATGGTAGAATTATACAGCTGTTTTATTTTTTTTTTCCTTTCTTCTTATTTTTAGCAGCTCTTCACCTAATGATGAAGACTATTTTTTACACACTCTAGCTTTTTTCTTCTGCTAAATTCCCCATCAACACATGACCCAGATAGATATAGCTGTCAACATCTTCAATTTCCTCTTTCTATTTATCTTGACAGATCCCTTGGTGCAGTATTAATTTTATCCACTTTACCATGAAGGTGATTATTTAAACTCATTTCTATGCTACGCTTGTATATAGATGCGCCATTCAATCCTAGATATGATTGCTATGCGGAAATGGAAGTTATACCCATAATGAACATAAAATTGGCCTACTTAGCGATACTTATTTAAAAGTATTTTTAAGAAATAGTTTTCATACTCAAAGAAAATATCTAAGATTTCCCAATAAGAGCATTAAACTTTCCCAGTCTAGCTGTAAAATTATTCTATCCTCCATAACTGGTACAATAAGGAGAGAAACCAGATTAGAATTTGTTGAAGAGGAAATATGAAAAGAAGACACAGAGACAATTGTTTTATCAGTTCGTTTGAAGGTTTTTCTGAAAAAAAGAATAATGAGTTAGTACTAGTGGTGGTTACAAGATAATGAGAGGACCTCAGAAGAGCCAATAGAGTATGTTTTATGCTGATGAGGATTATTAATAATAATATGTAAAATTTTAAACTGATTCTTTAAGAAAATTAATTGGGACGAAATAAAAAAAAAAATTTTGTCTCTGTCCTTACCTCATCTGACCTATCAGGGGCATTCCATAAGTTTGACGACTTCTTCATGCCTAAAACTCTTTCGTCTTTTGCTTTTTCTGTTACCACATGCTCCTAGTTATTCCTTCTACTTCAATCATTATACCACTCTAGTGTTGACTATAATATAATGCTGTATAGTAGAACTTCATGTAAAATTTCAGATTATAAATCAGAAGTCTGGCAATTCTACAATTCTAATAAGATTCCAGCTGATGCTGATGCTGTAGGTCCACAGAACATATTTTAAGTAACAAGGACTTACAGAATCTTTGTATGCTAGTATGTTTTAAGGCCTAGGTCCGGCATATTCCTCACTTTTCACCTTTGGTATTTTCACATAGCCCAATGGCTTTAAACAATACATATTTGCAGTACAGGTATCTCCTAGGAAAGCCTGACTTAACAAAGGCCAACTTGACATTTTTGCATGTCCAATATCAAACTCCTGGTTATAACTCCCATTATCTGTTCCTCTTTTAGTCCTTCCCATCTTATAGGATGATACTACCATGCATCTATTGCTTACACCAAATATCTATGGAACGTCTCTGAGTTTAAACATTTTTCTTGCTCAATCATCCCATGAGTACTTGCCCAGTTCTACTGATATTCACTTCTATACATCTCCACCTCTAATGCCATCTTCCTACTCCCAGTCACCGTAATGTCACCCAGACTTCTTCAAGAACTTCTTGCCTCTCTCCACCTCCCATATGGTCTTTATACATTCCATTCTTCTCATAAGACCCTGAACTATGCTTTAAAAAAGTAAATTAGACCACGTAAATTCACTGTTTAACAACTTTCCATGGACTACATATGGACCCAAGTAAAGTTCCTGCCTATGTCTCTGGCCTCTTTTTATAATAGTCCTCTTTCTCTACAGCTGTGTTTAGAGTGACATTGACCCCCTTGCTTTGTAATACTGCTATCCAAAATGACCATATTTATATTTAGCCCTAGAACTAAACTAAATGAAACACTTGTTTAGGTACATAATGTCTGGTTCCATGTAGTTAAACATAGCTTCCACAAAGTCCAGAATCTTGACTGCCAGTCAGTCTCCACTGCCTAAAACAAAGCAATCAAGAAAATATCTATGCTATTTCAGAATAATCAAGAAACTATCTGTAGCATTTTAATAGAACCAAATTCTATTCAGTGCATTTTTTGTCATATGGTAACTATTCCCACTTAACCCTCTGATTGCTAGAGATATGGGTAACTGTGAATTCTCCCATTTAATTTATTCTCAGGATGATGACAAACTCCATATTAATTTAATTTTAGAGCTTTCTTTCAAATGTTTCCATCATATTGTTTATTCTATTCACTTAAAGCCTAGTTTCTCCACAGGTAAAACATGTTAAAACCCTTTTACTCTCTTGTTCTAAAGTTACTTTCTATGAGTGCCTTGTATATTCCACTGGCACAGTATGCTCTATCCCGATGGGACTCTTCCACAAAATTTTATTGAGCCCTATTATATGCCAGACCCTGTGTATGTACCAGAGAAAGAAGTAGAGCTGGAAACTAGACAAATGGTTCCTGCTGTCATAGAATCCACTGTAGGAGATAGATATGAAAGACATAATTATCCAAATAGTTATTTAATCATGTGGGATCTGCATGTGGAGTGAACCTTGGTTTAATCTGAGTTTCCGAGAAAATCAAAATATTAAGATAAAAATAATGGCATATAGATATATAATAAATATCATGTATATATTTTATATGTTATATTATATAGTTATATATTCATTACTTTTATATTACTTATATATTAACATTTAATTTATATTATTAAGTACATATCAATCATAGATATATATGACATAGAAGGGAGTAGGGAAGTGACCAGCTATGAGTAGATGTGGATAAAGATTAAGGGGAAGAAAAGAATGAAGATGAGAGTTCTAGGTCTAAAGATGTAATAAATATCAATTCTCAACTAACTCTTTCCTTAGTCCATCTACAAGCTCATTACCAAAAAATAATCAGATCAACTGAGCAGTAATCCCTCATCATGAATCTCCACAATTTTCTCTTAGTGTCTATTCTCATTCCTTTTTCCTGCAGAAATAGCCTGGGGAGAGAGACATCCTTATTCTCCAATTTCAAACCCTTTTTGGAAGTTAGTAGGATAGAAACTATAAATAAATCATAGTGACTTAATCCCTCTTTTTTTTCCCCAATCATTTTCTTAGTTTAACTACTCCCACTGCGGGTTTTCTATATTCAATTGACTTAAATGATCCCCACTTCCCTCCACCCATCCCTACTTCCCTACACATCAGTTTAGATCCTTGATATTATTTATATGGCCTGTAGAAAAGTGCTCCATAGTGACTTGGGATTGGAGAAAATTATTTAACATCTGTACTTCATTTTCTACTTCCCCATCTGTAAAACTTGATGTCATAATATTTATCCAATACTGCACAGAAGTGATATACGAATTTATTCATGTTGGTAAGGAACATTGAGATGTAGGGCACAGCAGAAGTATAAAATGCTGTTATTATTCTCTGACAGGCTGGTCAAGCTCTATAAATAACATGGTCAGGACTTGAGAAACATTTTATGGTCTGTAATGACTTGCAGGTGGGCCACAGTCAAGAGATTGGAGCTCTCATTCTAAAGTGTTGTGTCATTGAGGCTGTGTAAATGTCATCATGCACATTTTGTGGTATAGTCCTTTCAACTCCATAAGTCTGAAAATTAAGAATTCACTTTTCTAATGCCAATGTGAATGTACTGTGGTGAGGATGCACACTCCATTTTATAGGTAAAATTTGATTAAGTGGCTTTAGAAGTTACAGTTTAAATGATTTTCTTGTGTGCTATCATTAGAAAAGGAAGAGAGCAACCACATAGGAAGGTAATTTTTTAAAAGGGCAAAGTAGGACCACAGCTAATGAAAATACTGCAGTTAAGAGAAAACAAAGAATCAGGCTAATAGGCCTAAATACTTTTAAAATGAAAGAATGATGTCCAATAAATTTGGTGGTCACTAAGGAACCCACTCTTGACCCTGCATTTGTCTTATTTCACTTATGTGATCAAATACATTTAACCACTTTTCCTAGCCTCATACCTCTATACATATCCCAACTAGACCTGTCTAGTCTTCTCAAACTAAGAATGGCTAAAGCTGATTGACAAGGATAACAATGCAAATGTTATGCAAACCTTACACCTTTATAAACATTAGGAATGACTGTGCAAATGTGTAACTTGTATTAACTACTAAATCCTTCGGTTAATCAACTGCACTTGAGTTGAAGAATGCCTAAGTCTTTAAGTTTGCACAGCCTGGAAGCTGTTAAACCACACAATTTTTAGTGAATTGATGAGTCTCTCTACAAAAATGATTCTGCCCTCATAAAATTAGACTATCCAGAGTAAAGACTGAGTTTAGAGGCAGTAGCAAGATTTTAACTTCAAGCCAGAGTACATGAAAACCCAATAGGTGAATTTGGAAGTACAAGGAAAAAAAAAAGTGGTTAGAGTGACTATTCACATATTTCTACCTTGTCTTAGAATGAGACTTTGTCTTAGAACATGTTAGCTTATTAAAATACATTTATGCAAAGAAAAAATTAGAAAATCAAAGCATAAAATTTTAAGTGGCACAGGAAAATGACTATTTTTTGCACTATGTTGAAAGATATGGAAAGTAGAGTAATCAAGGTAGCAACACACATTACTGAGAGATGTTGTATATATTAGTGGCTTCAATGAGGGAAGAGGCAGGCCTCCTACATTTTCCAGTACCTCTCAAGTTTTGACATGGGCAAATGTCTTTTTAATAATAATATGTCAAGATAGAGTTTTAATAAAGAGGTAGCTTCAAGCACCCCTTCAAAGAAATATACAACTTCTATTGTTTAAAAAATATAGATGATTTTTATATGCACAAAATAATGAAGAGAAAGAAACATAACAATTTTCTGCAAAATTGATAAACATAGTATATTTGGGGGATCACATGTAAAAAGAAAAATAGGTAAAAGTTGCAAAAGATGGTAAAGGAAATCTACACCTAAATAGTAAAGAAAATTATAATGTGTTGAACTTTACAGAGAAGTAAATAAAAAGGGTGGATTAAAGAATATTTGTTCACAACTGAGTAAAATATTCTAAAGAAATACGAGGGTATAAATAGTAATACCTAGGTTTGAATATAATCACATGAAATCTTAGCCAAGCAGGATGCTGTTTTCACAAACATTTTTTTTCTCCTTTCTACTTGCTCTGGAAATAAAATCTGAATACAGTTTAATATCCTTTTTTCCCCCTAATTCTTCTCTCCTATTAAACATTCCTCTCTTGTTCATTATTTCATTCAAGCATTTATCCTTCATTTACCTTCATTCCCATTATGGACATACGCTGAAGAAACTGGCTAACAATGCCGTGGGGGGGGGGGTGTCTGTTCAACATTCAGAGAATTAGACAGAAATCCAGGAATCTTTTCTCTGAGCAACTCTTTTATTCAGAGATGATCTAAAATGTTATCTTTACAGTGGGAAAAATATCTTCCTATTGTCTCTGTAACAAATGAACCCCCTATATCCTCCAAAACTTTTTTTTTTCATTAACTAGAAAGTGAGCTCTGAGTAGAGGCCCTGTTTTATCTACTGCTGCATCCTCACAATTTAAAACAGTACAAATAGCAAGCATTTGATAAATATTTGCTGAACAAAATAATATACTTTAGGATGATGTTGCTACATTAAGTCCATCTTGAATTCTCAGACACTATGGTATGCTCATCCTCCATTGTCCCTGACCATGTCACGCTGACAGCCCCCTCAGCCCCACAAACACACATACACACGCCAGAAAGCAAAATTAAATGTACCAATTCTACTGATTCTACAGCATATCATTGACTCTCTTTGCCAAAATATTTGCATTTGAGTTATCTTTTGAATTTGGGTTTTGAGTGGTCAATTCTCCCTCTCATAAGTTTACCCCCTTAAAATTATGTATATATTATAGATATTTTATTCATTCAACAAGGGATTTTTGAGTCCTGGCCATGGACCAGAAATTGTGCTTGTTCAGTAGACACAAACTTAAATAAATCACAATGCTTTTCCAATAGATGTTCTTACCATTGATGTGATGAGAGACATTTGAAGAAATAATGACAATTCAGCATGTCATATTCTATAATAAAGGGGTGTCAAAATGTCTACCTAATGAACATTGCTTATTAAAAATGGATAGTTTTAATCATGACTCTCAACATTGCTAGTGTTTAAAAAACATTTATCAGGCAAATATTATTAATGCATTTCTTTTAAAATTTATGGACCAATGTATAACAATACAAATCAAAATCCAAAATGAATCATTCATTTCCAAATATGTTCTTAGGTGGCACTTAATTTATATTCTAAGTGGAAAAAAAATTAACATAAAATTTGAGTAAAAATTTCAAAACTATCAAGTTTTTGAGCTTTACATGTACATTATTTTAATTGTTTCTAGTTCTTAATTCTAGGAGAGATTTATTTTGATAATTTTGTTCATAAAACAAAAATATAAAGGTGAAATTTAACAAGTTAATAATGAATTTATGATGAGATCTGCATTAATTAAAATTGATTTCTTTAGTTTTCTAGACTGGTAGGAATAATCTCTGTTCCTACACATTTAATAATGGAGACTATAAAGGTAAAAGATTCCCCTCTCTACATATTGCCACCAATGACTATATTAAACCTGCAAAGTTACAAGGGAATAATCACCAAATGAAAAGTTATTGAAAATTATGAGGAAAGAAAATTTTGACTGATAGAAACAAGCTTTGTTATTTATTTTATAAAAATGTCTAACAATTTTAGTCACCCTGTCTCTATGACTGAATAGTAGTCATTGGGAAGATTTCTACACACTGCTAAACAAGCACCATCATTAAGTCACAGAAAATGCACAATACCAAACTGTATTTCAAATGTGTCTGGTAGCTTTCAAGGGAATAGATTACACACCACGCCTTGGGGCTAAATAAACTAAATACCAGAGGCCTTCAATATATCCTCAGATACTTTGACATGTGGCTATTACATCATCTGCCTTGAAGGTGGAAGTGGAGAGGCTTAGGAAGAGCTTTGAATCATGTAATTATAGGAGTCATGTGCCACTTTGCAGGTCAGCAAAGCAATGTGAAGTGTCTCCTGCTGTCCCGTAGTTCAGAGGTCATTTGATGTTTTCATAATTTTAGCTTTAAAAAGTGTCTGCCATTAGAATCTGGAGTTTATAGTTTTGATCCACTGATAGCCAATGGGCTAAAATATGTGAGAATATTTATCAAATTTAGCATGATCCCAGCTGACCCCTTTTAAGGAAGCTTTCTTCAAGGCATTTATAACAAAGGTCATTATCAGATTACCTATGACTCAGGGTATTATATCAATATTGAACTTCTGGAAAATTCTGATGACTTGGGGGCAGAGGTTGCGTCCTTCCATGTGCTCATTAAACAAAGCTACAATAACCTGTCTCCAGCTACCCTCCTTATCTGGCACACAACTGTACCATTTTCTCTTGCCTCCCCTTCAGTGAGCTGCAATGCCATCATGCTGGAGGACCAGCGAGCCAAGAATGAACTCTCTTACCACGGAGAAATAGAAAAATAAAAAGGTCCACTGGCTTTCCTATATCCAAATATTTTTCTCCAGTGGTTAAACTCTAAAATTTCATGGGACTCTACATGTTACCTTGCAGGGCTGCAAGGCAGAAATCATCAGCTTCCTCCCACATTAAACTAAACACACACACACACACACACACACACACACACACACAACTCCTGCCATTTCCCTATTCTTGAGTTATCTTTCCCTTTCTCCCTCTCCAGTTTTATCCCATTGGCTCTTCCTATGAAGAGGAAAAATTCTCTGATGAACTAACTCAGAAAAAAAGAGATCTTAACATTGCTTAAAGCTATTCATATTTGCATTTTAAAAGAGTATCCAAAAATAATTAAACATTTTTTCACAAAGATTAGTAAAGAATATGAATTACTATCTCAGGCATTGAAAATTTATTTGAAAAATTTTATTGAATGTACATTCTGTCCAAATATTGAAAGGCACTAAGGATACAACAGTGAATTAAAAAACAAAACAAACCACATTCTTTGTCCCCACAAAGCTTATAGTCTAAAATGAGTTATAGAAATTTATCACGAAACCACCCACTACAAATGAAACAAGAGCTACAATAGAGTGTTTATGGTGCTATGGGGTGAATCGGGTAGAATTTTAAAATCTACCTTAAAATGTGAAGACTGAGGTGAAATCTGAAAAAAATAACAGGATGTTAAGTGGATAAAAATACTTGTAACTCATGGACTAGAAGAAAAGCATTTATGGTGAGTTTCACAGTAATAGAGAGCTTTGTACATGTTTTCGGAGACCAAATCAGGCGGGATCTCAATAGGTAGGCTGCCTATGTAGGTTAATCATCCAAACCAAGGCACTTTTGAAGGTGAAACAGGTTCCTTCTCATAATAAGAGGCATAATTTGGTTGCTGGTTAAAAGTCATCCTATTCATTGGCCATCTTAAAGTATTAGGCTTTATCCTAAATGCAATGAAAAGTCCCTGAATTTCTTTAGAAGATAGGAAACAGGTTTGAATTTACATGACGCTCTGCCTTCACTGTGGAAAATGGTAGCCACATAAAATACAATGGCAGCTTGTGGGTATTATAGGTGGTGAGGAGTGGGATCGAGGGAGAAAAAAAGTAACCAGAATAGCTCCTAAGCTCCTATCTTACAAGTAGATAGATGGAAATAACATTTATTCAATAGGAAACAGAAAAATAGCTTTAGTTGGAGTCATGGGTGGGATGAGGATGCCTAGTTCTGCTTACGGTCCTACAGAGTTTAGAATGTGTTTGAGAGAAGAAATCATGTAAAATGAGTTAAAAATAAAAAATGTTTCACAGATGAGATATCAGAATTGGAGATATAAATCTTTGAGTCATTTGCATATCAATGGTAATTAAAGCTTACACATGGATATTGCCTAGCAAGAGTCTAAAGTGAGAAAGATAGGAGAGGAAAGAGGAAGGCTTAAGGTACTCTGGCTTGAGAATGGGTGGTTACAGGACAATGGAACTTCAAAGGAGGCTATAAACCAGTTGCCTGAGTGGCATAGGAAAAGTAGGAGGGGGCGCCTGGGTGGCTCAGTGGGTTAAAGCCTCTGCCTTCGGCTCAGGTCATGATCTCAGGGTCCTGGGATCGAGCCCCACATTGGGCTCTCTGCTCAGAGGGGAGCCTGCTTCCCCCTCTCTCTCTGCCTGCCTCTCTGCCTACTTGTGATCTCTCTCTCTGTCAAATAAATAAAATCTTAAAAAAAAAAAAGGAAAAGTAGGAGAGAATGATACTATGGAAGCAGAGGGAAGAACGTAGTCAAGAGAGGAAACAACAGTAATGACAAATGGCATAGGTCAAATAAAGTGAGCGCTGAAAAATGTTATTGAATTTATCAAAATGGAGGTTCAGGATATGAATTTGGTAGTAGATTATCATAGTTACAATCCTACCTCCTTCACTTACTACTTGGTTAGAGAGTAAGCCACATAAACTCCCTTTCCCTCAATTTTTTTCATTTATAAAATGGAAATAATGTTAACCTTACTCAAAGGGCTATTTTGAGCAGTGATTACAAAGTGTGCTCTGTGTATGTAAGGGGATTCTAGAGACCCTTTCAGCAGATGTGTGAGATTAAAACCACTTTCATAATAATGTTAAAACATTATTTGCCTTTTTCACTGTGTTAACTTTTACAAACCAAGGTAGTAGCACTAACGTGTATTATGATTCTATTCTTCTACACAACCCACTTGCAGTCAAAAAAACAAAGCCAATTTCCTTTTTCCTTTAAGAATGTTATTGATAAACCAATAAAAAATATTAATTTTATTTCATTTTGTTCTTTTATATTATATAACAGAATGTGTAAACACTGCCAAGATCCACATATATCTATGAACCAACATTTTTCAAATGACTAATGCATGATGTTCCAAAACTCTACATGGGTAAAAATATCCATTCAATGTGAAAAATACTCCAGTGGATTCAAATGTAACAGACTATAAAAAACTTATTGACATGATTTTGGACTCAACATTGAAATAACCTTTAGGTTATTAAAATAGTCATACATTTTCCAACTAGATATTTAAATGAGGCTAGAATTTCTTCATATGCTTCCTATAAAACATCACATCACAACAGACTGAATGCAAAAGAAGATATGAGAATCTAGCTATCTTTTATTAAACTAGGCATTAAAAAGATTAGAAAAATATAAAACAGTGCTACTCTTTTCATATATTGTTTTTGTATTGGAAACTATTTTTATTCTTCATAAAAATACTATTTATTTTAGCTTGTAATGGCTTTATTACTGTTGTTAAATTAATAAATATTGAAGTTTTCTCAATTTTATTTTCAAATATGAAAAAATATCAATAGAGAAAACCTACATAAACAAAAACTCTCTGAGATCTTTGATAATTTAAGAATATAAAGGGTCTCTGATGAAAAAAATTGAGAATTATAGGTTTTGAGGATAACATAAGGTAATTCTTTTAACGTATGAGTTAATTCTTATAAAGTACTTAAAACAGGGGCGCCTGGGTGGCTCAGTGGGTTAAGCCTCTGCCTTTGGCTCAGGTCATGATCTCAGGGTCCTGGGATCGAGCCCCGCATCAGGCTCTCTGCTCAGCGGGGAGCCTGCTTCCCCCTCTCTCTCTGGCTGCCTCTCTGCCTGCTTGTGCTCTCTCTCTCTGTCAAATAAAGAAATAAAATCTTTAAAAAAATAAAAAATAAAAAAATAAAGTACTTAAAACAATGTCTCAAAATTCTATCTTAGGATTGATAAACAGAGATAAAAAAATAGATGATAGAAAAGTAGGTGACAAAGATTAAAAAATGGATGATCAAAAGCAGGTAGACAGATAAGGAGATAGATAAAAATCATTGGTTAAACTAAAGTGTTTTGGGGGAATACTGAGGATGGAAAAATGGATTGAAATATAATGAAGAGAGAGGGATATATTTTGAAAAAAGGAACACTACCCATAGGCAAATAATTGTCTGCCTCCTTTAGAGTTTGATTCTGTATGAAAGTACTGATCTGTTACTCTACTTACTATCATGTAGATGTGACCTGATGCCTTTTATAAGGAGAACAGGAGGAAAAAAATCAATGAAAGAAAAACAAAGCCTTGATAGAAAAGTGTGATAGAGACAGAAACTTCGATGAGAATTCTGTAAGATCAGTTAGTACTTCAGAGAAAGAAAAATACAGTAAGAAACAGAACATACACACTTTATTTTACAATAAAGTCTCCTAATCTGATTTTCTCTGTGAGAGAAATCTGCTTCTTTTCTTTATCCTAACAGAATCTTTGAATATTTCTGCTGTTTATAGCTAAAAAGAAAGTCACATAGACAAAAAGCCTCTTTCTCATATCTATGAGTCAAAAGTTGATCTGAAAATCCATCAGTAGATCCTAAAGAAATGTGAAAACTTGTGAAAAGAAGATGGCTCACAGTACATGACAAATGCATTTATGGGGGCAGTAGGTTAAACATAAATTATGTATTTGGCAGCCTGGAACTGTAATATCCCCATGTCTTCAAAGGAGTAGGGGTAAGGAAAAGGACTATGGTTCTTGATTTTTTTTGTGAGAAAGGAAGTCATTAGTCCTTTGAGAATCTGGTCAAAGGTAGACATTCACCTCAGAAAAACATGAATGGACACCATTTTTTAACATACACTTTCAAAGGACTATACACGCTACCTAAAGACCATCCATGGACCTTCCAAAAGATGACATATCCCAACTTAGGAAATGCTAGAATCAGGCAAAATAATTTAGGAGCAAAAATGGCACTTTGTAGCGCAGTTCTCCATTAAGTTGCTCTAGATCTTTAATAGACCATCAGCAGTCTTCTGAGTGCCTAGCATATAGACGAGTCTTAATAAAGAAAGAAAACTGTAGTCACAGAAAAAAGCTCTTGTTTGGCCCAGCTTTTCCGCTTCACAAAAATTGAAATTATAATCTAGAGACATTAAAAATCTTACTCAAGGGGCACCTGGGTGGCTCAGCGGGTTAAAGCCTCTGCCTTCAGCTCAGGTCATGATCTCAGGGTCCTGGGATCGAGCCCTGCATCGGGCTCTCTGCTCAGCGGGGAGCCTGCTTCCCCCTCTCTCTGCCTGCCTCTCTGCCTACTTGTGATCTCTCCCTCTGTCAACTGAATAAATAAAATCTTTAAAAAAAAAAAAAATCTTACTCAAGAGTTACAAAATCAACCAGAGAACTCACCCTTCATTCTAATCATTTTTCCCAAACTCTCCTAAAAATCAAGAGTTGCATCTGGTCAACCTGAATAGAAAAGTAGTGTCCCTACACTGTTAGATTCCAAATCTAGGAACATATATTATCAAAATTGGAAGATTATGTAGTAAGGGAAGGGAGAGGTTTTATCTCAGGAAACTAAGAACACAAAGGTAGAATAAAAGTTAGTGAGATACAATTAAACAGGATCAACTGCATCCACAAGTTGTAGTAAAAAACATTTTAGGAATGCACCATACGCAATAGTGGTACATAATTTGTTGGATCAGTTATTTACAACCACAATCATTTGATTATAAAATGTTTTTGTATCATCCAAAGCCATGGAAAAAAGAGATATATCAAAAGGGGTTCAGAGGAGAGTTTACCTGAGGGACTATTTACAGATGTGTGGGTAGTTTTAAGGTAAACCAAAGAAGGAATGGTTCAGATTACCAGGATTTGGGACATGGAGAGCTACCACATCTGTTAGGACCGAAGGAGTAGCCACTATAAAAAATGGTGTACGGTGGGAGCCATGGGACTAAATGTCCCTACCTCACTCTCCTTTCATCTTTCATTCTCCTGCCAGTGCCTTACTTAACCAAACCAGAAGTCAGAGGGCAAATGTACCTACCGATGCAGGTCAAAATGATAACCTCTTGAGGCATAGGACAAGATGGAGAATGATGGGTACGGTAGGATAAATGGAGAATACCTGGAAAATCTCTGGAACATATTGTTGGCTCTTCACAAGCTGTAGGAAACTCAGAGCCATTCCTTGAGCTTCCACCAAGTTCTGTGCACAAGACCACTTATTTCTAGATCTCATACCTTTAAGGAAAACCACTAACAGAGGAAGCATTTGGCTCCAAAATCAAGATACACTAACGCAGTGGTAGAAATCACCTTTAACTAATGGGCTGTGGAAGGAATACAATGATCTCATGCTGTGTTTCCAAATCTAACTTTACCAGACAATCCTAGGAGATCAAAAACTGCTTTCTAAGTAGCTGCTGCCTGAAGGAATAATGCTCCACAATATAGTATCCCAAGAGGTGCTCTAGGTGATAGAACTGATTAATAAAGTAACTGCTTGAAGAGGGAGGGGAAGAGTCTATGCCCCAAATTATTGCTCTCTACTTCTCAAAATGGGCCACATGGTTGTTGACCAGCAGCTCCTTGAAGCAGCTTTCTACTAAGGATGCTGGAGTTCAAGACTAATAAGGGAAAGCCTATAGGGGCAGCTGACAGAATTCTAACACCCATCTCTGACAGTGAGGAAAAAGTTTGACTTAAAAATACCCAATAACCAGGGGGCCTGGGTGCTCAGTCCATTAAGTGTCTGTCTTTGGCTCAGGACATGATCGCCAGGTCCTGGGATCGAGTCCCGTGGTGGGCTTCCTGCTCAGCAGGGAGTCTGCTTCTCTCTCTCTCTCTCTCTCCCCCTCTCTATCTCTACCTCATTCTCAAATAAATAAATGAATAAAATCTTAAAAAAAAAATTACCCACGGCCTATAATGCCTGAGATAAAAGACATAGTGCAAGCAGCCATCTTAATCTGTATTGAGGCTGACCAAGGCCTTAAGCCCTTAGGACACTGAGCATATCCCTATCCCTTCTACCCCTAGCCCATTCTTGGGGAACACAGTAACTTGGAATAGAAGTGTAAACTTTATTGTTTGACTATCTCAGGCAAGAGGACAAAAGTTGTCTAAATGTCTCTTTGGACAAAGAGGAAAAATATTAGCCTGTTAGCGATTTGGAAACCCAAATGGACAGTGAAGTCAACCTTCAGATTTCCAGTAGTAAGAGGTGCATGAAAGAGGTTTATGTTTCATTTCACTTTGTAGTCCTGACCTTAGTCAAAATAAATTTTGATATTCAAACTGACGCACAATCCCTCATTGCTATTCTTACTTTAAACTTGAATAACCTCAGTAAATTGTGCAGACAGGTGCTTAATGAAGCCTATATTTATAAAACAATATTTTTCTTCACAGGACTATGAACTCTAATACATCTTTTCTAACTAGAATCAAGTTTCCTGATCAGAGCTTCTCTGGCCTTCTCTAAGCCATATGTTCAGAGTATGTGGAATCGATCCACGGTGCCAGCTGCATTCTCATTATGTAAAATGCACTACAGTTTGGATAGCATGGTTGACACAGATTATTCCAGTTTGGCAGAGGTATGACAACAAATGTGTGTGTGTAAACACGTGAGGTGAAATTGAAACTGGGAGAGCCAGCCTCGGGTGGGGTTATCCAAACGAGTGATTTTCAGAACAAAGACTATATTTCTCATTGTAAATACAAAGTTACTTCCAAAAAAATGTAGTAGGAAATGCTGTTTTTACCTAATTTGACCATCAGTGGAAAGCATGGTAATCTTAGAGAGTTATGTAAGTGTGTATATAGCACAATATAGTCTTGCCTAGCTATGGTTAAGATACAACAAAAATCAAGGAAAAACATTCTCACATTATTTGGAGACAGAAACAATTTTTTAAAAAGCCAGTGAGTTAAATTTTAAAAGATCTTTTAAGTACATCTTATTAATTTTAAAATTACTCTCTCCACCTCCCTTAAAAACTATCAGGCACCCTTTCCCCATTGTCATCAAGTGTGGCAGGTGGCTCCTTCTTTGCCTTGTTGAACTCAGGCATGAACGTGTGATTTGTTTAGGCTGATGAAGTGCCACTTCTGAGCAAAAGTTTTAAGAACCCAGCATGCGAATTGCCAGGTTTCTTTTGTCTTTCTGGAACAACCAGTGGTAATGTTCTAGCTAGAGGCTGATCCATCAGCCTGAGTCCTGGAATGAACAAGAGAGAGCAGACTAGTAACTGACCAGGGATGGATGGAAGGAAGAAATAAGTTTTGTGTAAACCACTTCAATTTTCAAGTTGTTACCTCATTATAATCTAACCTATTCCTTTTAATGTAACAATGTATTGAAAAAGTCATTTAAAAAAATAGCTTTTTAATCCCTCTCTCCCCCTTGCTGATGAGATTTTAAATAGCTTGTGTTCTTTTTCGTGTTTCCAAACTGGGGGATGAATCCAATCAAAAATTCTAAGAGAAATTACATCCTCACTCTAAAAACATTTAAAATAATTCATCCAGGAAAAATTACATTAAATTAGCTATGGTTTTTGTTGTTTATGCGCCTTATACTTGCAAGCAATTTCTTATGAAGCAGCTACAATATGTTTACAAAATAGCTAAGTATAAGAATAAGATGCCAGTCATCCTTAGTGTCAGTTAGCACCAGAAGCCCAAGGATTATATAAAGGTCAGAGTCAAATAAATGCTAAGGAGCCACCAGATTTAAATTCAGCTTTAAATTCTGGTCAGTGATTAGACTAGTTTTGAGAAGAAACTGAGCTATCTAAAGCCAGGGATTATTTACCCTACTATAGAAGAACTGAACTATCCAAAGCAAATTCAGATAGAAAAAAAAGCTAGTTTCTAATCAAGAAGAAACTAATATGATTAAATATATTATTCAAGGGCTTCTCTCAGACATATCAAGGATAAATAAAATCTCATAGGAAGTATAAAAAATATGTACACTGGAGTCAGATACAAACGGGCCTAAAGTCCACCTTGACCTCTTATAAACCGTATGACCTCAAACAAGTTATTCAACCTCCCTGTTTCCTCTTCAATGAAATGAGACTAACAGCTACTCATAGGTTTGCTACAAATACTAAATCATTTGTGAAATGCAGTTATGAAAAAATGAATATAATAATATATGAGCTCAGTTTGTATCAATTTATATTTATTTATGTATCTAAATCTATATTTTAATAATAACAATATTTATTGAATACGTTTACACAATGTAACATGTATTTGGCTCTCCTTTTGTTCCAGGCTCTGTTCTAGATAATTGGGTTATGTAAGTGAACAAAACAGACAAAACTACTGGCCCATGGCAGCATGCATTATGTGTTTTCCCTGGGGAAAAGATAGAACTAATAAGAATAAAGATACACCATCTTAGGTGTACAAAATCCCAAGAGGAAAAAAAAATAGAGCAAGGGTGGAGAATAAAGAGTGGGTTGTGGTACCTGTTGCAAATTTAAATAGGACAGTTATGTAGGCCTCACTGAGAAGATGACCTTTAAAGAAAAATTTGAGAAGATAACAGGTAAATGTAGTAATAAAATACATTCTAGAAATATATTCTAGGGCTCAATACAGTACATTATTTAGCATTTGTAGAAGGCTAAATATTTATTCACATATGGGCTGAAGAACATGCTTTCATCTAGCCTTAAAATTTTTCTTTTAGAGGGGTAAGTTGCAAAAATACTGCATGAAAGAAGTCTACAGACTTATTTAATGGCCGCCCAGAGAGAGGAAATGATATGCTCAGTTAATCTTTAATATATAATTTCCTTACTGCAGGGAGACAGCAGAATGTAGTAAATAGTTCCAGAGAAGTACACTCTGGAACATAAAGCCCTTTTAGGAGGATGCAGGGTGTCAGTTTATTTGAGGTAATATAGGAAGAAGCATTGTGCAACTATGTAGGGGAGAATCTTATAAGTCCAACATTATGAGAATCTAAAAATCCAGAAAACAAAGCACATCTGAGTGAAAAAGTGAAAGTAAACATGGCCTCTGAACTTCATTAGGCAGCTTTCCTTCATCCTTCAATAGTCACGTTAAACCACAGTGGGTCCCAGACTGAATTTTAAATTTACTATATATCAGGAGCTGATCTAGACCCAAGGGAAAGGGGGAAAAAAAAAAGAAAAAACAAAAAAAAACAAAACCAGATGCAGGTTCCCAAATCCTCCATGGTTCACCTTAAACCTCACACTTCTCTTAGTGCTGAAATAGCCAACTACTTTGTTCTACCCATTCCATCCCTCTCACCACTTGAAAAAATAAAATGGCTGAAGGATATGGTGACCCCTGGTAAGGGAAAAATTCACAGGCTGTATATTTGCATTCTTTCATCTTAAATATCTGGCTCAACATAACCAGGGAGAAGTCAGTTAAGGTGGTACTTCACAGGCTAAAGGAACAGGCACTGTAACACTCAAAATTGATTTGCCCCCAGGGGATCTAACTCTTCTGCAATGCTCATTAAAACTTAACTTAAAATTTTAAGGGGTTTATAAAACCTTTTAAAACATTTTCCAGTGTGACCTCACTCCAACTGACTGTCCTGCTTAGTTAAGCTTACTGTGGAAGAAATGGAATATTTTTGCTGGATTGCAAATGATTGTGTAGACAAAGGGAATAGTTAAAATGCTTTTACTTGTGATAAAATCGATTGAACAAGCATAGAGGTTCCAAATCTCCCTAATTAAGCTCTGAAATGGCTTCTGCATTCTTTTTTGAAACCAGAGGGAATTCCCTTGAAATGAACAAATATTTTATATGGTTAAGTATTCACTAAAATGAGCAACAGGGAATGAGCACAGTATCCAATATCGAGAGGAAAACTGTAAAATGGAAAAGGATAGATAAATAAATTAATAAGCTAGGATTTTGGCAGCCTGACCAAATTGTCACCTGTTGTCCTTGTTTTTCTAATTATTCTTCCTGTAATTTACTCAGCTGTGCCTATAATTCTTGAGCACGTACAAAGTTAATACAGGAGTTAAAGTTATTAAGGTCAGGCTGTTTATTTTACTTACAATGACCTGAATAAAAGATAATATGCATTTCTTTTTCTTATAAGAAATTTCAAAAAATAAGAGACTTAGTTCTTTCTAAAAACAGAAAAGTAAATACCCATGTAACTGATTTGTACATTATGTAAGGTACTACTTAGTATTTTGTTGTCTTTTTTTTTTCTGATCTAAAAGTACTGAATTTAGTAATTCAATTCAAATGGTGGGAATTTATTTGCTGATATTAAGTCATAGTTTTTAAAAAATGCTTAATACAAATTAAAACGCAGCTTTGTCTAAAAGCAAGTTTTATAGACAATTTGCTCTAAATGGGAATTTACATGTTATTCTTCACCTAACTTTTATTGAAACATAAAATTATTTTACAATGTTCAATTTAGATAAAGGAAGGGAATACTGGGAAGATGGCAGAGTAGGAGCTTCCTAAGCTCACCTTGTCCCACAGATACTATCACCCAGATAACATCTGTATTAGTACAACTAAACTAGAAAACTTCCTGAAAACTGGCAAAAGAGACTCCTCACAGTTAATCATAAAGAGGAGGCCGCATCTAAAAGGGTAGGAGGGGTGGATATGTGGTCAGAAACCAAACTCCTAGGGAGACTGACCACAAACGGGAGGGACACCACAAGCATGGAAAAGGGAGAAGAGCAGACCCCACACCAGGCACCCCAGATATGGGGCACCTGAACTGGGAAACAAGTCCCACTAACACTTGGCTTTGAAAACAACTGAGGCTTAACTTTGCCAGTTTTTACAATCAATGGAGCTTAAAATGGGTACTTAAAAAATCAGCTGGCTAAGCCCTGGGAAAGCCAGAGGGCAGTAGGAAACTGAGACCCCACCCTTAAAGAGACCACATAACAAACAAATCCACATAGAAGAAGCAGTTGGAAAAGTGCCTGCACTATAAGGGAAGATTTGCTTACTCAGAATGTGTACTGAAGGGGCAGGGGTCTTTAGGAGACTTCTACAAGAACAAAAGAGCTAGCAGGTGTCATTTCTACCCCCTCCACCCCAGCCTAGATAGTCTGAAATCTTTGGAAACCAGAACAAATACTCCATCTAGGCTTACTAACACCCACACTCTGCCCACGCATTCTCCTGTTGACTTACCCCATATAACCTGCCCCACTTGGCGGGAGTCCCTCCAAAGTAGCTCTCCTGACATCCCAATAATGACCAGCACCACTCCAAAGTTACCCCTGCCCTGGGGAGAGTGGCAGATTATCAAAGACACTAGTTCCATTGCAGCTGGAGCAGTGGACTGGGAGCAGACATCTGATTTGACTGCTGGCCCTATTCACCATCAAAAACCTCACAAGGGAGCAGGACGAAGAGAGAGCCCTATAGTTTAGGGTCACTGCAACTCCAAAAGATAGACTGGGAGCAGACATCTGACATCTTGTCTGACTGCACACCACACCCACCAACAAAAGTCTCTCAGGGGATGATGTAAGGAAAGCACCCTAGAGTTCAGTGCAACCACAGTTCCAGCAAATGGGATGAGGGGAGGCATCTAGTTGAACCCAGCTATAAGATTCGAGGGGGCCCTAGGTTAGCCCCTGAATACCACAGGGATCAAACCCTACCCACAACAGACAAAGTGGCTATTAGAGCTGACTGGACCGAAGGCAAATGTGGCTCAACCACAACAGTATGGCAGATGCAACACAAACACGAGACATCCCTGAAGTACCTGGTTCTGGTGAACAAGAGGCAATGCACTACAAGACACTACAGAACCTCTTCTTCAAAAGATCACTACTTTCAAGATCAGGAGATATAGCTGACAAAAGAAGGAAATAACAGGCATCCAAATCAGTAAGAAAGAAGTAAAACTTTCACTATTTGCAGCTGACATGATACTTTATATAGAAAACCCTAAAGACTCCATCAAAAAACTACTAGAACTGATAAATTAATTCGGTAAAGTCACAGGTACAAAATTAATATACAGAAATCTGTTGCATTTCTATATGCTAATAATGAAGTAGCAGAAAGAGAAATTAAGAGAACAATTTCACTTACAATTGCACCAAGAAGAACAAAATATCCAGGAATAAACTTAACCAAGGAAGTGAAAGACCTGTACTCTGAAAACTATAAAACATTGAAAGAAATTGAAGATGACACAAACAGAAAGATGTATTATGTTCATGGATTGAGAGAACCAATGTTAAAATATCCATATTATCCATATTCCCCAGAGCAATCTACAGATTAAATGCAATTCTTATCAAAATGCTTACAGCATTTTTCACAGAACTAGAACAAATAATCCTAAAATTTGTATGGAACCACAAAAGTCCCTGAATAGCCAAAGCAATCTGGAGAAAGAAGAACAAAGCTGGAGGTATCACAACCCACATTTCAAGATATCCTACAAAGCTGTAGTCATCAAAACAGTATAGTAATTACACAAAAATAGACACATAGATCAATGGAATACAATAGAGAACCCAAAAACAAACTCATGCTTTTATGGTCAATTAATCTACAACAAAGGACGCAAGAAGATACACGAGAAAAAGACAATCTCTTCAACAAGTGGTGGTGGGAAAACTAGACGGCTACATACAAAATAATGAAACTGGACCACTTACCCATACCATGCACAAAAATAAACTCAAAATGAATTAGAGAACTAAATGTGAGACCTGAAATCATAAAAATCCTTGAAGGAGACATTGGTAGTGATTTCTTGTCATCGGCCAAAGAAATATTTTTTAGATATGCCCCCTCTGGCAAGGGAAACAAAAGCAAAATTAAACTATTGAGATTACACCAAAATAAAAAGTTTTACACAGTGAAGAAAACCTTCAACAAAACAAAAAGGCAGCTTACTGAATACGAGAAGATATTTGCAAATAATATATCTAATATGGGGTTAATATCCAAAATACATAAAGAACTTACATAACAACACCAAAGAAACCAAGTTATCCAATTCAAAAATTGTCAGAGGACATGAATAAACATTTTTCCAATAAGACATACAGATGTCCAACAGACACATGAAAAGATGCTCAACTTCAGTGAGATAATACCTCACATCTGTCAGAATAGCTAAAATCATAAAGACAAGAAATAACAAGTATTGGTGAGGATGTGGAGAAAAAGGAACCCTCTTGAACTATTGGTGGGAATGCAAATTCATGCAGCCACTGTGGAAAACAGTACAGAAGTTCCTCAAAGAATTAAAAATAGGATTACCACATAATCCAGTAATTCCACTACTGGGTATCTACCCAAAGAAAATGAAAACATTAATTCAAAAAGATATATGGACTTATATGTTTATTGAAGCATTATTTACCATAGCCAAGATATGGAAGCAACCCAAGTGTCCATTGAAGATGACTCAATAAAGAAGTGGTATATATGTAAAAATGAGATATTCCTCAGCCATTAAAAGGAATGAAATCTTGCCATTTGCAACAACATGGATGGATGCAGAGGGTTAAATGCTAAATGAAATAAGTCAGTTAGAGAAAGACAAATCTCATAAAATTTCACTCATATGTACACCCTAACAAAGAAAATAAGCAAAGAAAACAGACAAACAAAAAACAGACTCTTAAATACAGAGAACAAACTGGTGGTTGCCAGAGGGGAGGTGGGGGGAGGAGATAAGTAAAATAGGTGAAGGGGATTAAGAGTACACTTACTGTGATCAGCACTGAACAACGTATAGAATTGTTAAATCAGTGTGTTGTACACCTAAAACTAATATAATACTTATGCTGATTATACTTAAATAAAAATGTAAGTAAAAAGGTGAAAAATGAAAAGTTTTTTCAAAAAAATAAATAAAAAAATAACATTTAGATATGGATAGCCATTACTGAAAAAGAATTACAGACACATTCTCAATATCAACTGAAATATCCTGTAAACAGCATTTCCTCATTAAACACAATACACACACACACACACACACACACACACACACCCCACATTCACACCTACATACTTTGAATAGGTGTGACCATTAAAGCAGTAAATCCTGGCACTGTAGTATTGCATAAGGAACAAGCCAATTCAAATTCCACAGCCTGCCAGATGTAGAATGAAGAGCACTATTTCAACATAAGCACAATTTGTCTAATCCGGATGCTTATACTTTGTCTTATCTTTGGGAAAGCATAGTGATGAGAGGCAAAGGTTGCCGGTAGCGATGCCCTCTTGATTGAGATAGCACCTGGAAGCACCTATCAGATGGCAAATAAATATTTCAGTGGACTAAAACTTATGCTGAAATGGAAAAATGTAATATTTTGCTGTCTCTGAAAAAAAGAAGCTAAACACACAAGTTCATAAAAAAGAATGCATTTTTAATAAACATTCTTTACTCTCATTGAAAATAGAGCCATCTTATTTTTATCTGATCAAGTTTTCCAGGACCAAAACCACTTAAACAAGAAACTAAAGCAATCTCGTTGGGGTGAAAAGTTCTTATTTGTTATACACCATGTTCCTAACACTCGTTTTCTTCTACTTTTTCATAATTTTCTATATTCTATTTCACCAAGTTTGTTCCCAGGAGTCTTGGTAAAGCTTAATAGCATTAACTAAATGCCAATAATTTAAGTCAGGAGGTTGAAGGAAGGTTTTCTTTTGAGGGTACGGTTTTCAACAAGAAGGGCGAACAGAGAAACTAAAACAACTCTTGAAAGCTGAGTCCCACAACGAACACATTGATTTTGAAAAATTCTCTCGTAACACCTGTTGGAAGCAAAACTACATCTAGTCCCAGCTCTCTGGGACTGAGTATACAGAAGATGCAAGCCTATGTCAAATGGTGGCTTGGTTGCCAGGAATTCTTTGAATTGTGGCAAAAGTATATTCTTTTATTGTTGTTGTTATATATTTTAAAAAATACGAACGTCACTTGTAGGAAGAAAAGTCCACGGTTCAATTCCTCATATAAATTAAGCAAAAAGACTTATATAAGCTGGCTTCATGATAATTCTTTCTCTAGCTTTTGTCTCTCAAGAGGGAAATAGAATAAAAAGTGATTTAATTCAATGTAGTTTAACTTCTTGACACCTATAAAATATTTGAACATGAGCAGCATTTGTTTAATTCAGACACATGACTCCAAAATGTGCTAAATCAGAAGTAAAATGAATCTGGAAACAAGCAATAATCAGGGAGATTTGACCAATAGACATCCCTGTAACAACAAAAATGTACTTTTAGTGTTGCCTTCTGCCCCATGAGCTAAGACACTAGTTTTATATGCAGGATATATGGCAGAGACTGTTTCTGCTTGGTGAATAAGGACTACCAATACTTGCTGGTCAGTGAGAGGAACATTAGCACTACTGGTACTACTTTCAGAGAAAATTACTGTATGGAAATTACAGAAGTTCTGAGAACTGGGTTAAAATGCCAATGGATGGAAAAATGAATGACTTTCAAACACAAAAGGGGTAGTTTCAACCAAGGAGAGCAGGGCAGTGGAGGCAGGGATACAATTACTCACAATTACTTATTATTTGCAAAAACAAAATATTAATAAGGTAATAATCATCTTCAGATAGAAATAGAAAATGATTATATCCAAATTTAGCTTTCCATTTGTTTCTCATCATATAGTTGAACAATCCCATAGTCAAATATATCTAACAGATATCACTAAAATACCTTTGGAACCTATATTCTATTCTACTTTTACTCATTTATATGTGTGTGTGTTTCTGTATATATATATTTACATATACTTATAAATATATAATTTATGGATAAACTATATGTCATGGATAAAGTCCTAACTCCTTTTACAGAGATGAGTGGTACTCTATTAGCGATTACCTTTTTTCCCTATTTTTTGGAATGACACTCTAATAAGACATAAATATAATTCATAACAGAGAAATGTTAAAGACACAACATAGTTATAGTCACATAATTTATCAGAGAAATGTGAATACCACAAAAGTAATCCTTTTGCCATGTTTTGTGTGTTATTCATCCACACTAGAGAACACCTGCCTCCACATGTATATGATAGAGGACATGTAAAATAATAAAAGTCCCTACAGAAAAGAGTTGAAGTGCATCATGACAACGGGTTGGTTCAACATAGGGCCTTGTATACTTGGGTGCTAATGCACATGTCAAAATCAAATATGTATATGCAATTCTCTCTCTAGAGCCCTCAGTCAAACTAAAGCATGGATTATTCTCATAGACTACTTTGGAAGGAGTGTCCGGCAGTCATAGAATGGCTTGCCTCCTGCATTTCAAAGAAAGTTACAGACAAAAACCAGAAAATAATGTTAATGAATTAAAATTTGCTACCTCTACCTTTATTTTTATCCATTACTTAAGAATGAAGGCATTGTGGAGGAGAGAACTAAGGAATGAAGTATAAAATTAGACCTGAAAATGTTTAATAGCATTGTATGGTGACAGATGGTAGCTACACTTGTGGTGAACGTAATATAATACGTAAACTTGTCAAATCACTGTGTTGTACAACTGAAACTAATGTAACATGTGTGTCAGCTATACTTCAATTAAAAAAAAGTTAGACCTGAAAAAAGAAAACAAGGCCATTCTAGGTTACCACAGACCCCTGATTCTCAGGCTTGATTTTCTTTATGCTTAGAAAATACATGTCCCATTATTAAATACATGTCCCTCTGCTAACATTTGTGAATATTCTTTCTGTCCAATTCAGAGCTATCATTACCAGGCACGATACCCTCTGGGTGCCAAGGCAGTCTGCTTACTTGGAATTCTTCAGTTAAGCATCTTAATTAGACCTACAAGGGCACTGGAATTTCGAATATGAAAGCAATAAACCATTTGGGAATAAAAAAATTTCAAAATAACATTTTACCTAATTATTATCCATATTTCATTCTCCAAGTTACATACAGGATACTATTGCATCAATCTGCATGGTTTACTAAAACATGCTTTAGAGGTGCCAAAAAGGTTCTTTATCCTTTAAAGTGTCAGTTCAGGCTTTTTCCATTTCCCCATATAATTGATGCCAGCCCAATGTCCTTAAAAAGTGCACAGGAAACAATTCCTATTTTACAGGAGGTTATGGGTGAATCTAAATGTCATATGCTGATTTCTCCATTGATCAATTAAGGTTGTACTTGACCCACTTAAAAAAATATATATGCATAATATTAACTTTCCAATATAAAAAATTTATATAATAAATACATTGTAATACTTTGAATTCTATCTACTTTTAGTATTTTACTATATGACATTGCTGAACAGACTGCTTCAGAGCAAATATTTGTTGAAATTTTCGTCAGTCTAACATACTTTCATTTTTGAGAAATTCCTGTCCAAATACTTATGTATCAACATATTATTGCTCAAATACATTTTTTACAACTCCTTATATTCTACTTTTTCTCCAAAACTAATAAAATATGAATGTTTAATGTATTAATTTCTGATTCATATTTTCTAATCTGGTTTTTTTAAGCCATACTTTATTTAAAGGCCTTTAAATTTTCAGCATTCTTTGTTTTATCCTTGATATTCATATAAAAGGCAATACAAATGTAGGGGAGGAAAAAGTTTTCCTCAAACTTCTTGGGGCCCCTTGCTGGGACTGAAAATTAAACTGACAAAGACAAACTCACAGAAGGAAACCATACAAATGTATTTAATACAAGTTTTATGTGACACGGAGCGCTCATAAGGAAATGAAGACCCAAAGAAAAAAATTAGTATTTTTACACTGGGTTTGATGAAAGATGGACAGTCATGGAGAAATATGATAGATCAAGGAGTATGAAGTAAGTGCAGGAAACTGGGGGAAACTTAGCAAGGGCAGTTCGTTAGGATTGTCCTCAGCATACTTTTGTCTTCATAAGGATGTTCCTTTCCTCCTGGAATAGGGAGGGTATTTCTCACATGAGGGTTTTCTAATCTATTTTGGGGAGAAGGTGGGAGAAAGGTCCCAGAGTGGCCCTCCTCCTTCTGCTTGTTTCCTCAAACTTCTTCAGCTTACAATAATCAGTGTGCCAACTTGCCATATTTTGAGGGATCATATCCCCATCACAAGTCACAACTCAGAGTAACTGCTTAAGATTCATTTCATACAGAGCAGGATCCTAAAGTCAACTATAATTTTTGAACTAGTTATGTACACAGGTGTGGACTCGATTGACCGTAAGATAGATTTATTTATTTATTTATTTATTTATTTATTTTCTAATCCAGACTATTTCAGAGTGAAAATGGGTGCTAATAATAGTTATACAGCTAGAAAAGTTGTAAACCAGGAAGAAAATAATGGTCACTCTGGGATAAGCAAATGGTTGTGAAGCAAAATATTTGTTCGGTATGTGCAGAAATATTTTAAGTGGAATCAGCTTTTCAAGGGGAAATTACGAATTGAGAAAAACTAGAAAGTGACAAGTCATTGTTTTTTCCAGTTTTTAGTATATATGACAGGGATATAAAATCAGAACTTTGTGTAAAATGATACAGGCAATAATGGCATCTCTCATCACTCATTTCATAATACATTCTCATTTTGAAACTACTTTAATATTCACCTAATTGTTTCATTCTTTCATTTTTTTAATTTTACAGGTGACACTGAGGGATAAATCAAATCATCATAAACATTTTATTTGCATAATGTAACCACTAACTCTTCATTCACAGATATGTATATATAATGGAAGATTATTTTCTTAGGAATCATAATTGTCATAATATAAATTAATTAATAATTATTTTTAACTTTAAGCCATCCTTTTCTTGAGGGAAAAAATGAGTTACAATTAGAACAGTATCTTTGTGTCCAGGGCAAGTAATAAAAGTTCGTAATAATTTATCTTATCTCTCTAAGGTAAAAAGGTAAATACGCCACATAAGACAGTGCCCAGAACACTGGAAATAAAATATTTGCTTTAAAAATCATGCTAAAAAAATTCTTTAGACACCAAACACAATCAGCAGACACCAAATTTCCTAGAAATCAAGTATCTTTGGCAAAAAGACTTCTGTTTCTACCTATCCACAAGCAGCTCAAAAAGAAGTGGAATATTTAACTTAAAATACTATAGCCAATTAGGAGTCTTTACCATTTTCTTGGAAAAGGATTTCACTAGCATCTTGCCATGTGATCTAAAAAACCAGTGTATCATGTATTAATGCACAAAACCTGTTGAAATAACTGGTGTGAAATGCTGTGGTGGTATAGCCTTGATACTCACTGCACCATTATTGGCGGCAGCAAGGCTGTGCCGGGCAGTGCAACAGGCATTTTGTCAGGCGCATGCTTTCGTCACAGTCTGTCTGATTCCTCTCCCCTGCAGACTGTTGAATGAAAATGTAAACTTGAAATTTCTGTTACAGAGGAACAGAGATAAACAGGGAGATCAGGAGTTGCACACCTCTCAAGTTGTGTCTTCCGTTACAAGTGCTGGTAATTTATGGCGGAGAAGTAAAACTGTGGTAAAATGAGGTTTTGAAGTATTCCGCTTAACCATACTCAAATGCAATAAATGTAACCTTAATCTAGCAGATGAAGTAGTTCTCATAAGCACAGTATAGTGCAGATGTTATATATACTTATCGCTCTGGCCCCATAAATTCATAATGATTTCCTTCTGGGTATTAAAGGCCAAAATATGATTTTTGACAGATTATATATTTTGGAATTCTTACTTTGATAGTTAATTTTAAGAGCAGTTATTTCTGCCATTCCTGAAGGAAAATACATCTAATAACCAGTAGGGCATATGCTTTTCCCAAAGCATATAGTTATGTTTGCTTGGAGGAAGTCAGCCAGGCATTACCAACAAAAGTTAGCACTTCTGTTGTGGCTGAAGTTATTCCCATATGCGGCATTTTCTAACTTTTATGATTATACTACCTTTTTTTCCTTTTAAATCAGGGATTACTCTTCTGAGGATGTATATCTTCTAGTATCTACAGAAAAAAATTAACAGTGCACGTAGTGCCTTTTCTTTAACAAGTTCGATCAATTTTTCTTAAGAAAAATATGATCTTTCTTTGCAACAAGTTTCATGTTCTAAGCCCCAGTGAAATATGCAATGAAAACACAGGTCGTGTATTGTACTATCATGAAAACATAAGAGTAGTTTGTGTGAGATAAAATACAGAGGTACTGCAGTGTTCTATATTTCCTAAATATATTCCTGGCTGTCTACTGAAGTAGGTACTTCAGGGTACATCCTGACTATAATTTAATCACTTTTGGTAAATGAGTACCACTTAGAGTAAATCTGATCATATTTTGTTCTGAAGGATTTCGGCAATCTTTTTATTTGCTGTCAACTCCTTTTGAAAATAAATCTTCCCACTATCGTTCCTTAAAGTCACAATGATGCCTGCAGAGTTCTTCATGAAAGAAAACATAAGCTAATTCAAATATAAGAACAATACCTCATAACATAAAACCATAAGCATCTGAAACCCTCTGGCTCACTCTTCTGTAGTAATTTCATATATTGTTATAAATCACAGTTTTCACAAATGACTGAAAAGATTGTCATTAATTATCCTTTTTCTGTTTTTTTCTTACTTTTATTTTTTAAAAATTTCAAATCCACAAAAGAAACCGAAAATAGTATAAACCTATATATCCCTATCACATAATGTCAACTGGTTTTTAATTCATGGCCAATCTATTATCTTCTCCACTTTGACCCCCTTGTCCCATCCAATATTACTTTGAAAGAAATCTTGGCTATCATATAATTTTATTCTTAAATATTTCATATACATGAACACATATATATTTTAAACGAATACATATATGAATAGATATAAATGAATATTTGAAATATTCGTTTCAAATATATATACATAATGAAGATGAAGGCCACTTTTTTTAAACTTAGCGATTTTATGATTACATTTCAAAAATTTACAATGATTTGTTAATAGCATCACATCTCCAGATCACATTTCTTATTGTCTCATTAATGTCTTTATTAAATATTTTTTCCTGTATAAGGATCCAAATAAAATTCCCTACATAGTTACTGGTTGAGATATGTTTAAATCTCTCTTTGGGCTCCCTACTCAGCAGGGAGGTTGCTTCTCCCTCTGACCCTCCCCCCTCATGCTCTCTCTCTCTCATTCTCTCCCTCTCAAATAAATAAAATCTTTTAAAAAATAATAAATAAATATATTAATGCTAATTGTTACTAGTGGCTTAAATATACTAAATCTCCTACTTTCTTTTAAACCACTTTATTGAGGTATGATTGACATACAAAAAGCAGTACGTATTTAAAGTATATAACTTTATGAGTTTGGAGTGAGTATACATCCGTGAAACCATCACCACAATCGATGTCATGAACATATCTATCACTTCCAACAGTTTCCTCCTGCCCCATTTATTTAATTTTTTTGTGATAAGAACATTTAACATAAGATCTACTCTCTTAAAAGCTTTTTAAGTATGCGATACAGCACTGTTAATTCCAGGCTCTATGCCCTGCAGATCTCTAGAACTTATTCATCTTGTATAATTGGAACGTTGTACCCTTTGATTAATACCACCTTGTTTCATTTCCTCCTCAGCTCTGGAAAACACCAATCTACTCTCAACTTCTAGGAGTTTAACTACTTTAGATTCTTCATGTAAGTAGTATTGTATAGTATTTGTCCTTCTGTGCCTGGCTTATTTCACTTAGCATAATGTTCTCCACATTCACCTATGTTGTCACAAATGGCAGAATCCCTGCCATCTTTTGTAAGGCCAAATAATATTCAATTGTATGTATATATCACATTTTCTCTATCCACTTGTCTAGTGATAGACATTTAGATAATTTCCACCTCTTGGCTATTGTGAACAATGTTGCAATGAGCTTGGGAGTATAGATTCTTAAGTTTTTTTTTTTAATCTACAGATTTCTACTCCTTTAACAAGCATACACTCTCTTCCTTGCAATTTTATTTGTTGAAGGAAGTAGGTTCTGTGTGCTACCCACCAATTTTCCTTAGTCTGGATTTTACTGACAGCATTACTGTGGGTTCCTTAACACTATCATATTTCCTGTAAATTGGAAATTGCATCTAAAAGCTTAATCAAGGGGTGCCTGGGTGGCTCAGTGGGTTAAAGCCTCTGCCTTCAGCTCAGGTCATGATCTCGGGGTCCTGGGATCGAGCCCCGCATTGGGCTCTCTGCTCAGCAGGGAACCTGCTTCCCCCTCTCTTTCTGCCTGCCTCTCTGCCTACTTGTGATCTCTCTCTCTGTCAAATAAATAAATAAAATATTTTTAAAAATAAAAATAAAAATAAAACCAAGGCTCTGGAGACTGAATACACGGAAATGAATTCTGGTTTTGCCTCATCATAGTGCTGAAATCTTAGGCAAATGGATTAATCAGTATCTCATTTCCTTCTCCTGTGAAATGGGGATAATAAATACACCTAACAAATAAGATTTCTGTCAAGACTACATAAATAAAGACAAAGAACTTCAAATAACACTTGGTACATAGTAAGTATTCAATATATTTTAGCTATTATTACCAAATAGCTGAAATTAATTATAAAGAAGAACATGCAGAAAATATTCACAATTGTTATCCATATGGCAGCCAAACTGACAAGTATAGTAAAGACAGATTTTCAACATATAAATAAAAGTTGAAATGTGGGGCACCTGGATGACTCAGTTGGTTAGTATCTGCCTTTGTCTCAGGTCATGATCCTAGGGTCCTGGGATGGAGCCTCACATCAAGCTCCCCACTACTCCCTCCCACTCTCCCTGCCACTCCCCCTGCCTGAGCTCACACTCTCTCTCTCTCTGTCAAATAAATACATAAACTCTTAAGGAAAAAAAAAAGTTGAAATGTGAGTGGACTAATAGGTCCAAATATATCAGTGAACTGATAATGGAAGATGCAGCCTTTTGCTGGTAGGTCAATGATTAAAACACACAGGTTACTAGTGATTGAAAGAAATTGCTGCTTTCCAGTTCTGTTAAATGTATTATGTCCTTCCATATGTACCATTCTTGGCTCCACCTCAGAAAACAACCACAAACATGATCAATTAACATTTTATTCTCTCTTAGAGATACTTTGATAGCATCAAACTAAGTAAAACAATTCTCTTACCAAGGCAGAAGAAATAGGTTCATCTCTTGCTATCCAGAGCAATAGTCTGGGAATAGTTTTTACTCTTTTAGAAATTGGGCATAAATGTTTAGCACATTCCATCAGCAGTTTATAGAATTTCTAAGGGAGCAAAATCACTTAATATACGTTTTTTTTAAATCACAATCTTGAGAATGGCTATTAACTAAGGATTTAGCAAACATTAAGTTATAAAGTCCATAAGATTGGAAAATGCTGAAGATTTGAAGTCAGATGAGCAATGGAAAATTTAGGCTGGGTATTTAAGGAAACTGCCTATTAGCAAGAACTATTAGATAATGGAATGGTACTTTTCTTAAGCTCCATAAATTTCAAAAGTAAATTGGAAAACATATTGGGAGAAAATGTTCCACCCCACCAGGGGAATAAATGAAATGGTCTTTTCATCTCCTGTTTCTATGAACTGGTCTGCAAATTAGATGTATAAAATTTACCTACCCAAACTATGAACACGATAAGTCCAATATTAGGTTTAGTCCAAGTTTCACTGGGAAAAGTTCCATTTCCAGATCTTCAGCCAAAAGCTGAATAATACCAATATGGAAATTTGGAGCAAAATCAATTGTTAAAGTCAGATTATGAGATTTTAACTGCCATTCTAAAACTACTTATACAGCCTTTCTATGTTATTTCCACTTGCCAGATCAACACCCAAGAGTCATTTTGACATTTAAAAAAAAATCCCAATTACACATCCAACTGCTGATTTACAAAGCAAAAGGCAACCTGTGATTTTGGCTTTAAAACCCATTTTGCCTTAGGGATAGATGGATGAAAGAAATTCTAGCCTACTGTTTAAGGGCTAATATTCCCACATTTTCATATCCCATTTAGGGCAGGCCGATTTTAGCACTTCGGCTTAAGCAGTATCACTTTATATAAGGTGCTTGAGTGGAGTAGGCAGCAAGCGGGAATGGGATAATAAGTGGCAGAGAAGCAGAGGCTGCTGATGCAGGTAGACTCCTATGCCAACTGCCAAAGGAAAATGGCTGTGAAAGCGAATGCATTTTTTTTCTTTTCCATGAGTGAGGGATGAGAATTTAATAGTAAAACAGTAAATTGAGTTTCTGTCCTTTTACCTCTTACTAGAATTTCTTTGTTATCCTTTGCATGGGGAAGGTTAACAGCTCAACCTAATTCTTCACTCCAAGGAACTTTACAGGCTGTCATTTAGTTAAGGTCTAATGGGTCTTCTGGGATTTGATAGCTGAAGTCTGTGCTCACTGGAGCAATCTGCTCCACAGAGGGCCTGGAAAAGAATGTTTGAGTTGGAGAGAAGGTGCTGCTGCTCCAACTGCTTTTCCACCTGCAAAAACAGAACCTTTGGGGACAGTAGCACTGCAGTTAACAGGGGATCTCAGGAATGAGAAAGGTGTTAAAGTAGCCAGTTCTTCTGTTTTGCCAAGGATTTTCCGGTCTTGCTGTTTTTGGCAAAATTTTGAAATATCCCACTTCTCTCACCCTGAGCTTTTCCCTTCCCATTTCTCAGGGATGGTTTTGAGGACTGGGATGACTAGTCCAAACAGAATGGCAGAATTTTAAGAGGATGTGGGAGTCACACTCATGGCCTCCCCACATGCCTCTAAGCAGCACTTGGCTGCTATGGATAGCTGGGGATTCTTGCAAAGGGGAGGGTGGCCAACAGCAATAAAAGGATCAAGTTGCCAACCACCTCAACCTCCATATTGGAGAGGGGTACTCCTAAAAACCCCTTGTTGATTAAATCAGATGGAAAATTTCAAAACATCATCAACTGAAAATGCCACAGTCACTCAGAGGACTACGAAAGTCAAGTTCATATTCAACCACAGTGAACTCGTTAAAACGTTCTCAATGAGAGCAACTTACAAACTATTTCTTTCCTAAAATTTCAGATGAAGACCTTGAATCATCGACACGAGCCTGTCATGATATAGTGGCAGACTTCTGTCCCAAACTTAATGTTTCTAAATGTTATTTTGATTGCAAAACACACACAGAACTTGATTTTTTTCTGAAGTTTTTAAAAGTTTTTTAAAGTTTTATTGTACTAAAAATATATAGCATAAAATATGCCATTTTAACTATTATTAAATGTCCAAATCCCTGGCATTAATTATATTCACAATGTGCAACCATCACTACTATATTTCCAAACAATTTTCACCACACCACACAGAAACTTGGTAAAATAAAACGTTTTTAAAGAATGATTTTTGCTATCAAACAAGATGAAACCAGAGAGGGAGATAAACCATAAAAGACTCTTAATCTCAGGAAACAAACTGAGGATTGTGGAGGGGAGGGGGATTGGAGGGATTGGGTGGCTGGGTGATGGACATTGGGGAGAGTATGTGCTATGGTGAGTGCTGTGAATTGTGTAAGACTGATGAATCACAGACCTGTACCCCTGAAATAAATAATACATTATATGTTAATAATAATAATAATAATAATAAAGAATGGTTTTTGCTATCATGGCTGCCATAAGGTATGGTCAATGCAAACTCAAAGTAATATGATTGGTAGTCATATATGTATTTTCTAAAAAGAAGTAAATTAGCTTAAAATAATTATTGGAAAAGTGTAAAACCACTGCAACTCATCACTAAACCTGCACAATACATATAGTAGCTTTGGTTAATTTCATCTAATTGATCATACATTTCTGTATAATATAAAATTTCAACGATGAAGGTTGATGACCTCAAAAATTATACTAATTATTGAAAAAATAGCTCAGAAAATAAAAATAAACAAGAGCAGAAAGTTATACAAAGGCTATAAAAACATAGATATACAAAAATGAAGTCACAAGGCTAGAAGAATCAAGGCATTTTTAAATCCAGAACTATAAAACATTGTTTTAGAAAAACATTTCCAAATAAATAGATTTCAAAAACATTTAGATATGCTTTTGAAGTGGTTTTGTAAGGACCCAGGATATAAGTTTTGGAGGTTCATACATAATGTTATCTCAGCCACTGATCAAAATTGCCCTGTCTTTCAAAAGGCAAAAGTAAAATATGAAATATAGATTTACCAGTTTTATGCACAGCTTCTCATTTCAGTCAATTCTTGCTCATTGATTAGTAAATCCAATCAATGGCAATGACAATTTGAGAAGTAAATCCCTCCATCAGATCTTAAATCTTGCACATTGCACCTTTGAAGTTCACCCTTTCCTTTCATCACCAGGAATTTCAATGCTCAGTAAGGTAAGTGCATCATTTATTTTAATCCTGTTGAAATGAATGGATGAACTTAAATAACAATGCAAGCCTCTTTCCATAGAGTGCTGTAATTCACTTTGAAATGATAGCACTTTCAGGATTAAGATGTATACATTTTGGATCTTTGACTAGTTGTCCTTTCTTTGTGTACTATAGTAACAAGAATTTAAAGCTAGACTAAGTCACACCTACCTTCTAATGAAAATCTTAGAGTCTTAAACAAAATTCTACTAGAGTAGCCAACCAAGATGAATATCTATTTTGAAGGGAATCAAACTATCATTTAGTAAGTACAGACTACGGTTTTCTACTTAATCACTTGTGTTAGAGTGGCTATCGATGGAATCATTTTTGAAAATATTTTCATTTATTATCACATTGCCACTATTAAAATGAAAGAAGTTTGAGATACTATTGCAGAAGAAATGAATATTTAATTCCTAACTCATGTTAACTTTACGCTCACTGAATTCTGCAATGAATTCATCCAATACCTCAAGAAAATTTATGAGACGTTCAAAATACATATTGTAAAAAAGATATGCATATTAAGAAATACACTAGTTATTTATTTAGTATATATGGTAACAAAGTAATATACCTTTCCGAAAAGATGGTTGTTCTTCTAGAAATAGTTATACACAAAAATAGCTATATACAATAGATATTAGTATGTTGACTTATTTTAAATAAAATTGAAATGCCCACAGTTTCCAATATAGAAATTGTTCAAAAGAAAATGTCAAAACAAGGAAATCTTCTCACTTGGTTCCACATAAGGATAATCATTCTTAATATTTCAGAATATTGGGGCGCCTGGGTGGCTCAGTGGGTTAAAGCCTCTGCCTTCAGCTCAGGTCATGATCTCAAGATCCTGGGATCCAGCCCCGCATCAGGCTCTCTGCTCAGCAGGGAGTCTGCTTCCCCCTCTCTCTCTGTCTCTCTGCCTACTTGTGATCTCTCTCTCTCTTCTGTCAAATAAATAAATAAAATCTTTAAAAAAAATATTTCAGAATATTTCTTCCCATATCCTTTTATAATGTTATTCATTTTCCCAATTCAAAAATAATATATACCAAAATATGAAAATGTGGATAAATCAACTGACACAAAGTAAAATAATAATAATAATGTAATGTTTATAAAACCCACGTATTTCAACCACCTAAAGATAACCATTGTAAATAAAATGGTATATGATCTTTGAGTACATTTTTTGTGTTTAGTTTTATATCCTTTTCTCCAAACATTTTTTTAACAGTAATAGTTTTGTTTTTCTCTGATTAAAAAAATAACTAAATGCTTAATGCAGAACGATTGGCAGAGGGAGCAAAAAAAAAAAAAAAAAACAAACAAAAAGGAATGCAAAAGACATTTACAGATTATTTTCTTCATGTACTATCAATATACTTTGAATCCTATATACTTCCGTTATCTATAAACAAATGCTAACTTTTTAATGTGACTCAGAATACCTCAAAGTATATCCAGGGGTTCACTTAAGAAATATTCTCTGTACTGTCAGGGCAAGTCATGATAAATGGTAATTCTAATTCTTAGCTACCAATGCTATGTCCCAGTGCCCTTTCTGGCAAACCAATTCCTACCCTGCCCCTTTTACCCATCTCTTAGCATGGCAGCTCCCTGCTTGTCCTTCATTCCCACCTCACTGATTCCACTCAAGCTACTCCTCATTCTTGCAATACCACCGTTTTGTTGCCATTGTTGTTGTTGTTTTGCTGTTGCCGTGTGTTATAAAACAATCCAGTGTCTAGTCTTTCTAGAGGCTTGAGTCAAAGCTTTTCCTAAGCAATATGTCTTTTTCTACAGCTCTGAGATTATATTCCCTAACAAATATCCCAGGCAGGGACTCAAGGAAACAAGAAAGTGACTGAGTCATTAGAATAGACTAGGTGATGATAACAAACAGGGGAATGGTACGAGATTCCTAGAACCTGACTACAAGACCAGAAAAGGATCCAAACATGGCTGACCTTTTCAGATAGACTGAGTTACTGCTTTCAAGCTTGGGCTGGGAATAGGAATGATTTCTAACCAGGCCTGATGTTTATCTGAAAGATGGCTAAGTATCCTCAGCAATAAAAATGGAATATGTCAAAATATGAAACCAGGCAAGGCATTACTCTGACTTAAGTTGAGTGAAATAATGTGATAATTGGGGATAGATCCAGATTTGAGGAAACCTGAAGCTTGTATAATTTGTAGGGCTAAGAAAGAGAATAGAACATTACAAATGCAAAATCAGGTATGAAAGTGATCATGGCTTTAGACTAGAAAAGAATCCCAACAAAATATTGAAGACTTGAGAGAGTCATGCATGTTTATATTTTTAGATATCTTTAGAAAATTTACAAATATGATTACACATACATACTTCCTGAGAGCAACCTGTCTCTATTCTCCCCTAGAACATTCCTCAACTCCCAGCACTCACAGGGGCCTGTTCAAGTGAGGGGCACTGAAGCTGAAACTTTGTTAGCTTCATGGCAAATCCGCTTCTGGTTTTAATTGTAAAACTTTAGGCAATAGGAGCCAGATGGTGAGATCACTTTAGCAGGCAAGCAGTCCTTCCTAATTTCCTTGAAAGGGCACCAAATAGAATTCTCACTGAGTGCTATAAAGGTATAAACAAAGTACAATACTATGGAAATACAATGGTTTAGTAGAGAAGGAAGTCATTTTAAATGAAGTCTAAGGGACAGGCGTGAGGAGTTAAAGAGGCTTCCCAGAGCTGGGCCCTGAACGGTGCCTTGGATTTCAACAAAGAGGCAGAGAGCATTCACGATGGCAACAAAAACAAGTGCGAGAGAACAGGGCAGCACAAGGAAAAGCAAGAATTTCAGGTGGAGTTGGACTTATGATATATTGGGATTTGGAGTGAGAAAAATAAGTGTAGCCGTAGCCTGCCTCAGAATTTCGGAGGATCTGAAGTACTGGGTTAGGGAGTGTGCACTGGATTCAGATGGCAATTAGAACAACATAGAATACACAAAGTTTATTTTGTTCAATTTGTTTGTAGTAAAGAAAACGAGAAATCTAAAAAATAAAAATAAAAAAATTAAATAAAATAAAAGGAAAATGAGAAATCTTTAATGAATGGCTTAAGTAATTATCAAGCTAATTATTAACTGAACAATGAGAAAATTGTAAGAGAGTTTTATTATTATAACACCTTAGTTCATAGTAAAAAACATTGTATGTGTGTGGGAGTGGAGATGGGAGTACAGGCTAAAGAAAAGAAAACTCAATAGGTTTCTCCCCATAGAGAAAAGTCCTCTCAGCTCACAGTGCATGTGAACTGAAGACACTTGCCAATGCTGAATCAAATGTGTTAACAGAGAAGTTCTATTCAGAGTAGTTAAGAAGGCAAGTCCTCCCATTAGGCTTTCGGAGTTTGAATCTGGGCTTCATCACTCACAGTGTGATTTTAAGCATGTTGCTCAGCTGTGTGCCTCAGTTTGTTATCGATAAAATGGAGTTGGTAATATCTGCCCCTGTTGTGTTGAGGATCCACAAATGGTAGGTTATGAAAGCACTCGGCACTGCCTGAGGTTAATGGCTTGGTTACTGCGGGCTATGATGTTAGATGTAGTTCTTATTACTCCTGTTTCCGGTTCAAGGGTCACTTAGAATATGAGACAATCCCCTTTCTTCAATTCAAGATTGAATCCCCTAAGTCCCTTCTTGCTCTTTTCAATTCAGTCTCTAAACCACAGCCAGTGAACTTTCTGTAATTCAAATTCTGCTCATATCATATCTGCCACAAAGTCTCGGGACAAAGCCCAAATTTCTTATGTGGCCTGGTCTCTGACTATCATTGCAGCTCATTTTCTGTCTCTACACCTAACATTTTAAGATCCAGTCCTCCTGTATTCCAAGCCATTTGATTTCCAGTCTCTAGGATTCAGTAGAAGAAGTAGTAGAAGAGTAGTAGAAGTTCAGTGGTAGAAGTTCCTCTACCTGGCTAATTCCTCCCCAGCTTTCACCTCTGGTGTAGTCAACCCTTCCACTGGGATGCCTTACTGAATGTCTAAGTTGGATTTTGCTGCTCTTTCTAGAAGTTCCCAGGAACTCTCATCTTATCTCGATCATAGCCCCTAGCACACAATATTGAAATCTCCTGCTTATAGATCTAGATTCTCTGCAGTAATTTCCTTAGAGGCAGAGACATGCTGTTCATTTCTACCAGGCAGCACAGCAGTTAACACAATAAAGGCTCGTTGAATAAATAATTAAGAGTAAGAGTGGTGGTTATCTCTGGGGAGATGAGTATTGACAGGAAAAGGGCAGGAAAAAAACTTCTTGCATGATAGAAATCTGTATCATAACTTGAATGATGCTTATATGAGTATATAATATGTATAAACATTTGTTAAGCTGAACTCTTAAAATTCTTGTACTTTCTTTGCTTGAATGAAAATACTTTACTCCTCAATTTTTAAAACTGAGAAAAATGTAAAAAAATATCTATATAATTATAAGTTAGGATACTACTTATCCTCATGATGAGTTGGGACTGGAAGAAAACAAGAGCACCTGGGAAGTTAGAAATTTTCTTTTACTTAATGTAAGTCCTAGTTACCTGGGTATTCTGAATTTGTGAAAATCCATCGAGCTGCACACTTATATGCACATTTATATATATATATACATATATATATACATATATACATATATACATATATATATACATTTATATATATATATACGTATACGTATATATATATACACATATATATATACTTATATATATATACACATTTATATGTATATATATACATATATACACACATATACTTGACAGATTAAAAGAATGAGAATAAGTGAATAACATATATATACATATATACATATACATATATATGACTATATGATGTAAGACCTCCCTGTATTTGTGATGAGATAAGCAAGTCAGTTTCTTCAAACTATGCTCCCTAGTCCCACATCAGAATCAGCTAAATGAAATTACAAATCTCACTTTTTCTCTCTACTATATGGTCCATCTGTGTAGATGAATGTATATAAGGACAGTCTGCTATTATATATACAGGGTTAACAGTACATTTATTAGTAATTTTTACACAATAACGAACTGTAAATCTCTGCAACACAACTCTTTCGGATGCTACTTTTAACACATGGGTTTTAAAAATAATTAGCTAGAATTACTTTTGGTGTAAAGTGTTTTTTCAATTATTTTCTTTCACAGATCTTTTTAGAGTCACAAAAATCCTTACATATTCCTGTTGCCTCAGATGAACTATTGTTTAAAACAAGACTTAAATAGAAATGTAATTTAGTTCCTTCTACTAAAGATGTTCTTAAAACATTCCTAGGGCTTAAAAAAAAGTTTCACAGACTTTGCCCAATTTCCCTGTAGAGCATTTATGCATGATTTGGACTCCATTTGGTATACCTACGCTAACAGCAGGAATTCTTAATATAAGCGTACATTTAGCAGCCACATTGTGAAAAGCATGAATAAAGGAATAAACATGACCTCAAATCAAAGTATCAGCACAATGCCCTTAGCACCCAAAGGCAAGGAGGGAGCCTTTGGCTCTAGCTTCCACGAATGGAACTGAGCAAGATTTCAGTTAATTAATTGCAGTCAAGTCTGTGCTAAAGAGGAAACCCATGGGATAAAAAGGTACCAGACCACAAGGAGAAGCAAAAACTTGGTACTCAATCCATCCTACACTACTCCACATCATTTCCACATCATTTCAATGAACAGCCTAAGCTGCAGTACTTTTTTTTTTTTTTAATATTTATTTATTTGACAGAGAGAGAGAGAGATCACAAGTAGGCAGAGAGGCAGGCAGAGAGAGAGGGGGGGAAGCAGGCTCCCTGCTGAGCAGAGAGCCCAAAGCGGGGCTCGATCCCAGGACCCTGAGATCATGACCTGACCCGAAGGCAGAGGCTTTAACCCACTGAGCCACCTAGGCGCCCCTGTACTTTAAATAAAATAATATTTATCACAAATATTTTTATATTATTGTAGACTTCAGAGTGCCAAAAATGCATTTTATTTAACTAAAAACTTTATTATTTTCTTCTAAATTCTCTTTCCCATGTATGATTTATTCTCCAAACACAGATTTCAACAACTTAGAAAATACTGTTTGGAGGAAGATTTCAAGGGCAGCTTTCCTCTTTCCCGGAAGGCAAAATCTAGAAATACATCAGTCATTGATGTCGGTCTGTGACAGTTCAAACTGCCAAAGGTGTTTGGTAAACTTTAATCACTATCACAACTGTAAAGGTTACTGAGCAGCTCCAACACAAATCTATTACAATAGTGTTACATAAATGTGAAAGTGTGTGTGTGCGTGTGTGTATGCCCTTGACAGTTAAATCTTCTGGTATAGCAGCAGTAAGTTCAGCAACATACAACAGCAGCAAAAACCACCAATAAAAAAGGATGATCAAGGCGAACCTTTCTCATTCAGTAACAGATTTAGGCAACCGAGAACTGTTTCGCAGCTTCCTACTACTTCACCATCCTTTGTGTGCTGTCTCATTTCACAGGATGGCTGCTTGTGCTCTGGTCATCATGTCCACATCCCAGATGTGATTTCAGAATAAAGAAAGAGTATCAGAATGGAAACCTCATTCCTTTTGAGGATCTTTGCTGGAAGTTGCAAATAACACTTATTCATTATTTGTTATCAGTTCTCATTGATCAAAATTTACTCATAAGGCCACAACCATTTCAAAGGAAACCTAGTTTTTGCACTGGGCAGCAAGGTAGTCAGCTAAAATTTGGGGTTCTTATTAATAAGAAGAGCAGAATAATTGATATTTGGAATGGACATAATTTTTTCTCTCATTTTAAAAACATTAAAGGCAGACTACTAGCCTCCTAGAGAGGAAAAAAAACTACTAGATGATTCAGTCTAATTAAAATGAAAAGTCTATTATTTACCATAATATAAACAAAAGCTAATCAAACTTTCATTTTTAAACTGAATAATTCACTGACGTTCATAAATATAAGTGAAAAAACATTTCTATATATCAGAGAACATCCAAAACTTTAAAAAACTGTATAATTATATTTTATTGGTTGGGGAAAGAGAAGAGGAGGTTGATTAATTTCTTTTAAAAGAGAAAAGTTAACTTAGAAATAATTTCATCCCACTCCTAAATCAGAATTAATGCTCTCAGTTGGGAGTTATGCTGTCATATTTGAGAACCACTGATTTGAACATACTATTTCTGGAAATGATTTCTTTTAGTAATTACTAACAGTTTATGAAAAGATCTGCAATTTTATTTTTCCAAGTGTTCAAGTAATCTTAACTCATCAAAATGCTAAAATCTTTTATATCAAAGTTGTCTAAGACTTACTCAATGTAAATGGCCTGCCTGTTCCCTGACAGCTGGAACCTCTTAGTGCGGATCTGCAGCCTGAGCCCCACCCCAAGCACTGGGACGCATCTGGTCTTTAAGCAGGAATCCATAGCTCATTGTCCAGCTTGCACCTCCACTCTAACCTGGCAACCAGATTTTCGTAGCAAAGCCTCTGCACTTTGCCTGATGCCAGGCTTTCCTCGTACCAGGCTCTTAAAGAACCATTCCACAGCATTCTAGACAGTCCCTATCAATGACTCTGAATGAATGAATCTTACATTAACAGGAATCCATACCTCATCATTTAGCTCTTTATACTGTTTTTGAATACCCATTCATGTATTTAGTAAACCATCACTGAAGTTGACTGCAAGTCAGGCATGTTGCCAGGCATTTGGTAATAAAAAGATCAAAAGCACATTCACCTGGCCTTTGGTGGGAGGGACAGCTGAAATTATTAAAATGATATTCCTTATACACAGTTAGATTTGGTCTCCTGGGAATTTTCATCCATTGTTCTTAAGTCTGAACTCCGTACTCACATGGAATAGATTCTCATTCAGACTTCTGCAAATCCACACTCCAATGTGGAATATTTCAAATAGGATTCCATTCCTGTCAACATCCCCAAACTTCACTGCAACCCCCACATCCTGCAAATAACCTTCCCTCAAAAACTCTTTTCTTTTTCTTCTCCTAGCTCTTAAAACCCTGTTACTGTAACTCTTAAATGAAATGGGTTTTAGTTTTTTCACTCTCTGTGGGATAAATCCCAATTTGAAAATATCCTTCTTAGAATTAAGCATTTAGAAATGAATACAGTACAAGAAAACTTCATAGTATGTCTTTTTTTTTTACCTCATAATCATTTTTTATTGTATTATGTTAGTCACCATACAGTCGTACATCATTAGTTTTTGATGTGGTGTTCCATGATTTATTGTTTGCGTATAACACCCTAGTGCTCCAGGCAATCCATGCCCTCCTTAATACCTATCACCAGGCTCACCCATCCCCCACCCACCTCCCTTCTAAAACCCTCAGTTTGTTTCCTGGATTCCATAGTCTCTCATGGTTCCTCTATGTCTTACCTCTACTTAATAGAACTTAGTTATTTCATTTAGCATAGCATGTCACAATTCTTGGCCAAAAAAAGCGGGGGGGGGCTGCTGCAAATGCAAATGAATTTAAGAACCTTCTCAGATCACCTTAAAACTGAACTGATTGGTGATTTTAAGTTCTGGAAGCTCTGTTTTCTTACCCATGGTGCCTACCTTTAGTTGGTGCCCTCTGTGAGGCAGTCTTGCATAATGGTTACACTCGAGTCAGAACTGGGTCCACATACTGTTCCCCACTCGCTCACTACATGAACTTGAGAAAATTACTTTAAGATCCTGAACCTCAGTTATTGTAAAGTCATGCCAATAAGCGTCCTTACTCTATAAGGTTTCTGAAGGTGATATCAGCCAATATATATAAAGCACACTGACTGTTACAGAGTAAAGACTTGCCATGTGGAGAAGACCAGAATTAATAGTTATTATTTTAGTTATGAATGTTTCATATAAAACTTAGGAATCATTCATTAAAAAATGGACTTCAAGTCATCTTAAAGTAACCTAGGATAGCCCTGATATTCAGTTCAAGAACTCTTCATTAACCACTGCATATATGTTACGTTTTGCGCTAGGTGCTGGTGATCTAAAAATGAATTTGACTATCTTAAGGCTCAAGAAGCCCAATGTTTAATGAAAAACTAGAGATGCACAAAAACAATTATTCCATGAATGCACATATTTGGCTTCCTAGAGCAATACTCTTGCCATCCCAATGCACCCCATTTCATTCTAGAATATAATGTTCTCCCAGCATGCAATGAGAATTCAATAAATGTTGGTTGACATTCCATACTCAAATATTTCAGAAAAATAATAAGGCTAGCCTTGTTCACACAGTACTTTGACGTGGAGCTTTATAAATTAACTTCTCTCCATCCTGGAGTAGATTTACATACACTGCTATTTCTTATTTCTGGGGATTTAAGGAATGGTGAAAAGACACCACTACCATCTTCCAGAAGAAATCTATGGAAAGTTAATGATATGAGGTTAAATACATATTTATAGAATCTACTAACTTTTAAAAGTGTAGAGATGAAAAAAATGATTTGAAATACATACCCTAAAATATTAAAAAATATCTCTGGGTGGTGAGATCATGAGAGATTTTATTAATGTCCTTATACTTCTGAATTTTTAAAATACTCCCCAATGAGTGTGCATATTAAAACAGATACACGAGAAACTCTAATATGAGAAAGGAAACAGGTAAGTGATGAGAGTGCAGGAATATGGATGGCAGGAAATTAAGAAGCAGTATGGGGGTCCTAGGTATATAAAGATTATAAGCTAAAGAATAAAAGCATCAGTAGAAGGGATTAGAATGATAATAAAAATATAGTTTTACTACTATCAGAGTGTCTAGTTCTCTTTAGCTCTTTGGCAGGTCATATCTCCAATTTTGTTACTGAGAAAGTCCACTGGCCAATGGATGATTGAAGCATAATGATTTTGCCTATCTGCCCAAAACTTAGTAGAAATATGAGGATGAATCTTGTTGCAACTTTTCAAAAATTATGTGTGGATTGTTCTTAAACATACTAGTCTTAGTAATGTCTACAACAGAACAAAAAACTAATCAGTGAACCACGAATGCACAGCCTTGATTAACAAAGTAATGCATTTTCTAAATACAAGACCTTTGCTTTTAAATATAAGAATCAGGATAAATATTTGTGGAATTAATGAACCAAATTAATCTTTTTATATTGCTGTTGTTACCTTAAATTATTCTTTCAGAAACAATTCAATAGATGAGATAGATAGATAGATAGATAGATAGATAGATAGATAGATAGATAGATATAGGGAGATAGAGAGATAGATATTGGCAAATTGTAACACTTTAATTAAAAGTATTCTTTGACTTTCCCTGATGGATGCAATATCTCTTCCTCTGAATTTCCTAAATATCAAATCAGTATCTTAATCATGTAACTTCCACATTCTCTTTTGTAGTATAGATATTTTACTGAGGCATTGTATTATACTTCCCCAAATATGACTTCTTTGAGTTTATTATTTGTGTCCTACTCATTTTATATCCCTTAAGAGTAATCTTAAATTATTTTTAAGACTGGCATTATATATATAAACATAATAAATAAAAGTGTTCCCTCAAAGTTCTGATAATATTTTATGGACTCAATCAACATTTATTACTTAATAAAAAATCTTGTGCATTTTTTAAAGTGATTGTGGAAACTTCCCAACTGCATTCTAAAACAACTTCTCTTAGGAGTGGCTATCAATTTCTTATCTATTCTCGATCTTTCTTTATGAATTCTGTGCTTTGTTTTCCTGTGCAGTTGGTTTCTGTCATCATCACTCTGCACATTCAGGATGGAATGGAGAGCCTTCATGGAGAGAGTCTCATTCTGAACATTCACCACACTGATAAGTTCTATAGCGAAGACTATTTCTTCTTAGATTTTGTTGAGTTTTAGTTTTCTTTTTAATAATGACATAGTCAATCCATCAAAATAATGTTACACCAAATCTGATTTCATCTCTATCTTTTCTTCCTAAAGTAGAAAACTCTCAAGCTGCTTAGTGAAGTGCTAAATGCTTTATATTGACAGACTACCGCTGTTCAGCAATCTATATTTGCAGCCTGCCAAAACGAAAGCCATAGTTGGATCTTCTTTGTTGTTCACAGTATTTTAAATTACAAATGATGTTGATTTTAATCATCTTTGCTCTATTCACTCACAAAGCTCGATGCTGCACAAATCAGCTCTCAGATTCAGTATAAAATACTTTTTATTGGGTTTAGCACTTGCATAGCACTTTACACCTTCAAAATACTTTGTAAACATTAACTAGTCAATCCTCACCAAGAAAGAAAAAATACATATATCATGATGTACTGAGAGGTATGTGTAAAATAGGTCTTAGGAAAAGAGTTGTTCTATAGATGAAATTTTAAGGCAAGATATGTATCTGTTTATTTTCAGCCAATATAGTATACTCTAGGAAGTAATTGTCAGTTCTTGAGTTCTTCACTTTCCATTGTGAAAGAACACATAATTTGTGAATAGAACACATAATTTCAATTTTAGTGATCATATGAATTACAGAAGTATTAATATTATTAATGACCAATAGAATTTTATGCCACACGAGGAAGTCTTAACATACTGAATGCTGCTGTGCACACTATATCAAACAAACGTTTTGTGATAAGCCAGTAAGACTCAACTAGTCTCAGAGAACTGACATATATAAGTTACTGCTTCTCCTGCCTGTCCTGTAAGTTGCAGCAACTTCACTTGGTACAGATGCAGGTAAGATTAACTTGGTCCAAATATAAATGAGTCCCCAAGTTCACATTAAATGCATGAAATTATATAGCACAGCAGGAGTCAAACTAACATATTATTCAAGGAGTGCACTATAAATTTTGTTTCTGGTTTTCTAAAAAATATAGCTTCTGCCCTCATTGGAACTGCTTTTCTTCCATTATTCCTTTAAGATTTCTCATTTTAACCTATACTGTTAGAAGGAAACACTGTATATTCCTCTTGGAAAAAGATATATTTACTGTGATCATGAAGAAAACTCAATGAAGAGCTTTAGATGTTAATAATGCTATATGTTGTATTGGACATTAAATCAAGTTTTTTTTAACCATGCCATAATTCAAAAAAGCATTTGCCACCACTGCTTTTTATAAATTCAAAAACCAAAAACAGAAAGAAAAGGGTTATTATCAGGAAGTAACTTCAAGGCCAAGAGTGGGTAGATAATTTAATATCCATCTAAGATATGACCATAGGTCAGAAACTGAAAGTTGTCTATGAAGTATGTTAAGAGAGGCCTGCATTACATTTTCAACAATTAAACAATCAAATGCAATATACCACAGCTACAATTAAAAGCTGTATGCTTAAAAGTTTCAATTTCAATTAGGAAAAACTGCAAATTGACAAATTTATTGAAATCATGTTTCCAAATTCTTTGAGGTCTCTTTATCAAGGACAGACAAGTTAGCAACTAAAACTTGAAATAAAACTACTAAGTATTTCAACTTAAAAACTATAGATAAAACCAAAATGATCTCACAATCCTCAAGTTCCTTTCTTTTACATAAGAATCATAAGATTTACTCCAGATAAATTGATGGAAATATTATGCACATCCACCAGATTTTATTGATATATCTAGGACAATCTTTATAAATACAAAGCAAACCTCTTAACATATGGAATACCAAAGAACTTTTACATTGGATTTTATATTTAATTAAGACTTTCACTATTATTAGCAACATTTTAATCTTGCTCAGGTATCACTGCAAAAACACTGATTTCAAAGGTGGGGTCTTTCATCATGCACACATCAGGAGACTGATATTCCAACTATAAAAAAGTAGATCTAATAATCTTTAATATTGAAGTTGAAGAGAACAACAATGGATTCCTGGAAATTAATGTATTCCTATGAATTCATTATATGACTTCTAAAGCCAAATATTTTAGAATCTCCTTAAACAATATTTCATGTCCGCATCAATTCCTAAATCACTATTTTAATCCTTACCTCCAGAAAGTCATTCCCTATCAGATGTCAGCTCCTTCCCATATATTCAAGAAAGAGGTTAAATAAGTCTGGTAATAAATTTGGAAATAAGAAGAAAATAAATGACTATATAGGATGTGGTTCCTGTAACCCCTAAAAAGTACATAGATACAATATTCCTCCCCTGTTCTCAAGGGCCTGAAATTCGCAATTTGCAATTTCTGGGTTGGTATTTAATTAAGCAAATATTCTTGAAAAGAACAGTATTTTAAGCTGTAAAATTCTAAAGCCATCAAAAACAAACAAACAAAAAAAATTATTTTTACTTGACAAATTCTGTTAGTACCAGCCTAGTAGTTATCTGAGCTACAGATAAAATGTGACCACTAACAAAGGCTGTTTACTCAAAGCCTAGCCATGTCTCATATAACTGGTTGTAGTTATGACAATTTCTATTTTATAGCTTCCACATATACTTTGATGAGAGATTGGCACTGACATAATAAAATGTGAAACAGCAGGGAAATATTATAAGCCAAAGAGGTAGCCTATTTTAACAACTTACTGTCAGGAAAATTTTCCTCATATCAAAACTCAATCTCTCCATCAGCAGCTATAAGTGCATTGAAGGACAGTCTCAGTTGTTCTAGGGTTTGGCTGATTTCCTCTTTTTCTTATGGTCAGGACTTGATATTTTCACAGTGCTTTTCAACCACATTTACTAGTTTTTCCTCACAAATATGCCCAGAGTTTAATACTTTTTTCCACTCTCTTACAGATCCTGATATTGAAGCACAGAGATATTAAGAAGCATGTTCAAGGTTACACAGCAAATTAAAAACCCAGCAGGGGATGGGCTACAGAGCACCTGAGTTTCCAGACTGCTGCTTAGCCAACTGATCCATGGGGACTCTCACTGCACAATGAGTTATGCAAGAGAAAGAAACTTAAACTAGAAAATAAAATAATGGGGAAAAAATGCAGTTTCTATTTCCACAGATAGATATAAATACCCCATGATGTAATGCTTACCATCAAGTTTTAGGTAAATTTACAGACTGAGAAATCTACTCTTATCTGTCCTCATATTTTCTCACCCATTTACATCAGGACATAAAACATTAGGAAGCAGTTTCTTTATCTGATGGCTAAATTGAGCATGTTCTGTTGCCTCATCTCAAAGGGTCATAAACACGGAAATTTCCAGAGGAAAGTCTGAGCTCCTCTGCTCAGCTTCTTCCCAGCACCATCTTTCCCATTCGGCCCTTAGGTTAGAACTTGGGGAAAGGGGGAAAACATTAAAGACTTGGAATTTGAGTGTTGAAGATTACAGCAATGAATTTTGAGATCAAGAGCTCTTGAACTTGCAACTAAACACTAATTTGGAATGGAAACGAATAGTCACTGGGGTATGAAGTGTGATGAGGTAGTGAAATAACAAAGATCTCAGTAAATCTCACATAAAGATGTATTGATATTTAAGAAATATAGTCTGAGAGACTTCAGAAAGCCAACGATCCCTCAGTCAATAAGCATTCTTTGAATGTCCTTAATGTGTCAAGATATGAGCTAGGTGATAGAAAAAGCCATGAAAAAGTACTATTCAGGAGCAATTACATAATTCTGACTGGAATGATAGAATGGCACTCCAGTGTCCAGAGTGACAGAAAAAATTATATTTCAAGATGAGACTTCAAAGATGAGTAAGAGCCAGATTGAAGAGGTCGGGAAGAAAAGCTTTCAGGCATGGAAAGCAGTACATACAAAAGACACTAAAGCAGGAAAGAGCATGAGATGCTGGAGGAACTGAAAAAGGTCAATAAAGTTGCAGAAGGAGACAAAGAGACATAAGGTGAAGTCTGAGAGGTAGGCAGGGTATTGAACATACCAGGCTTTGTTGGTAAAGGTAAGTATTTTTTTCCTAACTTTATTCTAAATGCCTCAAGAAGCCACAGTATATTTTTAAGAGCGAAATAACACAATTTTATTTGCATTTTAAAAAGATCATTCAGGCTTTTGCATTTATTTACCTATTACCCACTTTTCCCAGGTCCACTCGAAGATTTTTTAGCTCTTATTATACACAAATTCTCTCTCGTGAAGAAGATGCGGCTATTGGAAGAGTCAAGTAATTGAATGATGTCAATTGCCTTGAGTTTCTATAAATTACTATAAATTTAGCCTCCAACTGAAAGAAGCCAATGGTATGCTTGTGAAATTCAAAATTATGCTGTCATTAGCTAAGCTGAATGAACATAAATTAGACATGGAAGTAACATACAGCCCATTTTAAAATGGTGTCTTTTTTCTTTCTTTTTTTAATGGAAGCTCTATGCCTAATGTGGGGCTTGAACTCACAACCCTGAATAAGATGAGTTGCATGTTCTACCAAATGAGCCGGCAGGGCACCAATATAAAGAGAAAAATTTATTTAAATATGTATTTTTGAAACACAGTTAAACAAAAGAAAAAATCCAGCAAAAGTACCAAAAAAAAAAAAAAAAATGACCCACCCGAAACAGCTAAAAGGCTATACTCATAATAGATTAAAATCTACATAATAAACCAGAGACGAAATCCAGAAATATGAAGCATAATTAGTGTGCAATTGATAGTCAAACCCATTAAAATACTAAAAATAATAAGATGCTACCTTAAATAATTTGTCATCAAAATTATACATTATTTTATACCATTCTTTCTTAGTTACAACACAGTAATCACTATAAGTAGCATTAAATATTTAAATACAAGTAACAACTCCTCTGAGCCAGTACACGTGACAGGTATTTGTTGTTTTATTTTTAATTTTTAGTTTCACTTAATTTTTCAACCTTTTAAATTAATACCAAATTTGTCAAGCTCAATAACCATGTTGCCAAGGAATCTCCTTTAGTCAGGGAAAGGAGGCCTTCTCCTTAACAGGTAAGCCTTAATCTGCTAAATCTAATTTAACAAAAAAATGTATTTATTAATCTCTGTTCCATTGAGTGATAGAAGCATAGTTCCGATCAATCTAGGCCTCCTCCTAACTATACCCAGGTTGTGTTAGGTTTAAGGGGATTATATTCTTATTTTTTAAAGATTTTATTTATTTATTTGACAGAGAGAGAGCACGAGCACAAGCATGGGGAGTGGCAGTCAGAGGGAGAGGGAGAAGCAGGCTCCCCACTGAGCAGGGAGCCCAATGAGGGGCTTGATCCCAGGACCTTGGGATCATAACCTGAACTGAAGGCAGAAGCTTCACTGACTGAGCCACCTTGGTGCCCCCAAGGGGATTACATTCTGCCAGGAGTGGCATAGAACCATCTATGCAGGAACTTCACTCTACATAGCTCTATCAGGTGTACAAACATCACTACCTGTTTATACTACCCCTGTTCCCAACTACATGGCCTCTTCAGAAAGCCCTCCTCACTCACTACTAATATAAGTTAGCCAGAGGCAAATGAGTTCATTCTGTTATTTGGGAACTTCACTGGAATGCATGAAACTACTTTGCTCCCCATCTGTTTCTCCCTGACTAGACACGCCTCACAGCTACTTCCTCTCTGTGTCCTGATGCTATTTGAACTTTGTACAGAAAGGGAAGTGCAGGGACACCTGAGTAGCTCAGTCAGTTAAGCTTCTGCCTTCAGCTCAGATCATAATCCCAATGTCCTGGGATCGAGCCCCATGTCAGGCTCCCTGTCCAGCAGGAAGTCTTCTTCTCTTCCTCTGCCCTCTGCTCCTTCCCTCTGCTCCTTCCCACTGCTCATGCCCCTTCTCTCTCTCTCTCTCATAAATAAATAAAGTCTTAAAAAAAAAAAAGGTGGGGGGAAGGGCAGGTCATCTATGCCCTCAAATTACCCTGAAACATCAGTGCTCTACCCAAGCCCATTCCTGGCAAGCAATGGCTCTAAAAGCCTCTTGTTTGGGATCCACCCTGTCTACATATCTACTTAATCTTTTGTGATACACATTATTTCTCTTCCAATTCTATTTTTCTTCTTGGAGTGCAAGATATAAAAATGAACCATAGGGCACTTGGGTAACTTAGTCAGTTAAGCATCAGATTCTGGATTTTGGCTCAAGTCACAATCTTAGGGTCCTGAGCTGGAGCCCTGCATTGGACTCTATGCTCAGCATGGAGTCTGCTTGAAATTCTCTCTCTCCCTCAGCCTCTGCCCCTCCCTCTGCTCTCTCTCTCTCAAAATAAATAAATAGCATCTTAAAAAAAAAAAAAAGAACCATAATTCTTAGCTCTTAATTTGAACTGGCAATTTGAATAACAGAACTCAAGTGCTGTTTTTCCTACTTTCTGTGATCTTATACCTTCTTGAAGCAAAAACACTAAATGCTTAGCTGTCTGAATAAAAAAGTTTCATTAGGACAAAGAAATTTAAAGGAATAGATAGCAATTCGAAAATCATATATCATCACATCATTATTCTCCTCATCATTCCATATGGGTTTTATGTTTCCCCCATTCAGAAACATAAAATTTATTACCTATTCACATTGATTAGTTCTTTTATTTTCTTTATGGTTTCTAGCTCTGGAGTTTTCCATGGGATCGATAATTTGGTTTACAGAAAACAGTATGAAGTAAGTTGGGGAATACTAAACTATATTAGATAATCTGTCTTCCTTTTAACCCTTAAACATTAAGGAATAAAATGCACAACACACACAATTAAGGCCATACTAAGTAGACAGTGAATGTGAAGATATTTGTAAATCATAATGTCTTAAAATATTATATTATAATCTGAGCTCCTAGAAGGAAATCATCCTCAATCATCTAAAAGGCAATATCATCAGCTGAGAAGCGATAGGAAACAGTTTGGAGAAAATGAAAAAAAAAATCTATATATATATGTATATATATGTATATATATATATAGAAACACTACCTATTTGTTCCCATCAACAACAATGACTTCAAAATTGTTCCAAATATCTATTTCTGCAATTTAATATATGAGAAAATGTTCTTTTTTTCCTCAGTATTCAGCACGTATGTTGTTTTTCTTTAGCTAGTGTTTCTTTCCCAACTCTCTCAAAAAATATGTGGGTCCAGCTATTGTTTATGCTTTGTATCGACATTGTTATCCTGTGCACCCGTCATGTGGAATGTCATTCCAATTATACTTTTCTAACATTTGAGAAAGTATAGGGCAGCGACAGGAAAGCTGGAGCCCAGAGCCCTGAGCAAGCAGCGGTTTTCACCTACATCTCCAACACTGGCTCTGAACTGAGAATCTGCCTCATCACTTGCTACTTCAGGTTCGAGCCTTTCTTGATTATACTGATAAAGTGCAAAGCATTGGAAGCAGACACAGCAGACCTTTGATGCTAAGCCTATCCCTGCAAAAACAAAACAAAACAATAGCTTTATAAGTTCGGTGTATCCTTAGCTTTCCATGGGTATCATTTATCTACCAATCTGTAGCTAATCCTCAATAAATGCAGGGAAATTGGGATGGCCTTAGCATAAATTCTCCTCTTTCACAAGACATAACTAGTAAAACCCATCAGGCAACTGTGGTTTTTGAAGTGGAAGTAGTCAAATTACACTGAAATATAAAAAAATGGCAACATATTTTTGATGAGATATGTATCTTCATCAGCTTGATAAAAAAGACTAATAGTACTATGAATCTAAGCTACATAAATTCTATCCATATTGTGTAAGACTACATTTAAATTTCATCCCAACTCTTTGTTCTGGTCATTTTTCAGGTTACCATATTTTTCGTAATTTTTATTTAAAAAACTGAAAACTCTGGAAGCCTGGGTGGCTCAGTCGGTTAAGTGTCTGCTTTCAGCTCAGGTCATAATCTTAGGGTTCTGGGACTGAATCCTGATTCGGGCTCCTTGCTCAGCAGGGAGCCTGCTTCTCCCTCTGCTTGCTGCTCCCCCTGTTTTACTCTCTCTGTCTCCCTGACAAGTAAATAAAATTTTTTAAAAATAATAAAAATTAAAAATAAAAAAATGAAAACTCAACTTTCTTTTTTTTTTTTCAGGATGTAAGACATCAAAACCTAACCCAAAGCTGTAATTGTTATGGAAGACCAGTAAACTCATCCGGCAACAAGGGATCTGGCCCTCAAAGATTGTGTTAAACCACCTAAGTAAGTAGAGGATATTCTGTAATCATCAAAATAAGAGATTACTTTGAAAGGTTATAAGGTATAAATAATAATAAATATTTTTTCAGAAACACTAGAATTATGTTGGGATGACTTCCAGCTTTGGAAAAGATCATTACAATGCCCTGTTGTGATACAATGTAAGCTAATATTTCCCATTGTATTTAAAATTCAATTTCATTTTTTCATCATTAGAAATCAACAGTTCTTTCTGGAACAAAATTATGCTATTTGACACTCTTTTTTTCCTCACCTTATGGCATTACACCCACACGTGTAGGGTTACTCAAACAAATGTTTACACCAAAATGTGCAAAGAGTTAACTTGTAATGAAAACAGTGAAAATATATTTTCAAGAGACTTTAAAATTCTAGGCTAGCCTCAATTTATTCAGTAAAATGTCAAAAACAGGAAAACTTTAAATCTTTCCATTTGCCCATTCTTATTAACACATACAGAAAAAGAAAAAAAGCTACTCTAAACCTAATACATATGCAATGTTTGTTTCCTGAATCTAATGGTCAGTCATAACCAGGCGCTTGGTTATGTTACTTACCGTGCTACATATCTGGCAATGCTGCCGCTTCGTCAATGAGCTTTAGGACTGACAGTAATTTTCTTTTCAGGTTTAGTCATATGATGCTTTCCTATAGGAATAGGTTCTATCACAGGAGCAAATTATTCAAATCTAATTTAACAGACTCAATAATTCTCCTCAGTTTTATCTTGGGCATTCTATATTCCTTTCTCTACACCTAGTGGCTATGTAACAATTCAATTACCAAAGTTCTTCATCCAAAAAGTGCAGTTGATTTCCGGTAATTCTTATTCTGTTTGATTTCTTTTTTTCTCCTAGTTTAACACATGCCAGTTGGTGTTGACTGAGTTAAAAATCTTGAAATAAGCCTGGCACTGTGTCACTATGTAGGTTAAGAAATGAAAAAAAAAAATTTAATAAAATACACACTAGAAATGGAAAATAAGATTAGTGGTGACATCTCTTGTCATGAGGGCATTTTTCGTCCATGCGCACAAAATAAAACAAGCTCAATTCAGCTGAAGAAAAGAGGAATGAGAGAGATGATATAAATTGAAAGATGAAAAGGCAGAGGGTGAGTGTAAAGAAGCATGTTGAGAGCACAAAGAGTCAGCTGGTAAGAAAAAGCAGCTCCAAGAACCTCAGAAGGTAAAACCCCAATTAACAGATCGAGTGGGTAAAAATCAAGTTTCTAAATAAAAGAGCAATACACAAACAACTTCAAAGAAGACTAAAGGTACAGTAAGGTAATAAAAGTATTCAAGTCTTTGGGATTATTAGGAATTTTAGGGAATTGCAATAATGAGAACACTGTAAGGGAAAAGTCCTTATATATTCTTTCATAAAAGAAAATCACCTGTCACAATCTGCCTTCATGGACATTAGAATAAGATTCTTGTTGTTCAAGAATAAGGTATGTCTTCTGGTCAGATTTGAGACCAATAGGTTCATTTTTCCTCCATTTCTCCAACTAATCTTTCTCTGATAAAATATGCAAATATATATATATATATATATATATACACACACACACACACACACAAATATAAACAGTGGAACTTAAAATTCAAAGAGTCATTGAAAATAGACTTAATATTGGGACTTCATGAAACTTCTTAGTAATCTGAAATAGTCTAGCAATTAAATTTGGAAATAAATTCCCACAAGTTTTATAGGTATATTAGTTATATCTACAAATAATAAATTCATTAGCAATCAGCAATTACCTGATTAAATTACCCAATACAAGAAGTAAATTTAAATGAATCAGAAAGACATATATTGGGAGAGGAGGCTTGAGCAAACTCCCTTTGTGTCAGTACTGATTAAATGAATCAGACAATGAATGTCTACTTAATATTTGACTAATGCCCGAAGACCCTCTTAAAGATTCCCTTTGGGAATCTGCAGGTTAGGTAAGAGAAATACACATAATTAACATTTTTGGAACTTGTCTACCCTATTTTGTACTCTTGTGCTCCATAGTCTTGATAGACTTCTTTAGAAAGAGCAATGTAGATTTAGATATATAGTCACAAGTAATAAAAACTAACAAGTATTCAGCCATTACTATGAGAAAGGTGCCTTGAATGCCCATATTTTGGAGATGCTAGAACACAGGGCTGGGAACTCACTCTTCTCTTTTATGTTTAGATTTTGACTAGATTACATAGAGTACTTCTACATATCAATAAGAAAAAAAAAAACTTGACAGAAAAATGGTCAAAACACAGAGATAGACAATTCCTAGGAAAAATATAAACATTTGAAAAGCAGATCTACACTCTCAATAATCAACAAGATAGAAATTGAGATAATAATGTAATAATTAGTACAAAATAATTATAATTTATTATACCTGGTTTGGCACGGGTAGAGACAAATGATCACTTATATGTTGTTGATAGAGAAAGGTACAATAGCAAGATGTGTCAAACTCAAAAGTGAGAATAGTGGTGAACAAATAATTCTTTTCCTAGGAACATATCTGTTAGAAATATTTACCTTTGTATATAAACATATCACAAAAGAAGTTCACTGGAGCACAGTTTGTTAATAGCAAAAATATGAATAAATTACTCAATAATGAGGGAATTCTAAATAAAATTATATCATATTGCTACTACAGAAAACTCTTAAGTAATTAAAAAGAACAAGATAAATCACATGAAAAGAACTCCTAGACATATTTCAAATGAAAGAAAAAAATCAAGTAGCAGAAATAAAGAAATTGCACTGTTACATTGTAGAAGGAACTAGAATTTGTTGCTAAAAGCTTAAAAGTAGGTTTGCCTGTTTTAATTCTATATACTTCAGAGTTTTAGAGTAATTTATCAAGTTTTTCTGTATTACTCATATAATTAAAAAGTAATACAAATATAAAATTCTTTATGGGTCCTATATTTCTCTCAAGGAGCTATGGGATTCAATTATACATCAAAAATTGTTTGAATTTTTATAACCTATTTTGTATATATGCTTAAAAATGGCTTAATAAAATTAAAAATTCTCCAAAAATATAAAAAATTCCACTATATAGGAAAAAACAGCACATTTAGAACCATAAAGCTTTGCACTTACTTTTAATATAAACATTTATAAAAATCCCTTAAAATCTGAACCTCATTTTTCTCTATTCAAAATCATGTCTTTCCTGCTTGACTTCTCATCTCCATAATTATATCTACCCTAACCCAACTTTCAGAGCTACCACCAAAGACAAAGTAATTCTATAAAATTCACTTTGCAAACAGCACAGCATTTAGCACACTGGGCAGATGTACATATTTAAGTTAAGTTGAGACTATTGGGGAAAAATACATAACCACCAAAGTTGTTTTTTTTTTTTTTTTAATGTAACTCTATGCAGAAACATATGAAAATTCCAAAACAAAGCTCATGATTCAGCTACTTAATCTTTTACATCTAAAAGTATTATCATCAAAGAATTGTTATAAACTGAAAAAAAGGCATTGGAATTGTTTCAGAAGTCAATATTGAAGTTTTACTGCCTGCCTATCGTCAAAAAGACTTTGTAAAACTAAAAGAACATCCAAAAGACTCTTGAAAGATACAGGCTTGGTTAGCAGCTTGTTGTAATTATTGTATCAATGTTCAGAGACAAAGTAACTATAATAAACAGAAAATGTATTTCTGTGTTATTTTAGAGAAAAACCTATTAAAATCATTCCCAAAACTGAATAAATGTTTCAACTTAAAATTGCTTAGGTTAAAAATCATATGTCAAATAATTAAGATAGATGACAGAGATACGATAGTTGCATACATGCAATCAAAGAAATGCATTATAAAGATGGAAGTTCATAATTACATTAAATTAAACAAAAAATAAATCATTTGTTTCTCTAACATTTACCCAGCATTTTTTATAGAAAATAACTTGACTAATAAGCAAGTTCATGGCTTGAAAGTTAATGTGCACAAATAGTTCTGATGGTGGAATAAGAAGTGTTTACTTTAGAAAGTGACAGCTCACAAAAGAAAAAAAAAGAGAAAGGGAAGACACGGTAAGAAAATGATTTAGATTGAAGGTTATAGCAGCTGTGCAAATAAAGAAAATGGTGCAATCAACAGTTACATCCTTCTGATGGATCATTGAAAAAGCTCTGTGTAAATAGTTTTGACGTTCAAGCTCCTGTTGAAAATAATACAGTAAAAAAATGCAAGCAAGAAGCTATAAAGTATGAAGAATCTCACAGTCACTTTTCCTCTAGCATGTACAGGCCACTGACCAGCTGATTTATATATTAAAAATATAACTCTCAGGATTAATGATTTTTAAAAATGACAAAGAATTGTAATCTTTGGTGGGAAGTTTAGTAAAGGTTGTATGGACAATATGTTGTCTAGGATCATGGGTACTATGCAAATGATAACACGATGGCCCAGACTTTAGCCTCAATGTTAAATCAAGTCTCCAAATGGAGAAATTTCTCTCACCTTAAGATTTTTTAATAAAATAAAGTAACAAAAGTTAACGGCCTGCCAGATGTTCACCACGGGGAGTTTGCTTCACGGAAATTGAAGAAGGAACTTAATTTTGAATTTATGGGAACATTGCCCCATTTTTCCTTGTTTGTCCCATGTTGCTTTTCAGCTTTGTTGACCAATGCCAGAAGCACCACAATGGGACTCTTTCAGTGCTATTCATCTCTGCATTAGAACAAGATGTGTTTAACTTTCCTTTTATTTTTTTTTTCCTCGCCAAGGTACAGCTAGAAGTAGTAATATTATTAATCTGAAACTGACAACTGCTCTGACAATTTGTGATCAGTTCAACAGAAAGTGAATCAAATGAATCAATGAAAATATCTTAAAGCATAGTCAGCTATTCAAGCCACAGCATTCTCTGAAACAAGGCACTTTATTTTTCAGCTTCTAGATTGAGAGCATTGTATGTGTATTGTTGACTTCTTAAGCATTTTTGAAAAGGAAATGAAATTGAAACGTTGTAGTTGGGTGGTCTCCAAGAATATATAAAGATAATAGTGGAGGAATCAACTTTTTCAAAGTAGTCTTAGTCAAGGAGTTGGGGACCTTTGCGTGGTTGCCTTTGGAGGGGGTTTAAAGGAAGGAGAAAGGGAAAGGAAAAGAGGGGAGTTGAGAATGAAAGAAGAATAAAACCAATCAGTTGGTTTTACTTCAATTATTGAACTATTACTTCAATTATAGTATTACTTCAATTATAGAACCATAATTATTTATTATTTAAGGAGTGTGTTTAAACTCTATCTATATGTATAATTTTGGACAAATGCTAGATTCAGTCCCTACTCTTTTCTCCAGTGACTCCCAATTTTTGAAGTACAAATAGAAATCCCGTAAGAAAAAAAAAAAAGAAAAAGAAATCCCGTAAGAACTCATTACAATTATGGACTCCCACACCCCACCTGTAGAGAACTTACATTTTGGAAGGTATCTCAGGAGACTTCTTAAGATGGTACATGACCTAATACTTACAAAACACTGCTTTAGATTCTTAAAACAAGAAAAATAACAAGATCCATGATAATTTTACCTAACAAATAAACATGGGTGGCTTTCTTTTTCCTGATATCAACAAAAATTAAACTAAAACTTAAAAAATGAATATTGTAATAAGGATATTATGGTTAATTCAAAGAGAAAATAAAACTTAATAAATATTTGTTGAATGTACAAGTGAACGAAAAAATGTACACACAGATTTAACCAACATGTGTTCTCTGGATACTTAAATTTTCTAACCTGAAATACGAACCCTACTTAAAACTGATTAGCTTTCTTCACAAGGTATAATTTAAAACCAGCTGCTGTGTTACGTTAAACCAAAGTAAGCAAAAGAAATGCATTAGCAGACAGTACATACAAAGTTGCTTATGTTCTCTCCATTGGAAGATATTAGCCTAATGCATTCACTCTTGTTCATTAGTGGTAAAAGCACATAATGCTCAGTATCCATCACTGAAATAAGACAAACAGAGTGAAAAATACATGATTCACCTATTTTTCCCCCTTTTAAGGGCAGTTTTTCCCAAACTTCAATCACCTATGTAATATCTTCACAATTCTGGCCATATCCTTATAAGACATGTCATATAGCATAAAAAAGAATACAGATATTTGCTATTGACACTACCTATTTGAACTCACACTAATTCCAGTTATCTCATGAAATCTCTGGTTTATTTTGCTAGCTGTTATTTTCATACCCCACATTTAAATTAAAAATCTCAGCTATTAAAGTTAAAAAGTGCTTGTTTTTCTACTACCTAAAATTAGCTCATGTCCTAGCAGTGATCATTGATTCCCTGCATTTTGAGAATCCATGCTCGAAGAGTCCCAGTCTGAGAAGGACACAGCTCCTCAGATCATCTCACATCCACCTATGAATGAAGGACAGCTCCAAATCTTTCCACATATAAGAAATTCTCAAAATGTTCAAAATACTTTAAAGAGCCAAGCATTAATTATCTCTTCCCAATGATCTTTAACAAGGAGAACATGTTAAGTGGTGACTTTAAATGACTTTGTTTACACACACACACACACACACACACTTGAAAATTAAGCCTGTGTTGAAGGAGAGAAACCCAGAATCCCCAGGATCACTCTCCATGTTATAGAGGGAAAAAACTTGAAACTACATGATTCAATTTGCCAAGGTAACTCAGACTAAAATGAGATGGACATTATTCCTAAGTCACCAATATAAGCATCTCTATGTTTGCTTAAGGAGAACTGGCCTTAGCATGATGAGTCACATTTTCTAATTTGCTTTAAGTCTACTTTGTATGTGGTTTGTTTTACTGGGTTGTTTTACTTAAGGTATTTTTATTTTATGCTTGATTTGGGGGCTTAGGAGAAAATTAGATAGTTGCTAAAGTGTCATTAAGTATAAAAGAAGATTATGTATGTTGCTATTTTATATCACAGAAACTCAGGGGTAAGAAAGAAAGGATCGCCCTCAACCTTCAAGACTGTTTCTGAAATTTGTCTTTACACTGAAAATACACTTGCATCTTTAGGCATTTGAGCAAAGTTTAAGCAGCATTTTGCTTCAAATTAATTTGTATCTAATTTCAAAATAATAAATCAGTTTCATTGAGGAAATTGAATAATATATGGATATTATCAACACCTTCCTGTATGGTAAATTGGGAAATGAATGCCTAATTGGACCATGATCTGTTTGAAACTTTTGCATTTTTTGTATTCCCTTAAAATGGGAATTTAATCTCATAAGTGATCTACCCCTTCTGCTTGTCCTTGCAGAGGCACCAACTGTTCTGCTTTGTCCACAATATACCATGAAATAGAGGTTCAAAACTTACATATTACTTGAATGTGATTAAAACTCAATATAAATAACTTTATCAAGTTAATAAAGTATTTTGGTTCTCAGTCAAGAATGGAAATACACAAATAGAATTTGTGATGAACGATATTTTAATTTTAGGTTTAGATACAATTTTACACAAACCTATCCTCACTTAGCGTATACTGAGATATCCATATCCACTCCCAGAACAAGAATTCGGGAAGCCCACACTTTCCTTTGAGTAACAAAGGCAACCAAATTATTAAATCGCGATGACAATAGAGAGATGTATGGGGTAATGAAGGAAAGAACACAAAGTTGACAAAGCAATGAAGAGAAAAACAACTGTCCAACTTATGACGTGCCCTAGAAAGGTGTTTTAAAATTCACAATATCAAAAACGTATCTTCTCTTATGACTACCATACAATGCTAATAGCAGGTGTGAATTAATACAAGCAACCATATATGAACAACTAATCATGTGACGGCGTGTACTAAGTATTTTACACTCAATATCTTATTTCATCTTTGTAACCACACAGTATAGTAATACTCCCATTTTACAGACAATGAAGCTAACAGTTACAGAAATTAAATAAATACCAGAGCCTCCCAGCTAGTTAATAATGGAATCAGAACTCAATCTAGATTTGTCTGATCCTAATAGTTGGAAGTCTTGGCCACTAAGCTCACATCACTTTGTGAGCAAGTCCTCCAAAAATCATGGGCAGAGTATAAAGCTGCCTGTTCCAAACCTTACGTCCTTTTGAAATTTTGAGTTTATCACTTAAATTCCTGTGAATGCTGCCTATACACAAAAACAACATTAAATGTTTATTTTACTGCTAAAGCTTTGGAACCCGTCCCCAAAAATTAGAGTAACATTTTTATACTTTCCATAAAGATAGTGACATTTATCCTCTGGCTTTATGTATCACCACGATACCTCTACAGTTTGAGAATGAAAACACATATTGTTAAAGCAAATACAGTTTTAAAGACAAGAAATTTAAAAAGAGGAAAATAAAGGTGGAATATATTTGAAATCACAAATGAAGTTAGTAAAATGCCTTACCAATTGTGGCTTTACCAATCATGTTTTTGTCTTTCCGCATAATAGTTATATATGAATAAAATTTTTAAGTGGCACACATATATTTACACACAGAATAGTCCTAATCCCTTTAAGCAAAAGAGTCTACTGGAATTATTACTTCCCCAGTTTTCTGAACCATTTAAACGAGTCTAGGGGATGCTTCAAGTATAAGACATCTATTTAAAGCCCATACTCTTTAATATGTGGAGAGAAGAGTAGAAATACACGTCCTTCAGGATCTTGGCAATTTGTGAACATGTGAAGCAGTTACATAAGCACTTGCCTGAAACTTGCTAAAAATCCAAAGGAGAATGTAAGTGTGAGATACATTAACTTTCAAGTCAGTAAGGGGTGGTTTGAAAACTTTAAAATGAAATGCACACTGCATAATATAAAAATCCTAAAAGAATCTTCCCTAGCACATTATACCACTTCAGCAATATTTCCTGAACAGTGATCTCAGAGAAAAGTTACCTATGTGGTTTATGTGTGCATGGGTGTGTGCGTGTATGTGTGTTTGTTTAGTATTGGTTTCAGTAATATAGATAAATTTAAGATAGATTTCTAACTCAATGATCTAGTTTATTTTGGAAGTGGATTTTTACTAGAATTTTTATTTACTGAAGTTAAATTTTTAAAAGTACATTAAATAAAATTTCTCTGCATTCTCTTGGTGTAGTCAACTATAGTTTTGCCACATGCTATACTTCTCAGTAATGTCATACCTATGGTTGGCAATGCATGACTGTACAAAAAATAAATGGCAGGATGACACAGCATGCTTAGTAGATGTGGAACACAGATGTGGACCCGAGATTTTTAGAATGTAATCAATTACATGATTCACAGCATCCAAGAGATAATAATAAACCACTGACAGTCAGGACATTCTTTTTCTTCCATACTTGGTTTCTCACCCAGTCTCAAAGTGTCTGGAGTCATCACTGACATCTCCCTACTTCAGGTCACATATTTAATAATCAAGTCCCGTAGTCCACTGTCATGGATCTTTCAAATCAATTTCTTCCTTTCTAGTCTCATTGCCACCACCATATTTCAGACTTGCATTACCACAATCTGTTCTGTCACAATACAGGCTTCACGCTAACCAATCCTGAAAATGCCATCAGGTTAATCTTCATAAAATGTAATTCTGGACATGTCACTCACCTGCTCAAATATTTTCAACAGCTCCCCAATGCCTAGAGAATAAAGCCTATATTTCTTAGCTTAGAATTCAAAGTGCCCCTTGTATTATAATTATGGGTGCATATTTGGTTTCTTCTTAGGTGGTAGGATCATTTTTTACTTTTGTGCCTATAAAGTAACAGGCACAGAAATTTACATATAGAAGTATGTATTCATTCTTACAGATTCTATCATGGCTCACATATCTACCTTTCTCAACTCTATCTAACATTCTATCATAGGATTAAGCTTTCTTTTTGAAAAATTTCTTCCGGACTATAATACTCACTGCTTCAGAAATTTTTCTACCATAGCTTTACAGAATTAAGTATCAGAGGCAGTTTCTCAAAAGTGGCCATCACTGTTTATTCTATATTGTTGATAGGAGACAAAGAAAAGATATTCGATTACTTACCTGTGGAGCATAAAGCCCTTGGAGTCAGAGATTGACCCTAATCTTTAGTTTTCCTCATCTTTCCATCTTTACTTCCTTCTCCAAGTTTCTCAGTAATCTTGTATAAATCCAACAAATGCGTTTGCTAATTTCTGAATGCCCTGCCACAGAGAAATTAGGTAAAAGAAAAAAAAAAGGGTCAAGTGATATTTTTAAAGGCCACATTTGTCTGAACTAATTATTTTATTTTGCTGTGAGTTAGACTCTATGGCTGTATTAACAGTCCACTTATTCAGGAGTAGTTTATCAATGCTGCCTCTCTCCACACAGAGAATGATTACAGGTGAATCTACACATGGGTAATTTAGATGGGAGCTCACTTATCAGACCACTTCTGTTCAATTCAGGACTAAAAATACTTTGGGGGCCCCATAAATGTTAAATAGCACAAAGAATAATAATAACTAACCTCTTCTTAGTACATGTGTTCCTGAGTACACATACTTAAAATTTTCCCAATTATAATTCAAGAACATTTCAGTTCCCTTTATTCAAGACCATTATTCAGGCTCTTCGGAAATGTTTTATTCAGGTTGCGCATCTCTCCTCCACAGTCTCTGATTTAGAATTCAGCTCTCTGATAATGAGTGGAAATTGGGGTCTGAAAGAGAAAAACACCATTTTCTTAAATAATGCTACAGGCATACATTGTCTTAATCTGGCAAGAAATGAAATCCTAAAACATTTTTCTAAACTGTTAAAATGCCTGAGCTTTGAGAACAGAGGGAAAAAAGCAAATTATAATACAACTGCATTTTTTAAATATCTGTGATCACACCTGCAACGTTACAACATAATCATATGAGTAACATGAAAAAATGGTCTGAAAGCAGTTTAGTGGTGTTCTCCAGGCAAATGTGCAACCTGACTAGACATGCATTGTGGGTATAAGTAAAAAATAGAAAATACCTTTTTTTGTGTGTGGTGGTGACGGTTGCTGTTATTGTTGTTGCTGTTGATAATAAAGAAAAAGGCCCGATCTCAATAGGACATCTGAGCTCAATCCTTTCCCTGGGCTGTAGTTTATTCTCCTGTTCATACCTGAGGACAGTTGAGGCAGCCTCTTAAGCACTGTAATGAGATCTGAGCAAAAACCCTTTCAAAATAAATCAGCGCTGTTTATCCCCAGCTCAGAGAGTTGGGGCAACTCATCGTGAGACTTCCCCATTTTTCACTGTGGAACAGGCTGTTTTGCTTCGGCTCTTTCATAAACTCAAGTCTAACACATATCTACTTGAACATTCTTGGAAAGAACAGAAATAAAAACAGCCAGTCCTGAAGCATCTGAGTACCATAAGTTCAGTGGACTGGGAGGGTCCAGCTGAGGCAACAGGGACCTTTAGGTGAATGACTGCTTGCCAATGGCAGAATTAAAGGATGCAATGGACACAGAAGCAAAGTCAGATAAGTGTCTCAGTGAGGAAATGTGCCTACCCCACAATGACTTGCCCAGGAAATAAGGATGCATTTAGAACCACCTTCTTTTTAAATGACCACCATGACAAGAGCTGTTAAGTATTAAACAGGTGTGTGCTATCCGTGATTGCATTTGGATCTCCCAACTTAGTGGTGTCAGTAGAACTAATGACTGAGACAGATAAAGTGGCATACTTCCTGCATGGATTAAGATTCTGTATGAAAGCCAAAATAAAGTGCTGCACACCTGCCACATTTGAGAAAACACAGTCATAATTCCTAAGATGCTTATCTAAACTTTTTGGTCTTAAATTCTCAAACAGATCAGCTCAGAAAGATTTCAGATATTTGAAGTTAGAGAAAATCACAAAAATTTCTGCAGGCATATATCAGTTCCAAATCTCTTACTAAGGAGAGCTTCAAAATTACATTTGCTCTGACTCCTGCATGTGTGATCTGATAAGATCACTGACATATATTAATTGCTGTAAAATGAAACAAAACAATGACCCAGAGTTAATAAAACATTGGTTTAAAAATATCCCTCATTCTAATGCTCTATACTTGAATTAGTTAAATTTAAGAATATATACATAAACTCTTATTTTGCAGGCGAATTAAAAACTTGCCAAATATCTTGAAATGTCCCCTTAGAATTTTAAGCTACCTTAGAAACATTATCTTTTTTTTCCTTCTACAGGAGTAACACTATATTTGAACTTTTTCTGACAATATCTTCTCAACTCAGGAATTCAAAAAAAATCATGAGCTCTATTCAAGTTATTTTGCTATGCATTATATAGTGTAAAGTGATAAATAAGACATTAGTCCATATCATAAAAAAACATATTCTATGAGTGAAAATTACATGTTTAGAAAACACAAATATATTGGGTGCCTGGATGGCTCAGTTGGTTGGGTGTCTGCCTTTGGCTCAGTCATGATCCCAGGGACCGAGTTCCACATCGGGCTCCCGGCTTAGTGTGGAGCCTGCTTCTCCCTCTTTCCCTCCCCCTGCTCGTGCTCTCTCTCTCTCTCTCTCACTCTCTCTCTCAAATAAATAAAATCTTTAAAGAAAAAACAAATATAATATATAGAGAGTTAAATGCAATAAGAAGGATACAAAATAATCAGAATGAAAAAATTTTAAACTAAAATTATATTTTCAAAAATTGAAGATTTTATTATTAAGATACATTTTGAACAAATAAAAGAATTTTAAGAAAAATAAAAGGTAATTTTATTTTTTCAGAAAAAATTTTTCAGTAGAAGAAAATATTTGAAGTAATATTAAAATAGACATACTAGAATGAAGTTATCTTCGTAGAAAAGCTAGAGGCTCAGGTTGCCTATAACAAAGGGTACATGAAGAGAAAGTATTTCATTAAAATGCAAAGGACAATGGGAGTAAGATCACAGAAGCCTTTAGCCATATTATACACAAACTGAATCATGGAACACTACATCAAAAACTAATGATGGGGACGCCTGGGTGGCTCAGTTGGTTAAGCGGCTGCCTTCGGCTTAGGTCATGATCCCAGGGTGTTGGGATCGAGTCCCACATCGGGCTCCTTGCTTGGCGGGGAGCCTGCTTCTCCCTCTGCCTCTGCCTGCCACTCTGCCTGCTTGTGCTCTCTTTCTCACTCTCTCTGACAAATAAATAAATAAAATCTTTAAAAAAAAAAAAAACAACTAATGATGTAGTGTATGGTGACTAACACAACATAATAAAAAAACAATCCGTATGAAATGTGTTCCATAAACTGTGGAGAATTATTAACATGAATTTTTCACAAATTCATTTTATTATTTTCTTTGGCAAGTAACATGTAACAATATGACATTAGAAAAAAATATTACATGATATCTAACCACAGTTAACCTTTCAGTGTACACCATTTAAAAACACTTGCAAACATGAGACTATACTGAACATCATGTAGTTACCTGCTTTTTAAAGGATATATGTATATATTTAATATATAATAAAAGTCCTTGCATAGTACACTCTTCATATATTTCTTTTAATAACTGCATAAAATTATATTTCTTGAATGCATCCTAATTTTATAACCATTTCTATAATTTTACACTTTAAATTGCTTTTTTTAAAAGGTGTTATTGATTGATTTAGAGAGAGAGAGCATGTGAACAGGGGAAGGGACAAAGGAAGAGGAAGAGAATCTCAAGCAGACTCCTCCCTGAGCACAGAGCTTGACATGGTGCTCAATCTCATCTCTCCAAAACCATGACCTGAGCTGAAATTAAGAGTCAGACGCTTAAAACTGACTGAGCCACCTAGCCACCCCACATTAAATTGCTTTTTATCATTATTACAAACAAGTACAACAAAAATAAATATTTATTAAGTACCTATGGTGTGTCAGACACTGTTCCAGTAATTTTTGTTAAACAGAATAAAATAGACTAATTCCATGCTCCAATGGAACTTAACATTTTAGATATACAGTATCTTTGTACGTGTATCTTTATCATTGATTTAAGTGTATCTTTACAATAAATGCTGCATGCAAACTTTCAATGCCAATAGAATTGAACGTTTTTAAGGGTACCAATGTATACCCCACAAGCTGTGTTGAAGAGTATATTTCATGAGATCATGACCTAAACCGAAACCAAGAATCTGTTACATAACCGACTAAACCACCCAAGCACCCCTATAATGTATCTTTCTATGTTGCTACTGATTTTCAACATTTTCATTTTATTGGTTATTCTTTTGCATGTATGAAATGTCTATTTATCCCTTTAGCATAAGATTTTCATTTTTTTCATTTTTATTTCCTATTTATTTATGACATTTCATTGTAAATTAAGAAAATTCTTTGTTAGGTATGTATTGTTTTTTTCAAACATTTCCCCAACCTGACATATATATGAGAGAAAAATATCTTTTTATTTTTAATTTTTTGTGGTAAATTTTACTAAAGAGGTTTATGATGATTTTGGCTTCTGGTGTTTTGTTTTTAAATGACTTACTAATGTCCATAGTTATACAATTTACTATATTTTCCTCAAACAGTACAGAACATTTTCTACATTTAAGTCATCAACAACTTTATGCTGTGTGATATAGGAGTCAAATTTGCTTTTCTAAGAGATGAGCCTTCTATCTCCATATCATTAATTGACCCATCCATCGTTATCCTCAATGATATGTTCTCAAATAGTAAGTTCTTCTATATGAAAACATTCTTTCTCTAAGATATAGAGTGCAAAAATTTTTAAAAATTTAGTAAAGCCTCAGTAAAGCCATTTTTCCCTTACATTCTCCCAACACTTCAGTAAATCCTGTCCAGGATTAAGAAAGTAGCTGCCAATTCCTTACTGATATAAAAGATTTCTGAAGCTTCTGAAGTTCCCTCCTAATTTATCGCTAAAAGCTGAGGATTCCAAAAGCCACTATTTGCTTTTTTTAAATTTTCTAAACATTTTACTTTCTCATATCCATACAGTATTTCACTTTTTAGTACGAATACATGGCCCAAATCTTTTAATGAATTGTAACTAGAAAAAGGGACAGTAAATGCTTACAGATAAGACTTTTATTTGTAATTTAATATTCATGCTATTTGGGTAAACCCTAGGACCTAACAAGCACTTCCATATACCTCTTAAACAGGGGGCTAGTACAGCTAAGTCCTGATCTTGAAGGAGCCATTAACATTAATGGAAAGTAAAAGAATTCCTAAGTGAGAAATGAAACTATTAAAACTAGACTGGGAAAATGGAGGCACAGGCAATTGCTTAGCCATTTTCTCCTTTTCTTGTAAAATCCAAATGATAAGGTCTCTTTCTTTTTCCCTCCCCAAGGTTTAGGTATAAAGACTTTCAAGTCATATTTAAAATATAGCTGGTTCAGGAAGAGCTCAAACATCTGTGTTTAAATTACTGAATCTAGTTCAGAAGCCATATTGGTACAGAGGAATGTATGAGTTACCCTCTAACTTTTCTAACTAAATATACCCTCCCACACACACACCTCCTATAATGGAGATCTTCCTATGCCTCCCATTTGCCTTTAAAATCATTACAAAGTAAGATATAGCTTCTAATGGAAGTGGATCAAATTTCTGGGATGCGTTGAGAATCATTTCTTTATTAACCATAAGAGACTGAGAAACACCTTTACATTAACTAAGAGTTTATCATGTAATCATTCAATAAACATTTGTTTGAACAACTACTACCTGCTTAATGCCTAGCCTATAGGAATACAACAGTGTGAAAAAGACGCATAGGATTAAATAAGCCAGCAATTTCAGCATGGAGAGACATATGATAGGTGTAAAACAGAGCATTTTGGAACTATGCAGAAAGAATATCAATTCCATCTTGGCCAGTCAGGAAAAGATGTCCAGTGGAATTGGTCTATGTTGAAAACTAAATGGCGAAATAAGTGAGGAAGTGAGAGATTTTATCATGTCTGGAGAAACTAAATAAAAAAAAAATCCAGAATGACCAGAGTGTAAAAGTCAAGTGAAAGAAAGGAAAGACACACAGAGATAAAAGTGAGGCTAAAGAAGCAAATAGGGTGATCATGAAGCACCCGCTAAGCCACATAAATTTGTTTGAATTCTACTAAAAGAGCACAGAAGAGCAAAGTGATTATTTTAAGCAGAAGAGAAACCTAAGTTTTTCCTTTGGAAAGAAAACTGACTGCAACGTGCGAAAAATGAGAGGAGGGCGAGTCTAGAGCCATGGAAATAAGTTAATATGCAAAGGTGTCTTGTGTTCACTTCTGAGTAAGAGTTCAAGTAAGTATTAAACAAGGAGAACTCTCTGGCTAATCATTGATTACTCTGTGAATTATCCAGTTAAAACACAGTGTCTTAATTGTTATACTTAATAATTGCACTGTTCATAATTTAAGTTGTTTACTATCTGAGGTTTAACACTCAGAGAATTGATTAAATTGGATAACTCCTCTCTTGGATAGAAGCAATAACCTTCAATGGAATGCTAACTACCTTTGAGAATTATGTTTAACTCAGACTTTCTTTGCCATAGGCAGAAGTAATTGATTTTAGGCTGGGTGAACTGGTTCTTAATACATATGCCCACAGGGAGAATGTCATTTTAATAAGATGCTTCTATAAGCCACATCCTACTTAAAACAGAAGGTTTTTCCCTTTGCCTTCATAAGCAAAAACTGAAGGAGTCCTGTTTGCCCTTAAGTTCATAGTAAACAACTGTGAAGTAATGTAACACTGAGTCGACAATCTGCAAAGTATCTCTTTGCCAATTCAGCTATCTCTGTATTATTTTGTTTGTAGCTGAAGCTTTTCTAGGAAAATACATCTATGTTTAACATTCTTGAAAACCACTAATTAGTATACATAAATCTGCCTATATTGGCTCTGCAGTAGTTGTTCCCTGATTTCCCAATTTATTGTTTTGTTCTGCTACTACCATGCCGCGATTAAAATAAAAGTATTCAAATAATTAGGAATTAGGGAGGGGAGATAATAAAATAAACAACTGTATCTCAGGAGATCAAGGCAAAGAATGGAGAGTCTTCAAAAAATAGGAAATCACTGATTCATCGAAGAGGTCAGAATTTGATATTGATTCACAGATTTGACCCAATGGAAGTATAAGCACTCGGGGTTGTTCGAGACTATTAACTGAGTTGTAGGAAAACTTGTTTTTATATATCCATTTCAATTCATATTATATATCATCTGTTAAAATTTTTAATTCTGGTAAATGTTTTCCAGCTCACAGAATACATTAATGTCATATATATATACATATATATGTATATATATATACATATATATGTATATATGTATATATATATACATATATATAAAACTTTTCAAGTTATGGTTGGTATTATAGTCCTTTAACAATAATTTTCACAAACTTTAATTTATCCCAACTGCTGGTGGTAACCTGGTTTATTTTATGTAATACATATATATTATACATGACATTGAATTTATTTATGAATATATCCATGTTCATATATTTAGACCTAAATTATCAATCTAACAATATTAATATTACACAGTAAAATTTACTGCCCACTGTTCTTACATCTAGTTTACCAAAATCCCACACATAGCCTATTTTTAGCCATTTACACAAAATTAAACATTTGCTTTTAAAAAACAATAGCTTTAAGTTTTTCAAGTTATAGTTGGTATTATAGTCCCTTAACAATAATTTTCACAATTTTAATTTATTGCAAGCTGCTGGTGGTAACCTGGCTTATTTTATATAATACACAGATGAACTTTTACAAATATTTTACCAGTTGTGCTAGCACACAAACACCATGGATATTAAGGTGGTGGACTACAAGGACTTGGTTGCCAACCCCAAGGACAAAATTATCCCGGACATAAATTGCCTGACCTCATCATGATCTACAAGTGTCACTATCCCTATTCCCTCCTGGAACACATGGAACTGCTCAGAAGCCAAGATCTTGCTTTCACTAAATCCACATCCCCCTCCCCTCTTCCATCCCCAGAGGTGTGGGTAGAGAAGAGGACCCCTGGAACCAT
>CM052895.1:67947338-67968615 GCA_028534135.1 Potos flavus | reverse complement strand
CTTGGTAGTCGCAGCAGGCCTCAGGTGGAGGGGAAGATATACGTTCTTGAAGCCGAGCAGCTGGGGATGCCCGGCTCTCTCAGGGCGGAACAACGCCTGCTTCCCTCTTTCGTTATCTCCCCTGCCTCCGGGAGAGCTTGCTGATGGGGTTATCCATTTAAGTGCTAAGTGCGCTTATTCTATAAGGAATTCCATGCTGATTGACCAGGCACACCCTTCTCTTCTCCTGGTTTAATCTATAAGACTCGTGATCAACTATGACTCACATTCCTTCTTGTTTACCTACAAACAATGTATAATCTTCTTTATCGATTATCATCTCGTATCCAATAAATATGGGATTAAGGAGTTGTTCGGGCGGCAGTCTTCTCAACTGCCGACCCCTGCTCCCAATCTCTATTGCAGCTGACTTGTTTGTGCCTCATTCTTCTCCCGTGCACCGTCAGGAAGCGGCAGCCCACCAAGATTTAAACTGATTATTGGTCATGCCTTCTGTCACTGGTCATTGTGGAGATAGAAAGAAAGAAGCAGAAGGCATCACAGAAAGAGGTAGAGGAAGAGGATAACTCCAGAAAAGAGATGAAGGATCTCAGGAAAGGTCAAAGACAGGAACTCAGTAAGGTGACTTTCTAACTTGAGAAAGATAATCTTGAAGGAAGAGATGAAAAAGTCATTGCCTACATGAGGAAAACCCAGCTCCTACTGGATCAGACACCCTTTCAAACCTCCCCAAACCCTAGGACATCTAAGTGTTCTCTCCCTGACTATGGTGAGACCACCCTGAGCTAGCTACAGTCCACAGACTTCAGCCCATGGAGAGTGAGACTGGAAGTCCAGGCCTGCAGATTTGTCACTACGAAATGTTGGTAGCAAACAATAAAAGGTGAACCAAGTTTCCTCCAGGTGGGTATCAGTTGAGGTTTGAGATGTGTCTGTCACTTGAGGACTTATCAAGGGTACTTTCCCTATCTCCTGGAAAATTTGAAAAACTGTTCTGTGGAAGCAGAACACATTCAAGAAAAAATATTCTCTCTTCTGATTGTCCCCACCATGACTCCATGGCTGACACTCATCCCCGCTGCTTCAGGGCTCTGGAGCTAGGGTCACTGATCCCAAGGCATCCTTTTCTCATGGTGAGCAGTGAGTGATAATCCCTTGGGGGAGAGGAAGGTGGGGCAGAAGTGAATTTGGCTCCATTCCTCAAGTGGAGGGGCAGCCAAGACCTTTCCAGCCCTGGGGTTGTGAAACACGGACTTTCTTACCCATAATGAGGGGTGGGGGTGGTCTTTATCATCCCTAGTACTCACTGCACAAGGCAAACCCAGTCTGGACTCCAGGAGACACAAAGTTAATGTTTGTGCCCTCCCTCTGCCCATACCCCGCACAAGAAGGTTCCTAGAAGAGACTGAGAAAAAAATGAACGTGGCACTTAGTGGTCGGGCCTGTCAGGTATGCTGACCAATAGGTAGGTAGAACCCTTGGCCCTGGTAGGAGGAAGGTGAGTGTGGGAAGCAGCAAGGCAGATAAGAAAACTCCAGGACGCTGTGTATCAAGATCTCCTCATCTCACTTTTACAGTTTGCCCGACACCTGGGCCTCCTGCTTCTCTGACTCTAGCAGAAGGCTCTAGCTCAAGGAGATCTCTAGCACAGAGGCTGCCCTGATCTCTAGCTCACCCTGTCCTTTACTTGCCACCGCCAATCATGGCATCCTCTTGCTCTAGTACCGACTTCCTCAGAAGCCTTGGTTTAAATTGGAGATGTCGCCTATACAAAACCCCAGTCCATCATCAGCATCTAGGCAAAGTCAACTAGAACTCTACATTCTAGAACAAACACAGGTCCTGTGTAGAACCCAGGACTTCAGACTCCCTTGGATGGGATTAAGGAGAGCAGACTACAAAGACATTTCTCAGTATCTTGGCCATGAAGTCCCACTTATACCCATATATCCCCCAACATACTCTCTAAAGAATGCAATGTATTGGGGCACTCCCCCACTGCCTTCCTCACCTAACTGTCTGCCCTACCTAAATCACACTATCATTTTTTATTCTCTACAAAAATATATGGTGTATATAATTTTACATAATCTATTTGTTTGTTTGTTTTTTATAAATACAGGAATATCTGGGTCTGGGTTTTTTCCCTGCCCAGACCTCGGCATTCCTTTCCACTATGTGTATGATAATGCTGGGAAGAGGGATAATGCTGTGTTTGGAATTAAAGGCTGCGATGAGTCCCACCCCACTCCCAAATTATACACAAACACACGCACACTATATGAATGCTCTATTATTGCCAATATTTAAGTAAAACAAAACACAGCGAAAAAGAGTGGTTTTCAAACGTGTGTGTGTGTAGATAGAGAGAATGCAATTAGGATGATACTCAGATAAGGAAAAACTATGAAGATAGCTTTTTTCCTGCCTTCAGACTTGAACTAAAATGCCGATTCTTCCTAGGTATTGACTCTGGTGGCCTTTGGACTAGAACTATACCATCAGCTCTCCCAGGTCTCTAGCTTGCTCAATCACCTTACAAATCTTGGGATTTGCCAGCCTCTGTAACCATTTGAGCCCATTCCTTGATTCCTTATAATAAATCTCTTGATAGATAGATAGATAGATATAGAGATATACAGGTAGAGATACTGATGAAGATTCACAAACTAAAATGTTGGAAAAGAATTTTTTATTGTACTGATGCCATTACACATACACACACACACACACACACACACACACACACACACATTCCATTTCTCTGCAGTACCCTGAGTAATACACTGTTAAATAAGAGGGCTGAAGATAACATTTACATCCTAACATGAGGAACAGGAGATCAACCTATGTTTCATATGTTATCCAGTAATGAAAACAACATGAAAAGAATAGTTACCTCCCAGAATGACATGATGACTTAACACTTGCACATTTTTATAAATGCTTTCCTAAAAAAATTATTATTATTTTGGGGCAGCCAAAAGCTAAGTCAGTCTCATTAATATTATAATTGTATTTAAAATTTTCTCTTCACCAATGACTTACTTTCATGTGCTTCTAATCGTGAAAGTGCACTTTAATAGAGCTATAGAGTATAGTGTTAAAGAGATGGCACATTTACCATTGTGCAGTAACATAAAATCAGTGGCAGCTAGTCATACAGGCTTTTTCAATTTCCATCACACATGGTATGCGGCCCTTGGTTCAGTGAATAATCCAATTGTAAACAGTGACTCACTGTTAACAACTCTAGGAAATAGGATTAGCAATTTCTAATTTCAAAGTAAACCTATTTCATTTTTGTCCTGCAAATAAAAACAATGTGTTCAGAGATTAAGCTTTTCAGCTTTTAGAGCTCGCCAGAAACAAAAATGCTGGAAACAAACTTTTATTGTACTAATGCCATTAATGGATGAGTATATGAGTATATGTTCCTAATAGCTCTTTAACACTTTGGTACTACTACTACTATTACTAGTACTACTGCTACTACTAGACTGAATTTCAATTAGAGGAAATTTAACATTTGAATGGAAAGAAAATTTAATTAAACCTCTGGAAACTAAAAATCTTAAGCATATCCCCTACTCAATGTAATCAGGAGAAAAATAAAAGTTCATGTATTATTACAAAGGTGTCTCCATATCAAAAGTTTTAGATGAGATTTTAGGAAATTGGTTTGTCTTGGAACACAGTTAAACTGAATCAATGATCTAGTAATTTCTGTGAATTACTTATGGTACCATTCTAAAACCTACTTTACTCTACTTACCTGTGAATCTCTTTAGTTGAATATTGCCTTGATCGAAAACTATACCTCCATACTGAGTTACAGACTCTTCTCAACTCCCTATTCCAAAGAACAGAGGATGGTGTCCTTTATTCTGCTTTCAGAACACAAAACTCTCACTGTGTTAGGCCAGTGGGTCTCTGTCAATAATACTCATGCCTGGCTTTTTTAAAAATGTCCATGCTTGAACCCTATATCCAGGGATTTCTCTAATTGGTCTGGGCTGGAAACTGCTAATCTGTGTTTTTTAAGTTCTCCAGTTATTTATACTATACAACCATAGTGGGAAACACTTGCCTAGATTAACCAAGGAAGGGTTACACCAAAAGGAAGCCTGAGGCTATGTAACTGGGATTTAGAACCACAGTATTTATTGTCCAAGTTTGTAGCAAGAAAACTGTACTGAATCCAAAGGGCAAATAAGATCAATCAAGAGACAGAATAAAGTTAGTGGACAGGAAAGTCAATATTGCAAACTGAAGGAGTTTTGTAGAACAGTTTTTATGACTTGTGACCATTGGCAGAAAGCAGATTCAGAAGTTAACTTGAATAAGCCATTCCAGCCTGAAAAAATCTAAGAATAAATATCTCCCTAGCTCCTTCTGTGGGAAACTTGACTACCTGTCCAGACAAAGAAATTATATCATCCTGACATTGCAAGGTACACATTTTTTTCCCCATTGAACTCATTAATCATCAACAAACTTGTTCACATCATTCTGGTTATGCGTACTTGCTGTCTACCATGAGATTAGAGAAGGTTTTGTCATTTATAAGTTTATGGTAGAGAGCAGTTAAAAATCAGAGCTCCAGGTTCATGACTGACCAGGCCCACTTACCTTTAAAATCTCACTCACCTTACAAATTTGTTAAGTATTTTTATAGAATTCATTGGACTTTGGAAGCCACTAGAGTTAATTCATTTATCAGTCTTTCATTTTGTATTAGCTGTATCTCATAGGCACTATACAAGATGCTAGCCACTCACGAAAAGATATAACTCCTGTCCTCAAAGATCTCACATTCTCATAAGCTAAACAGAAAGTTACCAAACTATTAAAATATACTTAGGATACTGCATCATTAATGATATGCTAGCAGATAAGAACAAGGCATGAAAAGGGCAGCACAAAAGAATTCAATAGGTATGGTTGGGAGTGGATTGCTGAGGACCATCAAAATGCTTTTGAGAGATTATGTTTATAGTGGTTCCTGAAGCAAAGAAAGGAAGCATTAAAGGACTATAGTGCAGAGCCACAGAAAATTCAAAAACCGTGTATTAGTGTATGGTCCAAAAGGGGCACATGGAAGGAAAGACATAGGAAAGACTGAATAAGATAAATACATGTTTGTTTGTTTTTTACACCCAAGATTGTTTAAATTCTATCTTAAATGTAATAAAGAACAATTTGAAGATTTCACACAAGAGTTTGAACAATCAGGTCTTTAAAAAAAAAAAAAAGCTAAGTGAGAGACAAAAGCATTAGTTATAAAACTACTGAAATAAGGGGCGCCTGGTTGGCTCAGTTGGTTAAACATCTGCCTTCGGCTCAGGTCATGATCTCAGGGTCCTGGGATTGAGCCCCGCATCGGCTCTCTGCTCAGCGGGGAGCCTGCTTCTCCCTCTCCCTCTGCCTGCCACTCTGCCTATTGTGCTCTCTCTGTTAATTAAAAAAAAATAACTACTGAAATAATACAGTTGATATTTATGCTAAACAAAGCTAATATAGCTAAGAAAAAGTCTGAGTACAGAGCAAACAGAATTCATTGCCGAGGCATTTAGAAATTGACAGGATTTAGTGAACGATAGGAATGAGGAGGGCTGGGATAATATAAAAATTACTTCCAATTTTTAGCTTATGAAATCAGATGAAACTGAAGTGCCATTTACTAAGAAGGATAAAATGAAACAGTTGATTTAGGACAGAGAAATTATGAGTTCAGTCTTATACAAGTTGAATTTGAGGTGCCACTGGCCAGTTAACAGGAACAAACATAGAGCTACTGGATATAGGCTAAGATGCACAGGAGCAAGTTTGTGTTTGAGTCAGGCATTGCGAGTTATCAATCTATATTTCTTTGTTATAGCCATGGTTCCTCTCAGAAACCTGATTTCCAAGCTTTTCCTTCCTGAGGAGACCAAAGAAGCAGCTGATGGTAATAGTGAGGTAACAGAAAATGTAGCAGAATCTGCACCTTTGTCACCTAGCATATTTTCTAAGAAGGTAATGGGCTTCAGATGAAACCATGGGAAACACAGAAATAGGGAGTATGGTGGAGGATACATCTCCAAAAAGGATGCTAAGACAGACAGTTCAAAAAGTAGAAAGAAAACAAAGAGGCCAAGAGAGGAAAGCATTTTAAAGGGAAGAAAATGAAAAAGTCAACTCTACTATCAAAGACCACTCAGAAATTAATTATGTAAGAACGATAAATTACTCCATTCAATTTTACAATTACAAGTTTTTGGAAATATTGGCAAGAGTAGTTCCAGTAATTTCCAGGGATAGGATTCTAATCACAGTGAGCTATGTATAAGTGGCATGAGTAAGAGGTGAGGGGCATTCTTTCAACAAACCTGGTTGTTAATGGACAGAATTATATGGTGGGAAGGTTAGAAAAATATACAAGATTGACGTGATTTCTGGACTTATTGTTTTAGGTTGCAGAAATGGAAATTTATTGAAAGGAGTAGTTACAGGAATCTTGCAGTTATAAGATTCAGCCGTGATATATGATGGATTGATGTCCCTGAGGAAATGGGGACGATGGTACCCATAGCAAAGTAAGGGGGATTTTTTTTTTTAACAGAAAGAATGACTGCTTCCTCTGAGAAGACAGGAAAAAGGCTAGAGTGGATACAGATATGTTGAGAAACAAGAGGAGTCCTCCTAGTCTGGTCTATTTTCTCTACGAATTCCAAGGCAGAGTCGACTTCTGTGAGTCAAAGGACAGGAGTAGGCTAGGGAATTTGGGAAGAGTTATGGGAGCCTAGAATAATAATGCATAGAAGAGAGACTGATGAAAAGCTTAAAGGATTTCCAGGAAGATATAAGTACCCAACTGAAGCTAGAAACCATAAATCTGTTCTGTCTCATCTTTCCATAGTTACGTGATTTCCTCTAGCAGTGCTTGGTTGCCTGAACACAGTTTAAACAGATAATCCAGGTTGACAACAAGGTTTCAACCTGTAGATATTGAGAAAGATAGGGAGACAAAGCTGTTGAAGTTATGGGAGAAAGGGAGATGAAAATGAGGTTCATGGTTCCAAGACGAAATGCAGAAGAAAGGGAGGCTAGGGTAGAGAAATAGAAAATTGAAAAATCAAGGATCCAAAAGTTACCTTGAAGTTAACGTACGGGTAGAGTGAAAAAAAGGAGCTGAAGGTTGGAAAGGCATATTCAGTAAGTAGACTGTTGCAGCTTACTATTGCATAATACAGCTACTATTTTATTTTGTACCATTATCTTCCACCACCATCACTGGTACTCAATAAATGTCAAATTAAACTTATTCTGAGATATATGGAAAAGAATTTTTTTTTAAATTGAGAGATAAACCACATAGTACTGTACATTGTAAAATACTTTCCTCACACAGACAGAGCATAAAGGTCTAATATTCAAGCTAGTAAACCACTCGAAAGCAAAAGCGAGCACTAAGTCTCCAATTTCATCCTAAAACTCAGAGGATCTGATTCAAATACCATGTTTTGGCCAGTAAGATTTAATTTTAAAACTAGATGAGTCATCCTGTTCATGAGATATTTTAAGTAAAGATTGCACTGCATGAAGAGACACCCTATCTAAGCCTAAAACTAATACGGAGGAAACACAGCAATTATACCCAATCTTTGTTGATGGCTTTTTTCCATAGAAAAGTAGATTAGTTACCAGAATTTAACTTCACTTAGCTGAAGAAATGGATCCTACGGGTGCATATGTTGACAATCACTTGTAACGATATCTACTTTTCTCATTTTAGAGGAAAAAAAGTCCTTAGAGATCATTTAATCCAAGCACTTCATTATGCAGCATGAAGAGCAAGTACTGAAAAAGGTTAAGTGATGCATCCAAGGTCATACAGAAAGTAAGCAGCTGCAGTGTAACCAGAACCAAATTCTTCTGTGAAATTAGCCATAATATTAAAGAAGCTCTCAGGCTTATTTATATAAGTATGTATATCAGTGAAATTGAGTAAAATGGCCATGATTTCAATAGAAGCAATTGCTTTCCATCTACCCTTTCTGAGAACAGTGGGCTAAACTCCTGCTTATGCAGTCTTTTTCTGTTGCAAATAAGCAAAAGAAAGTTTCAAATAGATGATCACACACATACACACACACACACACACACACAGAGGGAGGGAGGGAGGAGGGGAGGGAAATAGAGAAGGATAACAGAGAAAAGAAGATCTATGAAAACATAATTCACGAACGAAGTTCCTCTCCCTGGATAATTAGAAATAGACTGTATTTGCTTACTTTTTTTTTTTTTTTTGTAATCTCTGATGTGTTTGACTAAAATGGTAATTAGCTATATTTTCCATTTTGGATTAAACATATTATATATCATGTGTAGTGTAGTTCTGGTCTCAAGAGGGAAATGGATATTCAGGAGAATATTTTTCAATGTCTCCTCTCTGTAAAGATTTACTGAGTTGTCTCTAATGTACACTGACAGCTTCTGCATTAAAATTAGAGGAAAGTAGACATCGATATTGTCAAGCTTAAAAAAAAAAAACCTCTCCCCTTTCATTTTCATTCTACTAAAATAAATCAAATCCATATCTTTTAATATTTTATTAGAATTGTTCATTTCTGAAGGTCAAGAGCAAAAGGACTTTTCAAAGATTAAAAAAGATTCAAAAAAGGTGGCAGTTAATTGATAGTCTCCAGACACCAACAAAAGTCTGGACTAGAAGCCTAACAGCTATATTAATTTCCTTGTTCAAAGTTACTGGTGTTACTTAACTATGTAACTTAACTTCAGTGTGAGCTATATTAATTTGTTTGTGAACAAAAGAAACCCATTCTAAATAAACTTAAATAAAAAGAAACTTATTAAAAGAATATCAGGCCATAACCAAGTGGATGGAGTTGTGGAGAACCAGGATTAGAATCAGAGCAAAAACCCAGACTATAACTGTTTTTCCGTTAAGAAAAAAAAAAAAAAAAACTGCTGGAATGAATAAATTCTAGCTATTTCTTCCACCCTGTTTCATTCTACTCAAGATTTAAAATCCCAGAAGAGAGATTCTATTTGGCTAAACTTGGGCTCCACATGTACCCCTTGAGTGTCTATGAGTTTTGAGATGTGGGGGAACTTGTAGCTGAATTCAATAAGCCAAAAAAAAGTACAATATGGTTAACTACCCCTTCGAGACTACATACAATGGGAAGAGGTAATTTTTCAAAAGAAAATCAGGGTATTGCTAAGAAATGGGAATTCACGCTGGGTAGTCAAAATTTTAAAAACTTATCCACTTCAAGCCAAAAATCTTAGCATTTATTTTGAAGGAAATAATGATGATGATGATAATAATAATAATAATAATAATAATAATGGCTACCCTTTAATGAAAATATGCCTGTTAACATATATGAAAGTGTATACATGATTCAAAGGTCCCCAAATCAAGATAGCAGAGGATACACTGGAAATCTGGGACAAGTGCCCTCCTCAAGTGATAGTGTTTATAAGTATCTTTTGCTTACCAGCAGCAGTCTAAATGCCTGAGGTGACCAACAATTTATTATTTCTTTCTAGAGCTACAGATCAGGCTTCACATTTATAAGTCACCGTATATCTAACAGAGATAGCAGTTAGTCCCGCCCAAAGGAAAAGAAGTGGAATCACCTCAGAAATGATTTAATCCATGCTTCAAACTAGCATATCTATCCTGAAAATCATTCCTGACCACATGAACACCTGAGAGAAATTTGCATTTGATAGTTCTGATCTGACAACCACAAACATTAAACCTTAATAACATGTAATGTTATAGAAGTTTCACATAACTTCAATTCATAAGCACTGTTTTGAGCAAAAATAAGTTACCAAAAGTACATTCAAATGGTTTCAATTTAATGCTATGACTAATAAAATAACGCTGAACACTAAGCAGAACTCTAAATTCCACCTCAGTGGTTCTGACTTTTTTATTTCCTGAATTAATCATTATTGTAATACAGATTCATTTTACATAATATGACCGTTTGTGTATTGTGTGTTGTGTGTCGCTCAAGAAATACATTGCAAATAGTGAAAACTAATGAGCACGTTGGAATAATTCCAAAAATTTTGAAATAGTTTTATGAACCAAAAGGATATTTTAGGACATTTTCTAAAGGATGTGTTACATAGAGTTATGAGACACATGTCTTAGAAGGTGATTGAGAAACATTTTAGTCTAAATTCTTTATTTCATGAGATTGCTAATGCTCTAATAGCACATATTACATAATTAAAATCAAAGACAATTCAATACAGAACATAGGACTGAGTATGGACACTATCTAACATGCTCCTGAATATAAGCAATATATGGTTTTAAAAAAATGGTAAAAAAGCTAATATACTGCCTACCTTTGACATTTATCTTTGTGTCCAGAAAGAAAGGTTGTCATCTTAAAAGTTGTCATCTTAACTCTTGCTCTTTTTTCCAGAGTCACTAATTCTCAAATTTCTAATGGAAAATGTACCGCTGTATATTGGTTGTCAAATAACTCTATTGACAGTCTTCTTTTTCCTTCCTCAGTATTACCATAGGTGTTCATGGAGAGCAAACAAGCATCTCAGAACTGGATTATATCAGATAATTTCCGAAAGAGATATGGCAAGAAGTTCTCACAAACTGGAATTGCAGGGAGGAAGAGAGGTTTTCATAAAGTATTATCTTAAAAATAGATATATGTATGCAAAGCATAGCATATGTTTGCCCATTTTGTTACCAAAACATGCACACACACAGAATCAGACTGCAAGAATTAGCTAAAACTGTACAGATAAACTAGACTGTTGTTTCATAGGTGCAGTAAGATTATCTTGATAGGGGGACATTAATTTTTTAAAAGGCATATTATTTATGCATCAACAAAAGTATAAGTAGAACATCAAATGCCTTATTTCATTGATATTTGCATTAAGAAGAAGCTAAAGGTCTGTTGTTTGGTTAGGGTTTGGTTTGGTTCTTCTGTTTGTTTTGGTTGTTTTTATTTTTGTTTTTGTTTTTCCCCAAAGGCTATTTTAGAATGTTAACATTTTGGGGATATAGGTAAAGGTAAACGTGTATTCACTATACAACTCTTCGAATTTTTCTATGTACTAGAAAACTGTTATAATATTAGTTATTTCATGCCTCTATGCACTTTGTATACATTGACCTTCCCTATCTGCTCTACGGATCTAACTCCAATCATCTTTAAACTAATATCATTTCCTCAGTCAGGTGACCTGCCTGTGCACAGCTAGGCACCCTCGCATTTGTAAGCACACTATATGCTGTACCCAGACAATAATATTTGTTGTATTCTTTAATATCTATTTGTTGTCAAGACCATCTCTTCCAATTCCAAGGGACATGCAGACATGCGGTAAGATCACATGGGGAAAAATGTTAAGGTACTGATATAATTCTCCACTCAGACTTGGTGAGGAATAAGAATCCACATTTTTTAAAAGTCTCCCATTGAGTCTAATGTTCATCCTTGTTAAGAATAACTGCACTAACCTGCAAACTTCAGTGTTAAAGAACTTCTTTACTTATTTACTTATAACTTGTTGATTGAAACACAGCACATGGCAGACACAGAGCAATGTTTAGGGAAGCATATAACACAGGATTTGATTTGCTATTTAGCACATCAATAATAATGATGCAGACAGCAATATATGGGGAAGTACAGATTAAGCTGGAAGCAGGCCTGCACAGACCTGATCTTTAAACAAGGTTTGCCTGAAAAGACAAGAATAGTAGGAGGATCATCAGCTCCAGCAGCACAAACTGCTTCATGCATTCAGGCATAAATATGCAATATTAAAGAAAAAATACTTCCTGCTGTGGGGATCAGAGCTCCTGGTTAACTGGTCCCTGTAAGAGCAAAAGTTTCTAATGCTCCAAAATAACTGCAGACTTTCTATTAACGAAGAACTCAGTTGCATTTAAATATTTCATGTGGTCGTGAGAATATTTTCATGCAACTTTATTACAGGTCATCTTTTTTCTTAATGGGGTCCCATGTCTCTTTCCTTGGCAAAACTGTATAATTCTGTCTTTAAAATAGTTTCCTCAAACTGATCATTCTGAAAACTATAATGAGATGTCTTATTACACATAATTTAGATAAATATATCAGGCATGTAGGAAGCATTTGGTTTACTGAGGAATGAGTCACTATCTGAATTAAATATAAGAAAAGTGTTCTTGCATCAAAGAAAGGCCATTCCTGATGGATAAAGCATGGGTGGGGACCTTAGCATCACTGCCTCCTGGAGAACTTTTCCCTCCCTTTCAATTCCCATTATTTATACATAAAACTATTCTTTCTCTCCTAATATGCCCTTCCTTTAATGGGTAAGAAGTTGTGAGATTTTATCAGGTAATGGAAACTTAAGAGTTCAGAGTTAATTTCAATAAAAAATACTCATAACATTATTAATTCATTAGTGAGAAATTAGTGTTGTAAAGGCATGGACATTGTTGTAATCATCTCTGTATCCTCAATTTCTTGAACAAGATCTGGTAGACAACAGGCACATGACAAACATTTGTTAAATAAATCAATGAATTAGTGATACTAGATCTACTCTTCCATACAGTAAATGGAGTGAGGCAAAGCAAAGGTAAGTTAGTGTTTCTGTGCTGTAAAATACATTTCCTTTTACACTCAAAAGCTAGACTTAAGAGAATCCAGAGTAGCATATCTTCAAGCTCAAAAAGTTGCAGTCAACCACAATGTGAAGATTTGGGACTATCAGCTGACACTTTTCCTACCTTTCTAAAGTTTGGATTGAAGTGCCCTTGAAAGTCATCCAGAGTAGATTGAAAGAGGCAGACGGATGTGAAGTTTCTATCCAGTCAACCATAATAAGGAAAATCACAAGACCATCCAGAAAGGGAAATAGTACATTTTAGCAGGTAGAAGAAAATGCATTCTCTTCTACTATTGATAAGTTCATAAAATTTGGGATTCAGTTTTCTATCATCAAAGATCCAGAAACCTGAAAATTTATTTCCCAAATTATTCATAACTTAAAAAAACCTCATGATGGATATCATAGAACCTCTAATCTGGTGCTTTTTAAATTTTTGCTGCATACAAGATCGTTAACAGAGAAATAAACTGTGACTAGCATGTCATACAGAGGTCTCGATGCCTTTAATGTTGCTATTAATAGCTAGGGAAATTCAGAGCCTCTTACTTATTCTCTCATTGTTTGCACCTGATGTCAACTTAGACAGAATGATTTGTTTAAAATATGTAATTCAGAAGGCATCTCAAGAAGTAATGTGGAATGTATAAACCGGGCCTGCCTAATTTCAAGTGAAATACAAGAGAGAAATGCATATTAATGTAAAATGACTATAAATCAAAAGCTATTTCATTTTCTAGGGTAGTATAAAAGCCAAACCTGTTTGAAACCATAATTCAGCTGTCATAATCTCTTAGGTATACCACTGACCTTCCCTGGAAGTTTCTGTCACATAGAAGTGAATGGATCAGGAGGAGCAACATTAAATCACATGGCATTACTGAGAGCCAGGTACCCGAGAGTAATTTAGCTCACTTGAGCAAGTCCTTTAACCACAAGTCACACTTTCCTAGATAAAGATTCCTTATGCTGTACATGCACATACACTGACATAAAACACATTCGCCATGTAGACTATACAAAGAGATTCTTTGTGCTTTCCATGCCTGTGCTTACAGATTTTTTTCAATCAATATTGAACTCCAGTGCTCCAGTGTTTTCAAGAAACAGCTGAAAGATTTTGTGTTGTAATTCCTGAAGCCACTTGTCTGATTAACTTAAGAATGTGTATTTTCTCTGGGTATTTTACATTTATTATTAATAAATAGCCAGTATCTAACATGATTGCTTGGTGGCCTACCTCTCCAAAATGAATCATTCTATTAAAACTGTGACTTTAAATGTTAAGCCTGAGGTAGGAAACAGGCTTGAATCTAAAATCATGTTATTCACCAATGCCAGGGATTGATGTTAGGGATAAAAAAAATTGGAAGAAGGGTTAAAGAACAATCTGCCTTTGGAACTTATGGGGACTTTAAAACTGGAAGGAAATAAATGATTTTTTTTTTTTTTTGGAAATAAATGATTTTTATTTGACTCCATGTGCAATTTTTTACTGGATTTTCAATGAAGAGCTGGTATTGTTTCTATGGACAATAATTATTTTATCATTACCTCCTCCCCCAAAGACAGAAGATTAAATGGTTACTTTAAAAGCTTTTTAACTATGTCAGAATTTTTTATGATTGTGGATGAAAGAGGGTAAGTGTGGAATATAGAGACCTCTGCTTAGAGCTTCAAACAATTATCTAGGAACTGCACTACAAATGGGTAGATCCATGTTTCAACCTCAAACCACTCTCTTAATGAATATCTGCTGATCTTTAAGAGTTTTTTTTTTTTCCAAGATAAGGAGAAAACTATTCATTGCACAGTTGAGGAATAACTGATTCCCAAAGGGCTTATCCTACCCACAAGGAAAAACGCACTTTAAGAATCCTTTCTATTATCAAATACAAAGCCTAAGAATATAAAGTCTTTGGTTCCATTTAAAACTCTACTAATAAATTTCTAGGTAAAGTACTCCGTACCTCAAACTTTTACCTATAAGACTTTCAAATTAGGGAATTAAAAGTTAAAAACAAATATCTTGCATACAGCAAATACTGAGCTTCTACCAAAAAAAAAATCTGAATCTTGTAACACTGAAAAAATAAAATAAAAGTATTTGGGGGAAAAAATCATGTATTAAAGCAAAATTTCAAATTACTTGTATAATTAACAAATGAATGATCAATAAATATTTGTTTAACCCCATTTATGTGAAGTGCTGTGACATATGATGAACAGTATTTTAAAAAATAACACACGGTCCCTGACTTCACAAATGTTACAATCTGTATGGCAAAGCTAAGTTTTCAATGTTTTCATTCATGTTTCCAGAGTCATTTATATATTGATTGGAAACAATTTTATAACAACCAAAAGCCATCCCTCACACTGTGTGAACAGAAGCCTACTACAAGAGACTAGGTGACTTTTAAGGATTCTCAACATAACTTGGCATAATTTCTTGAAAAAGATAATACTAGGCAAACAGTTCCCTTTTTCACATCCCCAACCCTAAAGCGCTTTTAAGCTCTTACATAGAAACACTATCAATTAATCTATAAGGAAATCTATAAGGAAACTATTACTCTAATTATCACATAAAACCTGGAAATATTTCTTCTTATTACTAAAGTCAGTCAATTTACCCCCCACCTCATGAATCTGTCTTGAGTCTCCTAAGACCCCTGTGGTGTACATTGCTGCCTGGGATGAAAATAACATATTAGTAATGCATGGCTCCCATCAGTTCCTCGGCCGCATAACATTTCCAGCCACTTTTATGAGTACCAACACTTTCCCATCTGAGGACTCCTCCCACATTTACTCTAAAAAATAAAGAAAAAAAAAGAAAAAAAAATTAAGTTACCTCCAAAATAACTACTACAGGGAGCCACCACTAACCTCTACCTTCTAGAACTGATTAATGAAATTTGGCTCTGTTTCTGACTAGTGGGAAGAATTCTGAGTTCCCTGTTATTACAAACAGTGGCAAATTGGAGGCTAACTCCATCTAAAAAGAGAAAAGGAAAAGAAAAAGCAAATATCTGTCTGATATCTTAAACTTTTTCTCCTGAGAAAAATCACTTAGGTCCAGGTCATTTAAAAAATGTAAAAAGGGGGGTGCCTGGGTGGCTCAGTGGGTTAAAGCCTCTGCCTTTGGCTCAGGTCATGATCTCAGGGTCCTGGGATCAAGCCCCACATCGGGCTCTCTGCTCAGCAGGGATCCTGCTTCCCCCTCTCTCTCTGCCTGCCTCTCTGTCAAATAAATAAATAAAATCTTTAAAAAAAATAAAAATAAAAAAATTAAAAATGTAAAAAGGAATAGTTAGAAGAAGGAAAATGGGAGGTGCTAGGAAAATACTTATGTGACTATAACATTTTTCAAGAACATTTAAATAAGACTGGAAAGAGTACAAGATAAGTAGCCTTTGCTTCTGGCAACTTCTTAGTTATCAATCACAAAATCTTATAAGGTCCCCATGTATCCAAGTAACCTAAGCCATGAGATAGAACATAACATGTAAGACATAATATGAAATATAAAAATAGATACATCTCAATGAAGGGATTATATTCCTGGTGAAGAAAATATTGAGAGAGTGAAGTGTGGGAAAAGTGCCTTCAAAAAGGAGTCTTCCACAGTCTTGATGAAGAAACGAAATTTCTATCAGGAACAAAAGTAGCTGTGAAGTAGAATAGCTACTGAGAGGATATTTCCTTTAACCAAGAACTGAATCACAGGATAGACATCTCATTCACTCTCATTATTTAAAAGGCTATCTATAGTTTGAGACCCTTACAAAGTTCTATTTCTACATCAATTCATCATCTGAGCTTCCTATAATATCTCTAATGTCTCCTGGATATCCCCAAAAGAATGTCAAAAGGCAACTCACACACAGAAGGTCTAAATACTGAACATTATTTATCTTACTATTGGCCCATTCTTACTCATTTAGGCGGTCAATCAATCACTCAACCATTTATCCAATATTTCTTCAGTAGCCACCATGTGCTTGGCATTGCTCTAGAAGTCAGGGATACAACAGAGAACTAAACTTTCACAAATGTCTTTCCATAAGGAGTTTAAATTGTAGTGGCAATGTACAAACTCAGAAAAAATAAAATATAACACATATTAATAAGTTCTAAAAATAAATAGAGCAGGAAATGGGGAGGGACTTTAGATCGGGGGGCTGCTTCATAGAATGTGATCTTCCTCTAATGTTTTTTGTCTCACAGAACGTGACCAAATACACTCAACTGCCAATCCAAAGACAAAGTTTGATTTGTGATGTTGCAATTATTCTATATCCATACTAACCCTCCAATTTATTCAATTATTTCCTTCCCACTGCTATAACATGAGGTCAGCCTGACATTATCTCTTATCAAAATAATTACAACAGATCTCTAAAAGGTCTCCCTAACTCCAGTTTCGCACTGCTTGAATCCTTTTTTCAAACTGTAGCCACAGAGGTATTACCAAAGTAAAATCTTTAGGTCTGCTCAGTTTCCTCATGGATAAAATCCAAATGAGCTTTTCCTCCCTTACTCCTTCTCCATCCCCACCACTCTCCATTTCACACTGTACTCTCAAGCCATAGACTGAGTTACTGACAATCCCTTGACTCCTTCATAATTATTTTTTCTTTTTTTACACATGCTGTTTCCTTTTTCTGCAATATTTCTCATTCTCTCCCTTCCTTGGTCTCTCCTTCCCTCTTTTATTTTCAACTGGATAGATTCAACTAACTTCTCAGTTTAAACATCACCTTTTCCAGGAAGTCATCACTGAGAGCCCCTGGAACCGATCCCTAGGGCTTCCCAAAGTACATTGTGCATATGCATATCAGAAACCTTACATGATTATGTTGAAAACCAGTCACTAATGTAGTAGAATGACACTGTGATGTTAACTGGTATTTTCTTCACCCTCTTTTCTATTCCAATGGGTAGCTGGTGTTGAAAATGTCGCTGTATGGAGAGAGACATCAGAAAAAATAGTCCATGAATCCTTCTGCTTCCAAAGGATGGAGAGGATTTTTAGGTGTAGGCAAAATGACTGGATTTCCAACATAAAGAAAAGCCAATTTCCTTGCTATTAGGAAGAAACTGTGAGAACAGAAGTCTGTGGGTCCAAGAGCAAAGGGAACCTGGGCTTAACTCCCAGAGCAGAGTCCAGGGGGGAGTATGACTCTGTGGTACATAGCTGCAGAGAGATCCATAGGCAGTTTTCAAAGATGTCTCAGCCTCCAAAGTAACATGTGAGAAGGAGAATGCCATTGGACCCGAAGCAGCTCTGTGAACCAGGATGGTGGGTGATACAGTGATATTCTGGAGCACTAGGGACTGAGAACTCTATGCCTTGCCGGCACATGAGAGCTCATGTTTTCAGCATAATTAAGGTGGTGAGATCCTCAAAAAAACCAACGATAAGTATAGAAGACATGTCTGGCTCCCTATTCAATATCTATCTGCTCTTCTACCTTATTGGGAACCGTCAGTTTTCTACAGGGTGTCAATTTACCTAACAAAAAAACCTGTGATTTCCAGCCTTCCTTGTAGCTAAGAGTGGTCAATAAGATGTAACCTAAGGCCTTGCAGGGACATCCTGGAAAGCACTGGAAAATGTGCCAACTCACTTGGCATTCAGACTTTGCCCTTTTTTCCTCAAGTTCCTGCCTATAAGTTAAATGGTGACATTGAAGACTGTCTTTGTTACTGTATTATCCCCAAGAAAGTGCATATTACATAGTAATCACTTAATAACCATCATTCAGTGAGCTACTATATAGGAAAATGTTACTTTCTGTAAATGCAAATGATTATTACATTTGAGCTCTGGATGTCCCAAAGCACCCAAAAAAAAAAAAAAAAAAAAAAAAAAGGACAGCATTTTGGTCATATGTTCCTAAAGGGAAGGAACTACATATTATCTATATTAAGTATTATATATCTATATTAGGTAGTAGGTATATTAGGTACACAGAGACTGATGTCATTTTTAATTACTTCTAAAGCATCAAAAAATAATCAATGATAATTTTGAAAAAATATTCTGAATCACCTTTTATTCTAATAGTATGAGGGCTTTCCTTTAGCTCTCAATGTAATGAGCCCCTACTATTATCTGTCGATTCTGGTGCAAGCCAAGAGAGGCTAACCAGTACTAACCAGCCTGTAAATTTCAGGGATTTATCACTAACAAAAAATTTTTCCTCGCTCATGCCAGTCCAGGTGGTTCCCCAGAGCCGCTCTTCTCCTAAGGTTGGCTCAGTATTCCAGGCTGCTTTAATCTTTGGCTTATTTATATCAACACATGCTGCCATGGTCACAATAGCAGGAAAAGAGAGCTCTTAAAAACCTCATATTGGTCATCAAATGTTCTAACAGACAGTGACATATAGGTGTCATTGCTACCCACAATGCATTCTAGAACTAGTCACATAGGTCTGCTTATTTGTAGGGAGGTGAGAAAGTATTCTCCTCCATGTTTCCAAAAGGGCAAGAGAAATGGACATTGGTGATCACGTGTAATCTTTAGCATCCACAGGCAGTTTTTAGAAGAAATATTCTCACATCCCTAAAGACAGGTTCTGAAATTTTCTGGATTTAGGATCTCTTTATACTTAAAAAAATCATTGAGGATGCTAAGGACTTTTGTTGATGTTTATTTTATCTACAAATATTTATTATATTTGAAATTAAAGCTGAGGAATTTATGAATTTATTTTAGGAAAATAGTAATATACCCATTATACAATAACATAAATAATATTTTTTTAGTAAAAATAACTAGATTTCCAAATGAAACAAAAAATAGAGAAGGGGTATTCTATTATATTTTGTGGAAACCTCTTTAGTACCTTTACTAAATAGAAGACAGCTATATTCACAAATCCGCATTCCATCTGTTATGATATCACACTTTATGTAGCCTCTGGAAAAATTTTATTTTGTATCCACGAGAGAATAAAACTGGTAAAGGCAAATAACATCTTAGTATTACTATAAAAATAGTTTTGACCTCACAGAACCCTGAAAGGGTTTCAGAATACCCCTAGACACTTTAAGAAACACTGCCTTAAGATGGTTAATGTAATCGTTCAATGGCACTGCAGAATGTATAAAGGTAAAATGCTTGCTGCCTATAATATCTTCTATTTTGCTTTACTTTTGCTCTGAAAACTTTTATTAGGTCAACTCATTGTGCTCTGATTGAAAAGTATTCAGTGCCTCAATCAGGGGATAAACTTGCCTGCTGGTTTTTCCAGAAATGATCTGTGAAGAATGTCTCCATTATCTTAAATAATAGTATTGTTTTCTTTTCTGGTATGCCTTTTCAGCTTTCTCAGGGAATCCATCTGTCATTTTCTGATCAGCAGCTGAATAGGCACATTTGCTTTCACGTCCTCTTAAATCCACTTGCGCTATCCGTCAGGACCCTAAATCTCATAGCATGAGGGTCGTTATCCTTAGCATACTCTTTCTTCCTACTTGTGGGGCTTATTATCTTATCCTTTCTTGAATAACACCTTGGTTTAAATCCCTTTATCAATAGGACTCATGAATTCTCTGAAATGGTATGAAGATACTCCTTTCCATTTTCTTTCTAATTAAAATATTCAAATCAACAAATAGTCATTGAATAGCTACCATACACAAAAGACTCCTAGTACATACACAAGATTCTACATTTATTCAAATAAAGTTAAACTACGGATTCCTCATAATGATTTAAAAGTTATCAAAACAAACAATATATTGGAGTACAAAATAAGATATAAAAAGTCAGAGGACAAAATTAAAAAGGTTTTGAGTCCCTTTCCTTCTTTTGAACCTCAGTTTTCCAATCTGTAAAATAGGACTAACAGAGAGGTCTCAGAAGTCAGGGAATTCTTCTCTCTGTGGGTCAGGCCAGGAAGTATAGACCCTCTCCTTACTCCTCCCTGGCCTCCAGCAAGCTACATGGTTGTGGGTGTCCTGGGACCAATTACCTTGGTGTTAGTGAGACCCCTCCTCAGACCCAGGACTCTGACCAAGAACTTCAGGGTCACTTCTCTTGCCCCCCTGCCCCTGCAGAACGTTCTGCAGGGACAGAACTAGGGTGGTACAGGGAAAACCACCAACAGTGGAGATCCACTCAGGTATGGGGAGGGAGCCTGGAGATGGCATTCTACCAATGTGAGTGAGACTCAGAGGATGGAGGTACAGGGCCATCTCCTTCCATGCCTCTGCAGGTGGTTGTCATCAGTCATTTTGCCCCTGCTCTGAGATCCCCTGGCCACTTTGTCTTTGTACCCAGCATCATCATTGTCTTTGGGAGCCAGGACCCTGATGTCATGCATGATGTCTGCTGGGAGTTGGTGGCAAGCCTGTATCTTGAGACACTGAGTTGCATCATGGGAGATGTTCTTGGCATGGACCTTACACTATCTTGAAGCAACTAATACAGTAGGTGAGGAAGTTACCCTGTGCCGCTTCCTGACGGCGCACGGGAGAAGAATGAGGCACAAACAAGTCAGCTGCAATAGAGATTGGGAGCAGGGGTCGGCAGTTGAGAAGACTGCCGCCCCGAACAACTCCTTAATCCCATATTTATTGGATACGAGATGAT
>CM052895.1:67930573-67946838 GCA_028534135.1 Potos flavus | reverse complement strand
TGAAGCAGGCGGTGTTCCGCCCTGAGCGGGCCGGGTGTTCCCAGCTGCTCGGCTTCAAGATCGTGTATCTTCCCCTCCACCTGAGGCCTGCTGGACTACCATGTTTTTCTCAAGGTTATCTTTAAGCATGCTTGCATGACCAGCACAACTCCTCCTGGTTATATTTTCAAGAGTGTATTATTTTGAGGGATGGTTACAACCCTGCAAATGCCTATAGTACTAGGAAGACTTCCAAGCAGCTCCTGTCCTCCAATTTGAAGGGCCTCAGTGTTCAGCAACTTCCCTTCCCATAGTAGGATCTCCCTCTCTAGGGATCTGAATTTAAATTCCCACTCTGTCATTCCTGCCCTTGTGGTCTTGCACAAATCTCTTAACTCTCTGAGACAGAGAACACGATGTAATAGTAGGCACACAGTAAGTGCTCAATACGTGTTAGCTTACTATTGCTATTATTAGTATTATTACTATTTTTATATTTCCATTTACTAATTGTGTGACCTTTATCAAATAAATGTTCTAAGCCCAGTTTTCCTCAAAATGGAGATAATTGCAACAGTTCTCCCAGTAGGGATATGAGAATTAAACACAAGACAACACATAAAGATTAGCTTCTTTTTCTTTCATCTCTATTTTGTAGCCATGTGACTTCCACAGGTTACTTCACTTCTGATACCTCAGTTTCCTCATCTGCAAAATGGGGGTAAATAGTATCTACTTTCCTAGAACTGTGAGCATTCAGTGAGATGATGGTTGACATATAGTAACTATCGAGCATGTTATCTTAGTATTATTATTCCTGTTGTTGTTATTTTTTGCCCTCCTTCGCAGCTCTGGGACCTTGAACAAGTTCCTTAGACTCTCTGAGCCTCAGCTTCCTCAGGGGATAAGATAGGGAAAATCAACTCCTCTTCTAGTTTTGCTGAAAAGAAGAAACAGCTACATCAGTGATCTGTTCTTACCAGCTGTGTCCTGGCTCTGTGACTGCAGGCAAGTCCCTTCCCCTCTCTGTACCTTGGTATCCTCATCTGCCCTGTAAATCCAGCAATCTCCATCTTATCCAAAGCTGTGGAATAAGGAGAAACACTCTCAGACTGGTGCCTGACTAGGAATGGCATGGATGATGTTGGAGTTGTGGTGACTTCTGGGGCTCACTGACGAGGAGGAATTTGAACCTGTCTGTATAGAGCTTCAGAATAGTCCAGACTGGCAGCCCCACCCAGAAGTCCTACAGCAGCAACACAAACTACTTGGTGGGGCAGTGCGTGGGGGTAATATGGAGGCAGCTTACTCTACAACTGTGGGGGACACCATATGAGGTCACTTCCAGAGAGTAGCCCATACTCCACCTCTGCCTAAAAGACTCAGAACTCACTGGAAGGAAATATATGACCCCGTCACCCTCCAAAACCCTTCAATGGCCTACTCAGGGGATATCCAGACCTCACAGACTACATAGAATAATGGGATGGGAACTCAAGCAGCCAGACTTTAAATCATGGCTCCTTCATTGATCAGCTCTGTGGATGAACAGATGTTTGCCTTGGCTCTACTATCAATTAATTATTCCTTTAGACTCCATTTTCCTCAACAAAGAAGAATATGCTATCTTTCATACTCATTGACCTCTATTATTCTATGATACAAGTGAGGGTTTGATTAAGCTATCTATGTGTTAGAAAATCTCTTGATGTATGTTCTTTTTCACCATCTGTATCACATATCCTGTGGAAACCGTACAAATATCAATGATTATTTCACTGTCAATCATCATCTGAAATTCAGAACAAATTCTAGACCAATATTAAACAGGGGTCCCTGAGAGAAAGAACAACGTAACCAAGGCATCCCACAAAACAGTTATTCACTTTCATTCCTTACAAGTGGTAAAAGTTGTTGATTAGAAACCTCTTCTAAAACTTTCTAATATAATCTGAAACTGGCCCCCATACATGAAGGGTAAGGAGAGACCTAAGAGGCAGATGACTCCAGATTGGTAGATGGCCAGTTTAGTAATCAAGGGAACTGATGCATAAGGCTTGTCTTGGACAGCCTCAAAACAGGTAGATTGCACTCACCAGCCAACTCTTAGAGGTTTATATAGAGGCTCTAACTGGGTTTAGTCACATACTCAGTCCAGATAGCCTCAACATATTCCTATCTCAAGGCTAAATCCTTGGAGCAGCCTCTGGGAGCAGAGAAAGCAAGCAGAACACACATTCTAAAGCAGGTGAGGGGGTTGAGACCCTCCAATTGCCCAGATTCAGCTCACAGGTCAACTGGTGGTTATATCTTCTTGATAACCTCCCCCAACAGAAGTAAACTGAATAGTTAAATTGTTAATAAAATACTTCAAATATTAACGACCATATAAAATATGGTTGATACCTGAGAACCTGAGGTGCTCTCACTGCTCTCTCCAAATACCATAAGAGATATTTGCATATGATTGGAGAAAAGCTTGAATTTTGAAATACATGAATATTGAGTCTGTAATCTCAAATTTTAGGTTTCAACCAAACTAGTTCTTTTATTGAATCATTTAAAAAGTCTGCTGAAGAGGAGGAAAATGTTGACAATGGAAACCTTAAGAATCTAAGACTCAGCTTGTATCCATAGATTCATTACGAGGTCTAAAAGCATACCATTAGCATTAGAGGTAAGGAAAACAAACATGAAAGAAGCTAATCCAAAAATTCAGTAGATCTCGGTCTTTAGAATCAGAAAGACACAAATTTGACTCACACTTCCGTCATTCAGAAGTCAAGTTATTATATTGACAATAACTAGTCAAGTTATTGAACCTTGGTAAGCATAGAGTCATTCCCATCAGTATGGTTGAAATGACAAAGTGCTTGTACCTGGTATGCATTAGGAATTCAAAATAATTGCTTGACATCATCTTTCTTTTGACTAAATTATAAGTTGATATGGACTTGAGGTCTAAATTACATGAACAGGCAATTTAAAAATACCCAAACTTCCTGGAATATATACTTTGGCATATTCATTTTCCTGTGATTCACTGTAATCACTACAGAGAAAGTTGGATCATTCAAATAAGGAGACATCTAAGAAGAGAATCAAAGTTCTGCCTTCCACTTTACTGACTGAACTGGTTTCACGTAAAAGAAAGGGGACCTTGAAACATTCTTTTATTACAATATTAACAAGATTTAGAAACATGATTTTTAAAAGGTAAAGTTAATATAAACTGAATATAATTTTTAGCCAGCTTTACAAAGTAAGTTCTTGAGAAAAAAATCACAACTAAATGTCTGTAATATTAATATCAATAGTAATAATAATAATACTTTTGCCTATTTGCCTATTAGTGTCATTTACTGTCTTAATAAAATAGTACCTAAGTTCATGTTGGAGAAGCAAAGTGTACTGCTAATAACACAAGACTGGATTAGGCACGCAAATGAGAACCCAGCGCCTTTTGAGTCCTTTTGAAAGGGAAAATGAATAAGGACTGACAGCTTTTATCAAAATGATTGAAAATGATTTCAGAAGAATTAAAGAAAAAGGTGCAATGATCTACAGCTTACTACAATGGCTCATATAGGCAGGGGTAAGTGTGGATAAGGCAAATGTGACCAGAAGGCATGTCTTTACCAGGGTTGTCAAAATGCATAAGGTGTATTTTTACATTAGAAACAATCTCATATCTAAATAGAAAATAAATCCAAAGGAATGAACTTAGTAAGTAGATCAAGAAGCAAATCTAAATTTCAAATATGTGAAAACTTGGAGAAGTCTGCACATGAAGAATAACAGGACATTCCCAAATAAAAAATAAAATAGATTTGAATATTCCTCTATACCTAATTAAATACAAGAATCAATTAATCTTTACCAACCGCCCATTACACACACACAGTTACAATAAAATCCCCACTGTGATAATTCCCCTGAATAAACACTTCTATAATGAAAAGTCTAACATATCTCTAAGTCTGCATTTACAGATACAGAAATTATTCTGGTAATATCTCTATCCGGTATGCTATATAATTTATATGTTATTTTCAAACTGTTATATACTTGTCTCTAAGCACTACCATATTCACATTTCTAGAAGTAGAAATTGTTTTGTTAATATGTGTATCTGGTAAATATTCCTATGTCATTTTCCAGTCTTAAATATATCTTACAAATGAGACAATGCCCAAGAAAGCTTTACTGAACTTATTACATTTTGCCCACGAAGGTGGCCCATCCCCCAAAAAAGTCATTTGGGGAGTGGTGACAAGGTGTGACTACGTTTGTTGTTTGACTTAAATCAAATCATTTCTGACACAGTTCAAATCCTTAGGAACCTATCTATGGCCAATTCAAACAAATAAACACTCGATAAGAAAAGTAGAATGAAGTCCTGCTGTCATACATTTCACTTAATAGTTGTTTTCCTGATGTATCCGAGAGGAGTATTTGAAAGGACAGTATGTATTTTCCTGTGATGTCAAAATGTCAATTCAAAATCCATCTGTTTTAGCAGAAAAATAATACTTTGTCATAAATGCGAGCTAACAGCCAGTACTCTACCTGGCACCCAGAGGAGGTTGAGAAAATCCTCTATTGTCCTAGCACAATGTTAGTTATTATTTATAAGGCCTTACAGAAAAAAATAGTTGCCTGACATTCATATAGTTTTCTGAGGAGAAATGTTCCCTCTCCTCAACAATATTTAAAACATACCTAGGCAGCCAGAGCTATGGTTATTTACCTTGATATTGAATTATTTTTCGAAAGCTTGTCATTTTAAAGAAGAGATGCTAAATATTGATAAGGTTTGGTTAGTTCCACAGCTTCCACACCAAGAAGCATAGAGAAAACCAGGAATAAAATAAAACTTTTCTCCTGCTGTGCTGTAAATACATTTCATTTAAACCTGGTGTGAATTCCCCTCAAGTCTAGAGTCTTCAGAATTTTAAAACTGGAAGCATATCAAAGCTAAGATTGCCAAATTAGTACCAATTTAGTGCAATTTAAAATTGTGTAATTTTGTATAAGAGAATACAAGCTGAGAATCTTATTTTGTCTAGTGACATGTATGGCTGTCTCCATGGTCTTTATTGCTTCAGTATTGATGGTATGGCAAATATCTTTTCAAAATATCATGTACCTTTCTGGCTAACATGGGAAAAAAATACCTACATAGGCCAATTGTCAGTCTGATGGGTATTCGTCTTCCAAAAAATCCCACAAAATTTAAGAAGCTAGCCAAAAAGACCAACACGCTGTTAATAAATAGAAGTGTTATATTCTAGCCATAACACCATATATAAGATATGATATAGGTATGATCAATGATTCTTTTAAGAACAAGTTTTACCAATAAACATAAACATAATATATATTAAAAAGGCTGTGATGGTAGGAGATAGGGTAATGATTTCTTAAACGAGATGATATTCTTGAATTTCTTTTGAGTATCTTCGAGGATTAGAGAAAATTTTCCTCCCATCTTCTTCCCAAGGTATAATAAAACACCTTTGGTTATAGTTCAGCAATATCTGGAAATCTCGGGTCTCATCAATCCTTACATGTTCATGTGTAAAATGAGAGTATTGGACCATACCATTCACTCATTCGCTTGCTCATTCCTCAAGTATTAATGAGTAAGTAACCATATTGGGCCTGTGCTATACATTGGGACTACATCCGAGAAGAAGATAGGCATGGTCTCTGAGGCACTGAAGTCCACAGACTGTGAGGGAAGACTTACGTCATCCATAACAAAAAAAAACATATTTCAATTGTGATAAATACTATAAAGAAGCAATGCAGGGTGATATGGGAACATTTAACAAGGAATCTTGACCTGCACCTACAGTTGGAGGGGAGAATTTTCCAAGCAGGGAGAATTACACTGAAAAGGCCCTGAGATAGGAAAGTGCAGGTCAGGTTTGAAAAACCAAAAGAATATGTGGTTGGAACAAAGAGAGTGACAGAGCAAACAGACAAAGATGGGGCCACAGGGATGGCAAGGAGCAAGATCCCGTGGGTCTCACAGGCTACATGAAGGATTTAGAGCTTTATGCAGAAAATGAGGAAAATTATTCAAAGATTGTAAGAAGAGTAATGACAAAACCTGATTATCCCTGAGGTTGATCACTACTCTGAATTTCAATAGGAATGTGTTTTTTTCTACTAATTAAAATTGAAGTAAGTAGGGCTAGCATTATTTTTATCACTGTCTTACTATAGATACTATGAATTGACATAGGCACAGAACTCAGGTTAATAAATTGTAACTTCATTATTACATTGCTAAACTTAATTTAGCTCACTTAGCCTCAATTCCTCAATTCCCAGTGATGAGATGGTAACTCAGTCTTTGCAATTCAAGTTAAAAACAATCACTTCTAGTTTAAATCTTGATCTCTGTTTAGTATTATAACTTAGTCATGAGCAGTCACTCCTTAGGATTCTTCCACGACTTCCATCCCATTCTGACGTTCCCTTCCTTTCTTTCTTGAGGTAATCTATATTCTCAAAGGTTGTTTGTATTGTTGGGCATTTGGCCCAGGACTCCACTCTCCATGTTGTATATAACTCATCTCTTCTAGTCTCCTCATAAGATGCTGATATTTTCTGCTGATGGCCTCGATCCAGTCCAAGCACGTATACACTCATCACTCTGACCTAGGCTTCTTTGTTGTAAGATCTCCTTCCCAATCTTAAGAGGACAGGACTTTGAGACAGTCCACCAGGTATTATCAGAGGTACTCTTCTCGGCCTCTGCTGCTCTGTCTCTTTAAAATACCCTAAATATAAGTCTTCCCAAAGAGGTTTGTAGTTCTCATCAACCTATATTCTGTGAAGCTGGTCACATGTGTCTTCTATTCCCAGATTCTCTTAAACACATCTGTGTATTTATAAACTGCACAGCCCCACTCCTCACTCCCGCCCCCCACCCAGATCACAATTCCAGGCAGCCTCTGAGTTCTAGTCACATTCCCTCTGATCTTCTCTCAACCAGTGATCAAAACTGGCTCCACGTGAATGGGCACAATGCTTTCATGGCATTCATACAGTCTTCCTAGTCTGTAGTTTGCTGTGTAAACTCTTGGCCCTGAGTTCTCAAGGTTTTGCTCTTGATATTCAGAGCCCATCTTTGGAATCCTAACAAAACAAAACAAGACTGTTCTGACTAACGTCTACCCATTCCAGCTCAAAAGAGTTTTGACTCTCAGACTTTTCACTTCACCGCAGACTTACAAATGTCTACCTACAAGCTCAAAAGTCAAGAATTTGACTCTTTATTCCCTTCAGATTATTTTGCATGCTTGTTTCAGTGGGTAATATGCCTCAGCCTCCTGAACTAGCTCTACCAAAGAAAGGTTCGAGGATGCAAAGAAAAAAGAACTATGTAAAAGGGAAACTTACCTCTGGTATTCTTTCAAAATTTTAACCCAATAATAAGTGGGGGACTAAAATAAAATAATAGGGGCACCTAGGTGGCTCAGATGGTTAAGCAACTGGCTTCAACTCCAGTCATGATCTCCAGGTCCTGGGATAGAGTCCCATGTCAGGCTCCCTCCTCAGTAGGGAGTCTGCTTCTCCCTCGCCTTCTACCTCTCCCCTTGCTTGTGCACTCTCTCCCTTTGTCTCTCTCAAATGAATAAATAAAATCTTCAAATAAAATAAAATAATAGGATCCAAGATTGAAAACACAGCCATCCATGTTAATTTGCAAAGGAATGGAAATAAAACATTGCAGATTTTGTTTCCAAGATGACGCTTACTTTCTGATAAGCTTCTCCTCATAAATTTACAACAAAATAAAAAAATGTGGCTTCACTATTGACATTTGTCAGGAAATCTAAAAGAAGTCTTACACAAAACAAGGAATATCCTGGAATATAGGATTTGTTCTCTCAGGTTGATAGAATGTCATTAGAATAGTTTTCCTCATAGTTCTGGACCTGAAAGCAACCAGAGCCCAGTAAGGACCAAGGCACATTTTCCCCTAATTTGAGGCATTTCCATTTAAAATAAAGTAACTGCCAGTATGTTGGCTCAGGCTTTCCTACTCAAAATGTGGTACATGAACTACAAGCAAAGGCTTCAACTGAGAGCTTGTTGGAAATGCAAAATTTCAGGTCCCTCCCCAAACCTAATGAATCATAATCTGCATTTTAATAGAATGGGTCCTCATGGTGTTTCTATACAAAGTCTGAGAAGCCTCAAGTCTATCTAAAAAAAAGGGGAGGGACATTTTATTAAAGATAGAGGTAACCAATATAGTAATTAAGAGCTTCTTTCTGAAAATAAAAGGTAATCTTAATTTTACTTGCGTAGCATTCAATTCTGAGATATGTAGAGTTACCTGACAAGGTACATTAATGTTGCTCATGGGCCAAGCATAATATATGAGTGACCCCAAACTGCCCATTCTTGCCATTCTTACTCTATTCTTTCCATGCTGATATCAATTACACCAAGTCCATTGGCAAAATAGAGTTTAGAGAGTCTCACTTAGTACAATCATTAGTACTCACTCTGTCTGCTTTAAGTTATTCTGATATAGCCTGAAATAAATTTGGGATCTTTAAATATTTCTCTGTGAGAATTCCCCCATGGTTTTGTGTGTGTGTGTGTGTGTGTGTGTGTGTGTGTGTGTGTAAAGCTGTGGTTGTAAAGCTAACTGAAAAGCAGGATAGTGAAGAGTGATACAAAAACAACATCAAAGAAATGTTGTTTTCAAGTCTTTTAAAAATTTCATTGGAACAGCTCATACATTAAATAAAGTCATGTTGACGAATATGACATATATTTGAACATAATCATATTTTCAGTTGCTCCATCAAAAATCTGAAACCATGTGTGACATGTTTTTCAGTAGTCACAATAAAAGCTTACTGTGATCACATCCCATCATAACTACTCCCTTATGCATCAGTGTATAATCAGGTCTCCAGAACCAAAGTGAGACTTGGAGTTGAGCAATTATTCAGTAATTTCTAGTGCCAGGTATGGTCTTCGCCTTTGCAGATGCTTATAAATGTTTATTGATGATAATTGTCTTATAAAGCCACCACTATTTGCTATGAATTACCCAGATTGCCTTTTTGGAATTGTGAATGTTCTCTAAATAACTATGTTTCATTTTGATTCTTCAACCCTGGCATGTATGTCTATCTTGAATAAGCTCTTCCAAAACGCCTTGGAATACCAAATTTTGAAGACTTAGTGTGCCATTCCTCTTTCAACCTTCTAATTTTGTCTATTAAAGTGTCTATTAAAGAATATTGGTGAATTATGAAGATTAAACTTCAAAATTCATTCTAAATTATTTCTCAGGCAGAAGGAATGACTTGTTCCAGACCATCTGTAATCTCTTTGCTCTTCTGGCCCACAGCACATAATGGTGAGGCAGCTGCTTGCGTTGAAAATATAATAGATGGCAGCTCTACCACCATCACCACCCCTTTCATGAAGTTTACTGATCTAGAAAGAATTACAGCAATATCTACTGGCTATTCAAGATTTACTGTGTTGCATCCAAGTAATGTGCTAGGTGCTTTTCATTTGTTATCTCACTTAATCTTAAAAACATCCTATGAAGTAGGTGCTATTATCATCATTATTCACATTTTACAAGTGAAGAAACTAGGGACTAAAGCCAAATAGCTAGTAAGTATTATAACCAGGATTCAAGGCCAAGTTGTCCTGCTCCAAAGCCTCCTCTCCTTTGAGATTTTCATTACCATGAGGTTTGCCTAATATAGTTCCCTGACTTAAGCTATCCCGCCCAAAGGTGAATAACACTATTCAGGTGAATATAATTAACCTTTAAATTCTTAAAATAGAAATATAAAAACACATATATACTTACAAATACAGGCTTGAAATAGAGCTGTTTCTGAGTCATAAATGCTATACATGAAGTGACACACACCTGGTAAAACCTATAAAATGTAAATGAAATGAGAATTACTATGCCATTCCTGCTGAATAATATCCAATCTCATAGACATCAATGCAAATAGCTAAATGTACAGGAGAATGAGAATTTGTATTCTCTAAATAGAGCCTACATGGGCATTCCGATTTGCATATACAAACGGATCTACACACATGGACCTCTACAGTTAATACACACAAAGGACCATTTTTACTTAGAAAATCCTGAGGACCTACTGAAATCAGAAGTCCACTTCAGGAATTTGTTCATTCCATGTGCATGGACATCGTTACAGGCTGAAAGCTTATTAACTATAATCAAGAAGATCCTTTTAGAATTATCTTCCTTAGCCTACTTCCAAGGGAAATCATTTTTAGGTTTCTTCAGGGCAATGGTTATCAACCCAGTGCTCAGGCTCATTTTCAAATGTTCCAGACCAAATTTACTGTAATAATGATAACTGCTCTTTCGGTATCCTGATCTTTTTAACTGCTATACATCTTTTCATCTATTTCCATTTCCCTTAGGTAGAGTACAGACTAAGAAATCATCAGACCCATTTTTCAATACTATACATCATCAGAAACAATTTTGATAATCATATTATTAGTGTGCATAACCCTATCCTTCAGAACGCTACTAAAAGAGTCACCTAAATGTCCTGCTCTTGTTCACATGCTCTATTTATAACTACAAATGTCAAAAATTCTAAATGAAGTGTATGAGCCTTGATTGATAAAGAGAGATGGCTCTCTTCTCTAGCAAGTAAAAACTAGTTAATAAAATCCTAGCACCTGCTTAAAATTGATCTTTAAATTCTTCAAAATTGTTCTTTAGTTAATTCAGGTGACACACATTTGTATCCCTGTTCAGGAATAGTTTTTTAATGCATGATTATTTGGGAGAGATTATTAGATTTATTACCTTTGCTAATGAACACTTAGATAAAAGAGGTATTCTCAAGATAAGTATTCTCATGACATGAACTCTGATTACCATATATTAATTTTCATTTCAAGTTAGAATTATATAAAGAGTGAACCCAGTGGCTTTTACATATAGAAAATGGGACCTCTCCAAAGTACACTCTGCTATAATTCTCAAGTGTGCACTGTCACATTTGTAACATAGCATATCAGTAGAACCAGAATTCATCATCATGAAAGCAATTCCAGAGGTTTAAAAAAGCAGTGGATACACCTTGAAGACACCGTGTTAATCTCAGATCTTTAAAATACTGTGTTAGCCCTGTTTCAGTGGGACTGGGGGGACTGACTTTAAGAATGGTCACTGAATTGGTTGAGATGCCCCTTCCCATATATTCTATACCCAAGAGTCTCTTACTTATCTGCCCCTTTTTCACAGCAGCATTTAACACAGAGTCAAATGCAACAGAGAATGCAATTCCTTAGTAACTGCAAGGTGCATCTGCATCTCCAATATTTGAGACAATGCCACAACATCTCAGTACCAAACAGTGCCACCAGGGCCACAGAATTCACATTTTCTGCAGGATATGTCCTTGTCCTGAGGAATCTTAGGCTGATAAATATATTATGAAGCCACTGTAACTAGAATTTTAAGAAAAAATTGATTTTGTCTTCTCACTGGAATTGAGCAGTGGAAAAAAAATTAATGGCCTTCATGAAATCTAAGAGTAGAGGTGCCTTATGAGGCCAGTATCACCCAGATACCAAAACCAGATAAAGATACCACACACAAAAAAGAGAACCACAGGTCAATATCTCTCATGAATATAGATACAAAAATCCTCAACAAAATATTAGCAAACTGAATCCAAGAATATATTAAAAAATCATACACCACAATCAAGTGGGACTTATTCCAGGATGCAAGGGTAATTTAATATTCACAAAACAATCAACATGATACGTCACATCAATATGAGAAAGGATAAAAACCATATGATCATTTCAAAAGCTACAGACAAAAGCACTTGACAAAGTGTAACATCCATTCATGATAAAAATCCTCTGCAAAGTAGGTCTGGAGGGAACATATCTTAACATAATAAAGGCCTTATGTGAAAAACCCACAGGTAACATCATCCTCAATGGGGAAAAAAAGAGAGCTTTTCCCCTAAGGTCAGGAATAAGACAAGGATGTCCACTCTCACCACTTTTATTCAATATAGTACTGGAAGTCCTAGCCACAGAAATCAGCAACATAAAGATGTGAAAAATATTCAAATTAGTAAAGAAGAAGTAAAACTCTATTTGCAGATGGCATGATACTGTATTTAGAAAACCCTGAAGATTCCACCAAAAAACTATAAGAATTGATAAATAAATTCTACAGTCACAGGATACAAAATCAATGTACAGAAAGCCGTGGCATTCCTATACACTAATAACGAAGCAACAAAAAGTGAAATTAAGCCTGGTGGCTCAGTTAAATGTCCAACTCTTAATCTCAGCTAAGGTCTCAGTCTCAGGGTCATGAGTTCAAGCCCCTCGTTAGGCCCAGTGTGGAGTCTAATAGAAAGAAAAAAGTGAAATTAAGAAAAAAATCCCACTTACAATTGCACCAAAAGAATAACATATCTCAGAATAAACTTAACCAAAGAGGTGAAAGACCTATACTCTGAAAATCATAAAATACTGATGAAAGAAATTCAAAATGATACAAAGAAATGGAAAGATATTCCATGCTCATGGATTGGAAGAACAAATATTGTCAAAATGTTTATACTACCAAAAGCAATCTACATATTTAATGCAATTCCTGTCAAAATATCAATAGCATTTTTCACAGATCTAGAACAAATAATCCTAAAATTTGTATGGAACCACAAAGGTCCACAAATAGTCAAAGCAATCTTGAAAAAGAAAAAACAAAACTGGAGATATCACTATTCCACATTTCAAGTTATATTATAAAGTGGTAGTAATTAAAACAATATGGTACTGACATAAAAACAGACACACAGATAAATGGAACAGAACAGGAAACCCAGAAATAATGCCACAATTAATTGTGTACTCAATTAAACTTTGGTCAATTAAGCCTTCAACAAAGGAGAAATGAATACACAAGGGAAAAAGACAGTCTCTTTGACAAATGGTATTGGAAAAAACTGGACAGTCACATGCAAATGAATGAAATTGGACCACTTTCTTTTACCGTACACAAAAAAATAAACTCAAAACGGATTGAAGACCTAAACGTGAGACCTGAAACCATAAAAATCCTTGAAGAGAGCACACATGGTAATCTCTCTGATGCTGACCATAGCAACATTTTGCTAGATAGATCTCCTGAGGCAAGGGAAATAAAAGAAAAAACAGACTACTGGGACAATATCAAAATAAAAAGCTTCTGCACAGTGAAAAATCAATCAACAAAACTAAAAGGCAACCTATGGAACAGGAGAAGATATTTGCAAATGACATAGCTGATAAAGGGTTAGGATCCAAAATATATAAATAACTGATACAACTCAACACTACCCCCCCAAATAATCTGATTAAAAATGGGCAGAAGACATGAACAGACATTTCTACAAAGGAGACATACAGATGGCCAATAGACACGTGAAAAGATGCTCAATATCACTCGGACATACAGATTGGCCAACAGACACGTGAAAAGATGCTCAATATCACTCGTCGAGGAAATGCAAATCAAAACTACAAGGCGATATCACTTCACAACTGTCAGAATGCTTAAAATCAAAAACAAGAAAGATCTGGTGTTGCCAAGAATGTGGAGGAATAGAAACTGGTGCAGCCACTGTGGACTACAGTATGGAGGTTCCTCAGAAATTTGAAAATAGAAATACCCTACAATCCAGTCATTGCACTATTGGGTATTTACACCCAAAACGCAAAAACACTAATTCAAAGGGATACATGCACCTCTATGTTTATTGCAGCATTTACAATAGCCAAACTATGAAAGAAACTCAAGTGTCCATCCATAGATGAATGGATAAAGAAGAGTCATATATATATATACAACGAAACATTATTCAGCCATAAAAAAAATGAAATCTTGCCATTTGCAACAACATGGATAGAGCTAGAGAGCATAATCCTTAACAAATTAAGTCAGAGAAAGACAAATACCATATAATCGCACTTATATGCGGAATTTAAGAAACAAAACAAATGAGAAAAAAAAAAAGAGAGAGACAAACCAAAAAACTAACTGACACTTAACTATAGGGAACAAACGGGTGGTTATCAGAGTGGATGTGGTTGTGGGAATGGGGGAAATAGGAGATGGGTGTCAAAAAATACACTTATCAAGATGAAAAATAAAATGTTAAAAAAAAAAGCACTACAGGTGCCTTGAACCATCATATAGTATGATAATTCATGCCAGGGTATTTTGATGTTCTAGTGAACCTAGGAAATATCAATTTGTATGGCACAACATTTGCCATATTGCCAAAAAGAATCATCTGCATGATTAATTAGCCTATTTACACTTACAATATTTTTTATTCTGTGCATTTTTTTAAAAGTATCTCTTCAAATGGCTAATTGTTTTGGTGCAAGATGATCAAAATCAGCATTAAACATTTTAATTCTTATAACATACAGTCAGAAAAATTCACAAAGTATAGAGCACAGTGAATTACCACAAAGGAAACATACCAATGTAAGTAATACTTAATTAAAAAGAGTATCCTACAAGTTCCTCCCTCCATATTTCCTCTCAGTAACCACCTCCTCCTTTCTCTCCAAAGATATTACAGTTTTAAATTATGTCCATAAATGCTTTTATAATCCTACCTTCAAAAATTGGAGCCAATTCCCTTCCCTTTGAGTGTGGACTGAAATAAAATGACTAGCTTTTAACAAATGGAATGGAGTTGAATTGTCAGAGTGTGATTTTGGGAAGTGGATTATAGAAGGCAATATGCTTTCTCCTCATATGGGCTCTTGGATCACTCACGCTGGAAGAAGCCAAATGCCATGCCATTTGAACTCTCAAATAGCCCAGTGGAGAGGTCCATATGGAAAAGAATAAAGGCCTGTTGGCAAAGGAAGTGAGGAACAAAGGTCTCTCAACAAATCCATGGGACTGAGCCATTTTGAGTGAGTGTATCCACCAGTGCCAGTGAAGTCTTCAGATGACTGAAACTCTGGCATTTAGATTGACACTTCATGAGAGATCTTGAGCCAGAACCACCCAAACTGCTCCACAATTCTTGACTTGTGAGACAGTGAGATAATAAATCTTTATTGTTTTAAAACTCTAAGTTTTAAAGTATTTGGTTTTTTGTATTAATATTAATACAAAAGTTAACCACTTCCCTGACTGCTAAAACCATAGTTTAGTTTAACATGTTTCCTAATCTTCTATTAATAAAATCATCATTACTTATTCTTGTGTATTCAGTTTATTTCATTCAATATTATGTGTGTTAGAGTCATCCATATTATTAAGTGGACCTATGATTCATTTCTTTCCATTGCTGTATATTGTTCCAATGAATGAATGTACCACAATTTATTCATCCTTCCTATTAATGATGTTTGGTCTGTTTTCGGTTTTTTACTTATAAATAACATTTCTATTCTTGTACATTATCTTTTGGTGTGTAAGCAAGGATATTTTTATTGAATATTAGCTAGGACTAAAATGCCAGGTCATATGGTTTGCAAATAGTGAAATTTAGTTCTCAATAACAAATATATTTCCAAAGTGGCTGGAAAAATTTATACTTCCATTGGCAGTGTATAAGAATTTCTATTGCTCTATATCCTTGACAATGGCAATTGGTATCATCAGGATAAACATTTCATTACTTTTTCTGACTTAAAATTCATCCCATAAAAATGTGCAGACTACAAGAAGATATATGCAATTCATATATCTGACACAGGAACTGTATCATGTGTATATAAAGAATTTCTACAAATCAAGGTAGGAATGTAAATGAAAACAACTCAATTTTTCAAATGGGCAAAAGAAAAGCCATTTAAAAAGGAGAGTATCAACATATAATGTATTATTTGCCCCAGGGTACATGTCTGTGAATCATCAGGCTTACACGTTTCACAACACTTACCATAGCACATACCCTCCCCAATGTCCATAACCCAGCCACCCTATCCCTACCCTCCCCACCCCCCCAGCCACCCGCAGTCTGTTTCGTGAGTTTAGGAGTCTCTTATGGTTTGTCTCCTTCCTGATCCCATCTTGTTTCATTTCCCCCCACACCCCCCACGACCCCCTGCCCTGCCTCTCAAATTCTTCATATCAGAGAGATCATATGATAATTGTCTTTCTCTGATTGAATAGCCAGAAAAAAATAAGAAAAGGTGCTCAACATCAATAGTATCAGGAGGGGAATGTAAATTAAAATCACAATGAC